>CM019148.1:233826920-234148401 GCA_009733165.1 Naja naja | reverse complement strand
AAAAAACACATTTTCTTTTTAAAAAGAAGCAAGGGACAGCTTTGTGTGGAAGCAGGTGGAAAAAGATAACCTAATTCTAAATGGGTGTCTCTGTGTATGTGCTGTGTATGCAGCTAGGTTTACAATACAGATATACAAACATGCTGGACAATTTCCCTCCCACCAGACAGAAGTATAAGGTGTTCAGAACTTGCTGGGCCAGCTACTCTCAAATACAATCATGGGTACATCAAATTGGTTACAAGATAAAGATACAAGAAAGAAAAACTTACAATGGGTTTCACATTACAATGAATTTTCAGTTACAATGAATTTCCACCCTCCCCCCATAGTCTTTTCTAACTGTCTTCTGGGATTGAAAAGAGTCTTTTAGGTCTTTTACTGGTCCATCTCAGGACCTTTCCTTCATGTCTCTGGATGGCATAGGCTTGGCCTGGTGGTATGGGTGGTCAGTCAGGCTTGGGAAGGTCTGCCCCACTCTGGTTTGTTGTAATGACCTTCAGGGGAGGCTGGATCCAAACCCAGTTACTGGTTCCAATGGATAGAATGTCTCTAGGGAGTAGCATCTGCTTCCACATGTGGCAGGGCTGAAAGACAAAGAACAAGGGGTCCCTTCCCCTTTTTGCTGGTAATTCTACCAGGAAAGGCATAAAAAGGATTAGAGAGGGGGTTTGGAGATGGCTTGCAGGTATGGTTTCAGGAGAAAGAAAAATAACACATCAGTATTGCAGTTACTAAACAGATAAATCAGTTTCAACGAAGTGGAGACACAGCAGATGAGAAAGGAAAAACTGGATTCAAATGCTTCAGGAAAAGGATGAACAGGTAAAATCATTTAAACACATAGTAAATGCAAGGATGAAACTTTTCTTGTAATGAACTTAGAACATTCGTTAATAACCTCGGGTTTTTCTTTAAAAGCACAGAGAGGAGAGAAAATTTAACTCTGTTCCTCATCCAGTCTAATTGGCCCAGAGATCAGACGGGAGAAGACAATCTCTCGGTGTTTTAATTCTTAACAATTAAAATTAATATCCGAATGGATCAGAGACATTAACAGTTGCAACAGTTACCTCTAGGACACACAAAGTCTTAGGCATACACACGTGGCGCGCACACATACCACCACACAAAGACACAGAGGAAAACAAAACTCTGAGGTTTACACACACACACTGATCATTCCCACAATAAATCTCTCAGTTAAATTGGGGAGGCATAAATCTTAAGGAACAAACCACGTGGTAGCATAGAAGATAGAGAAAGAGACACAGAAAGAAAAAATTAAAAAAAAAAATCCCATGTGATCCTGTTTTTATATTTTGCCCTTTTAAGTACCTTTATTTAGCACATTGGTCTTCCTGTATCCCTCAGCAAAGCCCATTCCCTATCTATACATTTTGGTTTTTCTTGCTCATGCCAGCTAGGTCGGCATCTGCCGCTCATCCCAAGCCTCCAATAGCTCTCCCAGGGGTTCCATTCCATTCAGGACCTCGAACTACTGCTTCCCATGTTTCCCGTCCGATGTGGGGTTTCACACTTTGGCTTAGTCGGGTCAGCGACCAGTTTCAGCACAAGAACTTCAAGAGCAAGAAAAAGAAAAAGGTGTCTGAGGGAGACTTTGGTCGTTGCACCTTATGCAACGAAATGAGACACTTAAAAAACTCTCTCTATTCTACAGAATATTTCAAAGTATGCGCGCTCCCCTTTTTAAAAAACCACGAGAGATCTCTCTCTCTCTCTCTCTTTTCGCCAAGGTTTCGGACTGGGGGTATGCTGCCTGTGCAGACTTCTTTCCTCTCCCAAAAGAAACAGCCGTGAGACTCTCTGCCCCCGCAGATAAGTACTGTACTCCGTGCCTCTTTCCTTCAGGCCCACGTTTAGCGGATTTGGAAGAAGAGCTCAAATCCGGAAAATGCTTTCTGTAAGCAAGTACTGGTACTCCGATTTAGCATCCAAATTACACAACTACTTAAACCCCTGGGTTTGCTTTGGGATACACTGGAAAAAAAAACCAAATTTTTCTTCCCTCCTTCAATCATAACCAGCTCGGCTTTTCCTTTTATATACAGAAGGTCTCACATTCTGATGACCTCTCCTTGCTTTTCCTGTCCTGATGGTCATGGCTCTGTAGAGCTAGCAACAGACAAGAGGGCGGCTAGAGGCCAAACAAAGGAATGAGATCCAGCTGCTGTCCAAGGGTGTAGCCGCTCACACACACCTTCTTCCTCCTTCTCTAACAAAGGTCCTGTGCTCTGAAACTGTTAAACATAACTTTTTTTTTCAGACAGGAACTTTTTTTTTTTAATTGAGAATAATAAAACCCTCAAAACGACTCTATAGAGCACTCCACACTAGAACAAGTAGACACAAGGACAGTTTTTCCCTGAACGCCATCAATCTGCTAAACAAATAATTTCCTCAACACCGTCCAACCATTTACAAAGTCTGCACTACTATTACTATAATCTCTCTCACTCCCCATCACCCATCCCTCCCACTTGTGACTGTATGTTGTAACTTTGTCGCTTGTATCCTACGATTTACATTCACTGCTTCCTAGTATAATTTGATTGCTTATTGTACCTATGACTATCATTAAGTGTTGTACGTTATGATTCTTGATTCTTAATGAATGTATCTTTCCTTTTATGTAGACTGAGAGCATATGCACCAAGACAACTTCCTTGTAAGTCAAATCACGCTTGGCCAATAAAGAGTTATATCTAAGGGGAGATTGTGCTAAGACCAATATATCATTTTACATAATAACTGCGCCCAGAATTGTGTATGCACAGTACTGGAAACAGGGTAATATACCATCTGAGGGGACAGTGATAAGAAAGATTTTGAACTGCTGGAGATGGACAGGCTGACATTAGAGTTAAAAGAAAGATGTGAAACCAGTATTGTTGGGAAATATTTAATAAAAGGTATTTTTTAAAAAAAATGGCCAAGGATTAGAATGCAAATAAGCCAGAAATGAGAAAGGAACTTTATACTACCAAAATGAGAATAAAAATGATAATTCAAGATTGTTATGAAAAGCTATGAGCAAGAAAAGTTTCAGAAGAGAAAATTAAACAATATTTGGAAAAAGCGGAATTACCTAAAGTACCAGAAAAGGTAAAACTATGTTAAATGAATGAATATCAATGATGGAATTATCAGAAGTGATCAAGAGACAAAAGAATAATAAACACCAGGACCAGTTGGGCTGCAGGCAGAATTTTACAAATGGTTACAAGATACTTTAGGCCCATCAATGTTAGAAGTCCATAATGAAGTATTGATTGATGCAAAGGTACCAAATTCGTGGATGAAAGCAATTACTTTGATTCCAAAAGATTCAGATTTAATGCAGATAAAAACTATAGGCTCATATCTTGACTGAACACTGACTATAAAACATATGCTTCAATAATGGCAGAGAGAGTACAAATTTCTAAATGAATATATATATTCAGATCAAAATGGCTTTTTTTTTTGCCTAAGAAGTAGATTAAAACACCATGACAATAATTTTAACTTTAAAGGCAATTTGCCATAAACAAATGGCAAAGGTGATAGAAAATGGAAGTAGGACAGAGAATTTTAATATAAAAAGGCACAAGAAAAGGATGTCCACTATCTCCTGTACTATTCATATTGATATTAGAATTGCTAAATATAGATATTAGACAAGAGATAGAAATTAAAGCTATGGAAATAAAAAGGGAACAATATAAATTATAGGCATTTGTAGAAGATTTGCTCTTTATCTTGGAAAACCCACAATAAAATGGACTCAAACTAATTAGGAAAATAGGAGAGTATGGTGAAGTTGCAGGACTGAAAGGTAAAAAAAATCAAAATAATTGTTTACAGATATATAGAAAAGGAACTAACAAGGAAAATAGGTATACAGATAGTCAAGAAAGTTATAAATTGGCCAACAAATGAAACAAATTTGGTTAAGTGGAAAAATCTACAACTATCATTGATGGAAAGAGTAGCTACCATAAAATTGAATATCCTGCCAAGATTACTATATTTATTCCAAGCAATACCAATAAAACTAGAAAAAAATTTTTCTTGGGACTCATCAATGGCTAGCAGACAAACAGGGAAAAAAGGAAATATATGAAAGGATTTGTGATATAAGTAATACATAAGTTGGTTAAACAAACAGCATGAATATTATTGTTATAAACAGTAATATAATTGATACTAGCTCTCTTGGTAGAACACACAGAGGAAGAAAGATCTCTTTCTCACACACACACAAAGGCATACACATTTCCCACATTTTTCTGTGCTTTAAATTTAGAATTTGGAGGTACTCACCTTCTTTCAAGCAGCCTTTGAGCTCAACACTCAAAACCCCTTTAAAACCTTTGTTCCAACTGGCCCAGGTCAGGAAAACCCACCCACAGACTCAATGGGTCTGTTTGCCGGCAAGGAATCTTACCTGGGCCTGGTCCATTGGTTAGGTTAGCTTGAGTCCCATCTGCTTGGGTGCCAATTGTTGAAAGAAATATCCTTCTGGGTTCAGTTCCAAGTGGGGAAAAAGACACTGGAAACATGGAGGCTGCTTGGAAAGTTTAATGGTGAACAGGACCACATGGTCTGGAGCTCCAGAGAAAGATGATCACATGCTTGAAGGAGATCAAGAAAAAAGGGCTGAGGTGCTGAGAGTATCTGGGTTTTATAACCTTTGTTGGGATTTGAATTGAAGCTTGTTTCTAATTGGTTGTCAGACTCCCATGAGGGGCAACTCTGTAGGCTGTCCTGAGTTCCAAGCTTGGTTGACCTTGCTGGATGATCTATGCCCTTAAAAGGGCTTTTGGCAATTGCTATAGCTTTACCTGGAGACCTTTCTTATGTAAAGTATTCTGGCTCAGGCCTTAATGGCCCACCCATTAACAAAGGTGGGGGTGAGATTCTGCTTCTGGGGTTCTACTCTTTTTAGAAGAAATATTCTGCCTTTTAAATATCTACCAGAATACTTCATTTTTCTAGGAGAGTTGGGTGCCAACTTCCTACAGTATCGAGACATTTTGTGTGGTGCTCATATAGTTGGATTCAAAGACCACTAATGAGTTAGAAGGGTGACAAAGGACCAATCTCATCTCCAACTTATTAACTGGAAGCAGAGACCCACAAAGATTAAAACTCAGAGAGTTCAGAAAGTGTTTGTATTTGAACACACCATCCTTCCCCCCCCCCATTTTTACTTCCTTTTCTCTCCACTGATACACACCAATATTCTGACATTTCAGAAGTATTATACAATACAGTTCCCAAGACTGCTTATGTTCAACCTTGAATGCATGCTTTATTAATAGCTCCCAAACCTAATATTTTCAACAGAGTTTGGAATGTTCTAAAAATTTTTTCAAAAAGGGCTACTGAGTAATGAAACAAACTACCAATATAACCTTTAATGTGCACAAATGTTCAAAGAGATTTTTTTAATTTCCTCTCTATAAATATGCAAGTTCCCATTATGGTATGTTTACAATAAGAATCCAGCTTCCCATTGCTGAAAATCATTATGTCTGACCACAGAAAAATTACTCAAAATCCAATCAATAGAAACCATTTATGATCACTGCCAAGTTGGTCACACTATTATAGCTCTTGGTCCTTAATTGCTCTAATTCATACTTTCAATTCAAGTTGCATACTAGACAGTATAAGGGTCCAGTTTGCTGAACTCCAAATGATAAAATATCAAGGACAGAGTTAGGCAAGCGATGATGATGACAAATTAAAAAAATACAAGTCGTATCCAGAAAGTATTTTATTGGCTACACACAGAGATGGGGAAAGAAACCACCATGGCTTTGCGTTTTAATGTCCCAATGGTGCTTTTTCCAAAAGGCAACTGGACTTTCTTGATTTTTTTAGATCTTTGACAATGTTTCACTTCTCATTCAAGAACGTCTTCAGTTCTGATGCATCTTGGATGAGAAGCAAAATGTTTTCAAAGAAAAAAGTCAAGAAAATCCAGTTGCTTTTTGGAATAAACACCTTTGGGACAACCATGACCTGGATGGTTGAGAATCTCCATAGACATTTTGCAATTTTAATATATCTTTTCCCCCCATCTTTTCTCTAAAACTTTACTTCCGATTTAAGGCTACCCAAGTTTTATGACATATAGTTTTTTGCTGTCCCTTCTGTCAAACACAAGTGGCTGAAAACCACCCCGTGCTTTTTGGTCTTTGATGCCGCTTAGTTGGAAAGAGCATTCTGGGAAAGATAAGCCAAAAACACTGGGAGTATATGTTAAAGGTATACACTCCCACCAGGTCACCCAAGGCATAAAAGCTATCCAGCTGCCCCATTAGTACAGTGGGTACCTGTATCAGGTAACAGCAATATAGGAAAATGCTGGAGGCAGACTGTCATGACAATGACAAAGGCATCATTTCAGGATGCACAGGAGAAGGCAACTATAAATCATTCCTGTATTTTACCAATTTGGCTAGACGAGATAAAATGTGGGATAAAATAATACCAGGTGATGGGCCCCTCAGTTTGTATGGTACTCAGTGTGTTAATTGTTGGAAGTCAGGTGGCATATACATTTATTTACTTATTTAAAACCTATCTTATACTGAACGCTTGGTGGCTTCCAATCAGCAGTTAAAACAGCTTCATTGTACAAATAATATTTAGGTATATCTATTAAAACTACAAATAGTAAATATCTGGCACCATAATAAACATGAACAAGTACTACAAAAGCTCTCCACCATTTTACCTTACCACAGGGCTTACAGGGGAAAAACAGCTCTTAAGTGTTTTTCAGAAGACTGGGAAAGAAGGAACTGAGCATGGCTAGTCTAGTGAAGAGAAGGATCGGGGGTCACATGATAGCAGTGTTCCAATATTTGAGGGGATGTCACAGAGAGAAAGGGGTCAACCTATTTTCCAAAGAACTTGAAGGCCAGACAAGGAATAATGGATAGAAACTGATCAAGAAGAGATTTAGCAAGAAATAAGGAGAAATTTTCTTGACAGTGAGGGCAATTAACCAATGGAACAGCTTGCCTTCAGAAGTTGTGGGAGCTTCATCACCGGAAGCTTTCAAGAAGAGACTGGACAACCATCTGTCAGAAATGGTGTAGGGTCTCCTGCTTGGGCGGGCAGTTGGACTAGATAACCTACAAGCTTTCTTCCACTCTGTTAGTGTAAGCATAGGATGTTCCACAAGGTGGAAAAGGCACCCTTCCTAGATTCCATAAGATGGCAATCTTTAAGGGAAGAGATCATTAAGGAGTTTGCCTTCCCTATCTAATCTGGTATGACAGGTAGATGTACTTAAAGAGAATTGTCTCTAGCTCTATGCCATATAGGGCTTTAAAAGTAATAACCAACACCTTGAATTGCACCCAGAAGGAAACCAGGGCCAGTACAGCTTACCTAACAGAGATGTAACATGGATAAATCTAGGGACCCCATCTCTACACACCAGTGTTTCCTGGATCAGTTGTGGCTTTCAGGTGGCTTTCAAGAGCAGGCTTATTTAGAGCACATTGAAGCAGTCCAAATAATAAATAACTGAGGAATGAGTATATTGTGAGCAAGCCTCACTCCATAAAAGTGTAGAGGAGTATGTTGTATTTCTTTAGTTGCAAATGGGAAACTTGGACATTTGGAGCTTTGAAAGATACTTCCACAGAGCTTCTTAAGAAAACCAACTATCTGGGGCTGGCTGGGGCCAATGGACTATATCCATACCATTATTTAATTATAACAGGAGCTCAGGACACGTATTTTTCATTGTGGCTTAATCAATGATGGAAGTGATGTGATGGAAGACTATCCTGATATACCCATATGTTGTGTATGAAGATTCTATGTAAAATTGCTTTCAGGGTAGGATATATTTGATTAATTCTGCACCTCCTCTTCTCTTAGAATTTGTATATTTCAATATCTGGATTTTTATTAGCCAGTTATACATGCTTAAATAACTTTCACTGCTTCTTCGCTTTTACTCTTTTACTCTTATGGGGAAAAAAATCTTCGCCCCCCGGCCCCTTTTGCTCAATTCTGTTGTATGTTTGTGCACACTGATATGGAAATAAGTCACGGGATCTACATTCTAACGAAATATACATAACAATGCATTGCAAGGTGATATCCAATTTTATCTTACATGTCAGAAATAGACTTAGTGCCCTGGACATGAAATATGATTGTCAGATGCCCATATAAGGGTTTGACAATTCAAGTCACTAGTTTTGTTGCATAGGATAGTTATTTGTTTACTCCCCAACAGGCTATTAAGTGGTTGTTCATTTGCCAAGGAACAACAGAGGTGAAAAAAAGAACCAAAGATTATATTATACAATTCTAAAAGAATCCCAAAGGTACAGGATAATTCCTTTTCGAAGTGTGAACCTGCCAATTGATCCAAACACAGCTCTTTGTCTCTTCATATCATTGTTCTGCTAAGACAAAAGATGAAACAAAGCATTAGGAAGAAAATTGGGAAAAGATAAAGGAATAGAAGGTCATAAAAATATTTTTTCCCTGCCTTAACTAAAATTTGAACACTAGAGTATCTGGCAATGTAATTCAGAAGGCTCCATCTTCCAAGATGAAATTCTTACTCTTTATTGTATTCATCTTGTAGTTAGATACACACTTGTGGGATTTGAACTGGACTTTAGGATTTTATTTATTTGTACCTTTCTTTGTTTTTATGTATATATTCTAAAATATTAAGAAGATTCCAACTTTCATTTAGCTTAATTATGAGTAGCAATATAACTAATGTGCTTATTTATAGCCAACAGAATGCAGGATCGCTAATTTATAAGTTCACTCTTCACCTTCATCATTGAATCTGGCATGTTCTTGTTCCATAAATTGTATAATAAAATTGTGGAACAGCAGACTGAAGCTGATCACTAAAATGGTTGCAGTCTATACATTTTCCAGTTATTATGCAATTATTATTGGAGCACAAGGGGCCTGACCTTTATCTGTCATTTCAAATCTCTAGTCTAGTATAAAGCAGTTGTTTGCATGATGAAACATCTTGAGGTATGAGGGAAAAGGGAATTTACCTAATTTTAACCACAAGACATACTTGCCAGAACACTAGAAATAAAAGACAGAAAATTTATCTGCTGGTTACTGGTAGAACATAAGAAGGTTACAACTTAATATATGCATTAGGATTCCATGTTGACTTTAGTCTTCTGGACATTTTTTCACATGCTGCAATGAAGTTCTAGGGCAGGGGTGGGTCAAACTCATGTTGTCACAGCAACGTCATATGATGTATCGAGACTTTTTCCCCCTTCACTAAACAGGCGTGGATGTGGCCAGCATGTGATGCATCCAGCCCATAGTTTGACAGCCCTGTTCTAGGGTATCCATGCTGCACCAATGCACGAAGGCTGGACTGTGTATGATGAATTGCTATCCCATATTAGAAATTAGAGAGATTTCTTTTATAAGCCACATAGGTAGAACCATGGCTCTACTGACCTAGCAGAATGTTTGAACTTAAGTTAGGAATCTTAGCCCTGCCTATAGCTGGTGAATTTTCTTAACAAGGGATTTGGGAAACATCTAATTCAGTGCATATCTGCACAATGCATATTAGACAACACAAGTAACAAAACTCAAGTAATGCTACCATTCACACTAGATGCATGTTGCTGATGTTTATGGAGATTCTCAATCATCCAGGTCACAGTTGTCCCAAACATGCTTTTTCTCAAAAGGCAACTAGACTTGCTTGGGTTTTTTTTCCTTAAAAAAGAGTCCAGCTGCCTTTTGGAAAAAGTACCTTTGAGACATGTTGCTGATGTCATCCGCAATGAAAAAGTTAAAAGTTAGAAAAGGAAAAGAGAAAATTAGGAATACTTTGTTCACCATAGTTTAATGCTTAAATGAAAAATATTCTTTTTTGCAATTTCTTAGGCTACCTGATTATAATGGTATAATTCTAATGGAAGGATGTTCAACTGAATTCAATAAAGCTTACTGCTTGCCACTAGCTATAGTATTGTAACCTTTAAATAACTATAAAGATTAAAATCAATCTTTAAAGATTAAACTAATTAATGTATATTACAACCTTTTCATCAGATTGATTTAAAAGGTAATGGCAGAAATGGGTCTGCCCTCAACCTAAGGATATCAAATTTCTCTCTTTTTTAATTACACACACATCTGACATGCGTACGTTCTTGTAGATTTCTCCTAACAAGCCTTTTTTCTGAATATATGTATTTTTCTGCCTGCTCTTACCTATACAGGACATATTTTGCACAGTTTTTAAAAAGGTTTTCAACTGTTTTGCAAAATTTAGAAAAGGAAGCAACTTCTACCATTTATATATGATTATACCTAGCAAGTTTTAATATTGTAATGCTTCTAAATTTGTATTGGGTTAGCTGCTAAGGATTTGATCCACGCTGCTCTCCTGATGATATTCTGATCTTATATAAAAGTTGTGGACCTGTTTCTTACTCTTTTTACCAAAACAAAACAAAAGCAAATCAAAAAGATCATCCCCAAGTCCAGCCAATCACATGTTCTTGGAAATACATTTTTATGCAAGCTGGGTTATCATATAAGGGCAAACGCTTGATTCTTTTGCTTTAATAATGACATTATTTTCCCTTTTTTCTCTCCAGAACTTCTGATTTGCCTTGGCTTTTGGTCAGTAGCCTAACTCAGTTAGGAAGTGAGCTGTAATTTAGTACAGTTTGCATGTATAAACTATACATGTGTGTGTTTGTGTGTCTGTGCACACACATGTGCATGCATTTGTATATGTGTACACACACACAATCCAAGACACATGCCCATCTGTGTGTCTCTATGTTACAAAATCCTTGTCCCCTAACACACAAAATAGGGGGTAAACTAGAAGTGTTAATTAGCATAAATAAATAAACGTATAAAGTTGGTTATAAATGAATAAGCTTACATAAGCTCAGTCTCATATTATTAAAAAGATTGTCTTCATGAGTGTATAATGTATCATCCAACATTCAAGTAGCTCATAGTCATAAACAACATTCTAATCACAATCACCCAACCAGATTAGTAATAATAATAATTTTAATTAAAAATTGAACTAGCCTCAACCACCAAATGTCTTTCCAAATCAAAATATTATACAGGCACTCCTAAAGCCATGCAAGATGTATTCTGGCAAACCTCCAAGCATTAGGAGGCTCCTACCCCCCCACCCCCACCCCATACAACAGAGAAGTTGAATTTTGTTGTTTTTTTTAGCAATATTGATATTGCTAAACAGAGGGTTCAAAAATGGCTTGCATATACATTTTAACCAGTCATTCCTTCTGAAGCTTCATTACTTATTTTCTCATTCTCCTTTCCCTCCTTGTTTTAATCAGCTCTATTTTCCTCCTGCATATCAGAAATTTACTCAGTTCAGCTCATTCTTAACTTTGGTCTGGAGCAAAACATTCCTCGTCGTCCCCTTAATCTTCCCCTCCCTTCTCCAATTCATAACACATCCAATCGCCCCCCCTCTTCCTTTATCATGGTAAATTTTTGTTTTGTGTGGAAATTATCTGGTCGTTTTGCTTGAGTCACTTGCCCCGGGTAGAGGAGTGGATCCTGCCCCTGCTGCCAGATTTCAGAAAGACGAGCAAACTTCGGAATCTGATAGCGTCGGCAGCAGAATACCAAATGGGAGCTCCTTTGTTCTCCATAAACAAAGTATTGACTTTGATCTGGTCAAATGAATGAATTAATGAAAGGAAATGACACATTCAGAGGCTGTGTGTGTGTGTGTGTGTGTGTGTGTGTGTGTGTGGGGTACAGGAGGCCACATCAGTTTATCCTGGCCGGGTGTTTGATTGTGTTTTGTGTTGTTTTGTTTCTTTCTCCCCACCCACCCACCCACACCCCTCCTTTCCCCAAATACAGCCTTCTGTGCTACAAGGCAGGTCTTTTCTCTGGTGAGAAAGCCACCTCATAACAGCCAATATTGCCATGGCTATGCGAACGGCGCAGAGTTATTACGAATCTCCGATAGGAAACCATTCACTTGATCTTTGCCTCAATCCTATTAGGACCCCCCGGGGTTTTAAATGGATACCAAGCTGTCACCGCACTGTTGCTGTGACTACCTAGTCTTTATGGAACAAGAAAAAGAAGTGCTGGTGATTGGCAGACCTTCCTTGCCCTCGTCCACCGCACAAAGAGAAACAAAATGAAGAGGAAGTGAGGCTATTATAGGTTTGATGCTTCTTAACCTTACAGAACCCTTACACCCGGTAAATGTCACCCCTGAAACACACAGCTTCCAAAGGCTAGACTAGAGTAATGTTTTGACAACATACCCCCGGGGTGGGGGTAGGGAGCGAGCCCCAAAATGACGATTAGTAATTCATTTAGAAGTATTTGGAGTGCACAGAGGCTGGGGCGCTCATATATGGCTGAGCAAGAGTGGGAGTGGGGAAAGATCTTAGGGTTAAACATCTATTTTGCCTTACCCTCAAGGACTCCTCCTGAAGTTAGGAATGCAATCTCTGGGTAAGATGAGCAGGTTTGGGGTCCCTGGTGTAAACGAAAGGAGAAGGGAATTGTATGCGGCCCTATTTGCCCTGCATGAGAAAGGAAAGAATTTGATAAATCCCACCATATGGTGCCATACTGTATCTTGATGGCTATAAATAATAGCCTTTCTGTTTTAGATTTGCTTTTGTTTTGCTTGGGAGCAGTGACAGATTTCTTGCTGCAGTGGTTGGAAGGATCAAATGTAGTTGGCGGTTTTTTTTGCTTTCTGTTTTCCCTTTCTCTTTTTTTCGTGGAGATCCGGTCGCTTAAGCAACCAGTGTGGCCAAAACAAAAGTAACAATGGCATTTTTCCAAATAGCCAAAAAAAATAATGATGATGATGATGATGATATAGCTAGGTATTATAATAATAAAAGTAATTTGGTTACTTGACCTCCTGATTTGAATTCTTAGAATCTGCTTATCAATAATTTAACATTGAGGATATTATCATGGTGAAGTAAATCTCCTAGACCGAAGACTTACTCAAAAGTGCACAAATTTATCTATACAAGTGCCACTGGGATATGAATAACAACAACAACTTTCCATACGGTATCTGTTGAATCCATACTGAGCAGGTTTTAAAGAATATTATGTTATTTTGGTAAAATTTAAATTCCAGATTATGGAGACAATTATTTTCTACATTGGTTTATTAAGAAGTGAAACTTGCTTCTTTTTCACTTTATTATATATAATATTGCTTGGAAGGTGGACATTTCACACTCCTCTTTTAAGCCATTTTAAAATTTTAATTGAACTGTATTTATTTTGATCAAATAGTCATATGAAATCTAGATTTGGATATAAAAAGTATATTTGAATTTTAGTATATTAAAAATAAGTAGAAAGTTACATTGACAAACAAGGCATATAAGAAAGTATTTGAATGTTTGTCTTTAAAAGTAAAATTCAATTGGTATTAAAAAAGCCTACATTTGATCAATTGATTTCAATGGAACTAGGATGATAAGCCTTTAAAGACAGGAAGGAATTCAGTGTTTTCTTAAAGCTGTTGCTTATTTGTACAAATTCTTCCCATGGATTTCATTAAGAAACAAATAATGGATTAATAGTGGGGCATTTTGTAAAATATTATTAGTGCCAATAGATGATACTTGTTTTTAATCAAGTTAGTGCTCTGCTCATTTAAGTGTATTGTCATTTCTGAAATATATTTCACCTATCCATATTGTTATTTACTAATTCTTAGGTTTTGTATATATATTTTTTTCTTCTTTGCTCATTCATCTCAAGTGAATATTTTGCATTACCTCTTCAAGGAAGAGGCAAAATAAAATTCCATGTTCACATAATACAGTGACTTAAATATAGTTCTTTATTGTGTTCTAAGTAGTTATCAATTTTATCTTTTCTGAATTATGTTCTAAGAAAATAACATGATGTGATGTTTGTCCTAGAAAGCTGTAAGTTATATCGCTAAAAGATAAACCATTCAACTAAAATACTTGTGAAATATAATAAATGTATTGTAGCGAATAAAAAAGAAATACAGAAATACAGAAATATATTATTCAGTATTAAATCTTTGGCAAATTATAAAGTATTTCTTGTTTCTTACTCAGAAATTAAGGATGGAGACTATCAAATATTATTCAGACAATGGTATTAAAACCACAACCATAAATTTAAAGTACTAAATATTTCTTAATGTTTCATTCACATTTTATAAGCATAATCATTTGTTGCATTATCTTTAATCACTGTCTATATTGAAGGAAATTTTCCTTATTAAAAAAGCAAAATAATTGTTTTATGAACTTGTAAAAGTTTTAAAAGTAGAACAGCAGCAACCTTAGTTAACAGAATTTGTTGTAACTTCCATTTCATTTCTAAGATTGATGAAACTTTACAAATTTAAACCCTGATTCAAATGAACAAATATTTGATGGGCTTTTGGGAAAATATTGTTTTCAGGATATTTCTCAGATATAAAAGAGGTTACTCATTTTATTGCTGTAGTTGTATCTAGACTTGAGTTAAGGGATAGAAGCGTATGCATTTACAAAACAGTTTTGATTTTTTTTTCAGACAATTCACAGGAATTATTTTATCAATACGTTCCAATATCTGATTCTTCTACTAAGACCATACTTAGGATTTGCTCAGGATTTTAACACTGTTTGCCATCTCAGTATCTCAGAAAGTGTGGCTAACATAAATTTCATTATGATTCCATGTAGGGTTTTTTTTTAAAGCTACCATTTCCATTGTACATTTTTAAATAAATCAAAATTACTGAGAGAAAGCAGAAAATTGTGTTGGTTAAATGTTGTCATGTACAAATAATAAGCCCCTTTTTAATCCACAAAACATAGTAAGATAATGTCTTCAATTTGTTAATAATGGCCTTTGCACTTATTTTGTCACACTCAAGTGACATCATTCCCACAGAGACAGTTCTTCTTCACTGAACATTCTAACTATTCACTTTTCTTCTCACGATATTTGTTCTATTTTGTGAGTTTCCATAAAAGAAAAATGAAAGTTCAAACTTACTATGTTTAGTGTGTCCCATCCTTCCACTTCACCTCACTTTTCAAGCCTGCCATAGTAAATTCAAAGGCTGCATCATTTCTGTCACTGAAATGAATGGTGATTTTGCACCACCTTCTGGTACAAAGGGATAGTGCCATTTTCCAATAGAGCACAATCTTTTTACAGTCTGAAATAGAACCCTAAGAGTTTTAGAAAGGTACAATTTATACTGTCCATTAATCCTTCTAGAAGTCACTCCTCTTGGTAATACTTATTGATTCAGGGCAAAGTAAGATTTATATGTATTTATTCTTAAATGTGTCTCTGAGAAGGGTTAGTCTTGTTTTTTTTTCCTGATTATCTTTTTTAGCCCGTCTTTCGTGATGTGCTGTGATCTAAGCTTGTGGATGCCAATACTTTGTGTGATTCTATCAAGGGGGAAGAGATGACTTCATATTACCTTATGAGGAGGGTATGGTCCTTGACCATGGATAAGTCTGGTACCCTTGGTTCAATGCAAAGGCAATCTATATGGTGGTCAGAGTGCTAATAAATCCTGCATATGTACAAGATTAATTCAACATTTTGCCTGGAACATGTGAAGTGGTCCTCAGGTGGAGGGGAAACCATTCCATGTTTTTGTGAGGTTTTTCAAAGGTTGGCAGGCCTGGTGAGTAGGAATATCCTCATCCAGCTTATAAACTGCAGAAAGATATGGCAAGCACACCGAGTGCTTCTGTACCAGAGACAAATTCCTTGTATATCTAATCACCCTTGGCCAACAAAGTATTCTGTTCTATTCTACTCTACTCTACTCTATTCTAATTCTTGTAACAAAAGGAGAAACACCAGGTCACAGGTATATCAAGAAGTCACGCTACCTCTCAGTGACCTAGAAATTCTTCTTTAGTTTTAAGGTCCATGTGGATCAGCTGCAATTAGTGGGCTGGGAAGTACAAATGGCACCCGATACTAGTGGTATTGAACAACTTTAAGGATGAATCCTGGTCCAGAAATGAGGTACCAGGGATAGGCCCTGATCCAAAATCAAGTCTGAATGTGACACTCTTCATTTTCTTTTGGGCATGCTTCTTCATGATGGCTCTGTGCATCAGAGATAACGTTTAAATTGTCTCACAAAATACTCAGAAGGATTATTATAGTACAAGAATCTATACACTCCCATTCAGCATCAACAGGGTGATAATTTTGTGACTATATAACTAGATTATATTATTCTGTCATGTAGTCATTGTCATAACAGTGCAGAAGCTGGTCATAAACACAACCCCAAACTAGACATGGCTAAATACACTAAGGATTTTTCAAGGAAGATAAGACTCTGACCTTGAAGAGGAAATTCCCTCCCATTATTTCCCCCTCATCTGTCAACTTCAAAATCTACTTCTTTTTATTATCAGAAAGACAGAAAATGACATGTGATGAAATTGTCTGGAGATTTTCTTAGAAGGGCCATGGATCCATTGCCTTCCTGGCTTCCCAATACGTCTTCAAATTAGGAAGGTAATTCAACAGAAATATCTCTCTCCCTCTCCCTCCCTCCATCTCTCTTTTAACAAAAAAAAATGAGAGGATGGGAGGAAATCAACAGCAAAGACAGCTTCTGGCCCAATTTTAGCCTTCTGGCAGGGAACTGACTATTTTGAACAATTGATACCAGGTCCTCTGACATAACTGGTGGAATCTCCCTCAGAAAATCTTGCCTTCCTCTTAATAAACTCCATCCCCTAAAATGATAGATTCTGTGGCACCATCAAAGATAGAATCACAGATCAAACTCTCAGAAATAAAGTACTCCTGAGAAGAGTTGTCTCTGTCTAAAATATAGTGAATCATTTCAAAGCAAATATTTTTTAAAAAACATAAAAATGATCCTTTCTCGTAAATATAGTGTTATCATGCCCCCAAATAGGGGAGAGATTCTTCAAAATAAGAGCCTCTCTATGTAGAGAAATATGGAGGGATCCACCTTCAAAAGACATTTTGAATTTGTATAAGTAAATGTACTACTAGAACACTACAATTACTACTACTATTACTAAAAGAATTTCCTCTCTGTTTATTTCCCAGAGCTGACCCACATATGTATTAGATATGTATTAGGTCTGATCCAGAAATCTACTCTTTTCCCCCCTGCAATAACCATTTGGCTATCTCTTTCTTTAATTGCCATTTGAATATGCAAAACCAGATGTTTCCATCTGGATTCATAGCCAAAGGGACCAGGAACTTATATTTCATACCAGGTTAATATATGTTAGGTAGAGTAATTTTTTTTTAAATTACATTTATATGCCGCCCTTCTCCGGAGACTCCGGGCGGCTTACAATTTTTGGGATGCAACCCAGTGTGCTCAGCAATAGCCTTCCTTCCATTGTATATGCCTGCTTATTACTAAGCAGCATTTTTACAAAGTCAGCTAATTGCCCCCAACAATCTTGGGTCCTCACTTTACCTACCCCGAGAGGATGGAAGGCTGAGTCAACCTTGAGCCTGGTGGGATTCGAGCCTACAGCAGTTGTAGGCAGCTGGAACTTAAGTGCAGGCAATTAACAGCCTGAGCCACCAAGGCTCAATTTTCATAATTATTAGTTCAGATTTCACTAAAATGGCATCAGAGAGAAATAGGTAGAAAGCATCGTTCTTTAAAAGTGCAAGAGTTATGGTACAAATATCACTGGGAAGATCCTGGTTCAAATCCTCTTTTGGCCAGCTTATTTGGGTAAATCCTTGTCTCTCAGTCCAACCTACTTTACAAGATAGTTATATAGATAAGACAGCCTGTTGATTATTAGAAAAGGAGGAAAAATGAATATATATATATATATATATATATATATATATATATATATATATTTATTTATTATTTAGACTTGTATGCCTCCCATCTCCAAGGACTCGGGGCTGCTCACAATTAAAACCAGAACACAACAATAAATTAATTTAAAACAATATTAAACAGTAACAAGTCTAATTTAGTTAAAACTCCAGTATACCATTTAAAATTTAACACCCACCCCCCAGGAGATCAGCCCAGCCCAGCCTGTTCAAATAACCAGGTTTTCAGGTCGTGGTGGAAGGTGCAAAGGTCAGGGGCCAGGCAGAGCCCCAGGGTAGTTGATTCCATAGGGCGGGAACCGCCACAGAGTAGGCCCATCCCCAGGGTGTCGCCAGCCAGCATTGACTCGCCGACGGACCCGGAGAAGCCCCTGTCTGTGTGCTCGAACAGGGTGGTTGGTACTCGATATCAGCAGGAGACGCTCCCTCAAATATATATATACACATACATATATATATATTATAATTTAAAAACATGGCTGAAGAATCATACCTAATCCCAGCTGTCTTACCTTGTGACACAAGAGAGAATAATATTATCACACCTTAGACTGAGATAAGGCGCTGTAGGGAGCTATATAAAATAGGTGACTTCTAGCTGTTCGTTGTACTTCAGCTCCCTAAATCCCCAACCAAAGGCCATTCCAGCTGAGGGTTAAGGATGTTAAGGCCAAAAGCCTATCACATATGGATAGGCTGGCTTGGGAAAAGACTGGTAGAAGTTAATATCCATAAATAAAGCCATTGTGTGGCAACCAGCATTTCTAAATTTTGCTACTGCAAAGAAAAAGAACCTATAAACGCTTCCAATGCAGTGGTGGTTTAAATTCAGCTTTCATTGCTCGTGCATGTAAAGAAGCCAGCAAAGATATGCACACAATAATAGGAAATAATCCAGCAGTCTTAATAAGGATTGTTCTCCAGTAGAAGAGAGAACAAATCTAGGGGTGTTCATAATCTCTTTGGCTTTGTTTAGTTAAAGCTTTAAAACCAAAACAACAGTCTGCAGTTGGAAGACCCAGGAAACAAATGCTTCTCTTTCTGAGATTCATAAAAACACTCATTACCCACAATTAATCATAATGATGCCTGGTATTCAGTGCTTTAGCTAAAATCTGGCTAGCAGTAGAAAGATTTGGCTCTCAATAGATTCAATTCTTCATGCATTGTATTTCGAAGGATGCAAAACTGAATTGTCAGTACACAGCCTTCTGTGTTTACACACACACTCTCTTTCTCTCTCTGAGCTTTTGATGGAGCTTTTTGTATAATGTTCTGCTCCATATTGAATCAGTCACTGGTGTGATAGCTCCTTTGCACAAAACAGGATTAAATATTACAATGCTGTTATAAATGTTAATTACGTAAGCTGAAAAGGCCTAGAGCATAATGTAGCCATTGTTCCTGAAATAGTTAGGAAGCCTAAAATCTGTAACAAGTCTTTCCCCACATCCCTTATGGAGCACTCCCATAAGAGGCATTCAGTTCTAGAATAATAATCAAGAAACAAATAACAGTTTCTAATTATTGCTGGAAATACACCCCATCTCCTCCCACAAGTTTTATTTTATTTCAGTTTAAAGTGTATGATCCAGGATCACCAAAGAGACATGGAGATCCTCAGAAATAACAAGGGGAATAGAAAGATTTCTGAATGACATCATGATACTAATGCTGTGAGTTATGTACTTACGCAAGTATGGAATAATATTTACATGATGACACCATCACACATCATTAGCCCTCATGCTTTACTAAGGTTACTGCTACAAATATCTTATTCTTGTGATTCAGTCATGTTCTATTCCATATGATGTTCAGTTCCTGTTTTACATCTTGACTGAACAAGCAGAAGAGGCTGGTTGAAGTGTAACTTAAATTTGGGTTAAATTGGTTGGTATTATGTTAGGTAAACGGTTCTTCAGTGCTGCTGGATTTTTGTTTTGTTTTGTTTTTGGAGCCATTGAGTTGGTCCTCACTTCTGGCGACTGCCTGGACAAGTCCCTTGGAAAGACTTCAGAAGTGATTTGCCATTGCATCTTTCGTAAGGTTGAGAAGAGATTGGCCCAAGGTCACCTAACTCAGAGGTCTCCGACCTTGGCAACTTTAAGACTTGTGGACTTCAACTCCAAGAGTTGACACAACTAACAAGGCACACAACTAACTAGGCACAAAAATAACTCCCCTGGGTTAGTTTTGTGCCTAAAGCAGGACTAGAACTTACCATCTCCTGGTTTTCTAACCTGGTGCCTTCACCAGTACACCAAACCAGCTCCTGGTAGCATCTTTTAAATCTAGATTATTTCTTTCCCCTATTGCTATTTTAATAATGTAGTACTGCTATTTCTAATACCATGCCAACATCTTTTCTCCAGTTCCTTGAAAGCTTTTTATCCCCCCTATAAAAGTGACTCCTACGCTGTTTGGCTTTAGCTTCATTCTTAGGGTGCTTCAGAATTGTTTAAAAATCTATTTTGCTGGTGGTTTGGATCTTTCCTTTTTTGTGTGTTACAGGGCAGAGTGTCCTGTTATTTCTATGGTTGTTCCTTCTTTTATACCTCTCCACTGTGCCTCTCCCAGTTTCAATGAGAGGAATTCCCTGACCCATTCATTTTCTCTTGGAATTTATTTGAAAACAGGAAGCTGAAAACAGGTAGAAAGGCTCTTGCAGAGAGAGAGAATATTGATGGATCTCAGCTTCCCACTTCAAACTCATAGCCCACAGGCTAGATGCATCAGGTGCTGGCTACACCCATCCCTGGGTTAACGAAGGGGGAAAAAAGTCACAACGTCATGTGATGCCGTGAGTTTGACACCCCTGCACTAAGGTGAATTCCATTAGTCTACTTTCAACCCGTGGAAATGTTACTGAAAAAAATTCCCTTTAAACTTCATCATCAAATTCTTTACAACAGTAAATAAAGAAATAGATAAAGAGCAAATAACTATGAAATAAAAGTGATTGGTGGAAATTTGCCACGTTTTCAGCAGAGAGGGGTTTTGTTTTTTTTAATGCAGCTGTGAAATTCTGAAGTGTTTTAGGTTTGGTAAACCATATTCACAAAACCGGTCTACAGCAAAGACCAGTTCTAGTATGACCAGTTCAGTGCTGTTTATGTGAATGGGTGCCAGATCAGAGGGATTCAGAGATACGATAGGATTACAAATTAAAAGTGTGATCCCATAGAAACTTCATCCAGATTAATCCCAGTGTAGTAGCTGGAGCTACTCTAGAACTAATTATTTACGCTAATCCCATGTTAAAAAGAAAATGGCTATGCTTTAGCACTTAAGAATATTCACTATGAATTCATTTTTTTAAATCAATAGCTTAATGAAAATACATTCGTTGCTGCCTAGCCAGCTACATTGAATATAATATTGTGCCAAAACTGGTAGACTGTATTTCTCTTTCAAACATAAAAAGGAAAGGAAAGAAAGTGCTTTGTAGCATCTTTTTAATGCAATAAGTTGCATTTCCCCCCATGAAACAACAAAAGAAGACAAAGGAAGTTCTTTCCATATCAATCTGATCAATATTATAGACAGATATTAGAAAGCATTCCTCATTGACGCACCAAAGAATAGAAGAGAAATGCATAAATATGAAATCCTTTGTTCTTTTGTTGTTATATAAATATAATCGTTGTGACTTACTGTAGATTTTGAAGTTAGCATTTTATGTTATTGTGTCATGTCAGGTTCTGAAGGACTGTCCCCCACCCCAAATAGTCTACACTTATTTGAGGGAGATTTGTATAATGGAAGTGTCTTCGAACAACACTGATCCCCTTGGTTAGGAGACCGGAGAATAAAACTGTCGAGGAATGGTTGCAGGAATTGGGTATGAAGGACTAGGGGTGACATGGTGGCAGTGTTCCAATATCTAAGGGGCTGCCACAAAAAAGTGGGGATCAACCTATTCTCCAAAGCACCTGAAGGCAGGACAAGAAGCAATACCTGCTGTGGATCTCAGCACAAATGCTACCTTGCCCTGTTGCTTTATTTGAGCTCATCTGTGAGATCGCTTTCTTGATCGCCAGGAGTCCTTTGGGAGTTGGGTGACATATAAGTCAAATAAATAAATAAATCTCATCAGTAGGAGGCAGGTTCTAGATCATCTAAGACTGGAAGTGAGGAAGGTATTGTAAGACATCATGATCAACTGTTGACCAACCTATTAAGTAAGTTGGAAAAGTGTTCCTCCAGAACATTTTTTCAGTGCTTCCTGGTCTTTTTCATTAAACTCAACCCATCAGATGACAGCAAGGGGGAGCATCTTGATTTAGAAGGACTATAAATAGACATTATGGCACTGAAGAACTTTCTGATGGCATGTGCATCTACTGTACATAGTGTTCCTTCTGCTCAGCCTTCCTGTGCCACCACTCATCTTGCATTTCTCACAGATCCATCAGGTATTTAAACTTGTCTTTCTTTGGGACAGATTATAGATTGCTCAGCCAGTTTCCATAATTCTTGGCCTGAAGAGCTGCTGAAATGGTTTTGTGGTTTTCATCAAACCAGTCTTGATGCACCCAGCTTTTCAGTTCAAGTACAGTTATTGCAATCTGTGTGATGGCATCTTTAAACTGCATCCAACTTTTCAAACAGGTTGCTACAAGCAGTAAATTGCCAGTGAGTTTTTCATTAAGTACATCTTGGAAGTGCTGGACTTTGCTGGGTCTAATAGTCTGCTGATGTTGAATGACTTTCTGATAGTTCTCTTGCTTATGATGTAAAAGGTCTATGTGTGGGATGAAGACTGAGCAGAACAGCCTGTGATCCATCTAGCACTCAGCACTTCATATGGTGTAAGGTGATGTCTTTAAGATCCCATTGACGTACTATAATCAAGTAGATGCCAGTGTTTGTATATAGAATGCATCCAGGTTATTTTGTATTAGTTTGCAAGTCTGGTCATTGTATTAGTGCTTGGCAGATTGGCAGTCTGTTGCTATTTATTTATTTATTTATTTATTTATTTATTTATTTATATTAGACTTTTATGCCGCCCTCTCTCCCTAAGGACTCAGGGAGGCTCACAATATAAAATACAATACAATAATTTACCTAAAAAATGATTAAACAATACAAGCCCAATATTAAAACAATTAAAATTACTTTAAAAAGAAGAGACCCCCCTCTTGGTTCAGTCCAGGCTGGCCTGCTGAAATAACCAGGTCTTCAGGTCGCAGCAGAAGGAGCAGAGATCAGGGGCCAAACGAAGGTCCAAGGGAAACTGATTCCACAGGGTGGGTGCTCCCACAGAGAGGGCCCTACCCCTGGGCACCACCAGCCGACAATGTCTGGTCAACGGTACCCCAAGGAGGTCCTGCCTGTGGGAGCATACAGGGTGATCGAAGTGTGGGAGGCGTTCCCGCAAGTGCCCTGGACCCAAGCCATGTAGGACTTTATGTGTTGTCACTAATACCTTGAATCTCACCCAGACGGCAACTGGCAACCAATGCAGGTCGCGCAGGAGGGGTGTAACATGGGAGTATCGGGGCACTCCCATCACAACCCGCGCGGCCACATTCTGCAACAGCTGCAACCTCCGGATGATCCGCAAGGGCAGTCCCATGTAGAGAGTGTTGCAGTAGTTGATTTGGGAAGTGACGAGTGCATGAGTGACTGTCCGTAGGGCATCTCGGCTCAGGTATGGGCACAGCTGGCAGACCAGATGCACCTGGGCAAATGGCCCCCTGGCCACAGCTTCCACCTGCTCCTCCAAACTGAGCTGTGTATCCAGGAGGATACCCAGGTTGCGCGCTCTGTCCATGGGGGGCAACACCTCTCCCCCCATGACCAACGATGGTATATCCTGAATAATCCGAGATGCTGGTATGTACAGCCACTCAGTCTTGGCCGGGTTGAGTCGAAGCCTGTTCCTCTCCATCCAGATCCACACTGCATCCAGACAACGGGACATCACAGGGAGGGCATCACTGATATGGGTCGGGGTGGAGATGAAGAGCTGAGTATCATCCGCATACTGGTGATACTCTCCCGAAACCCCGGATGATCTCACCCAGCAGCTTCATATAGATATTGAACAGGAGGGGTGAGAGGACCAACCCCTGGGGCACCCCACAAGTGAGGGGCCTCGGGCTCGACCTCTGCCCCCCTGCCAACACCAATTGTGAGCAGCCCGAGAGGTAAGAGGATAACCACTGTAAAACGGTGCCCCCCACTCCCAACCCCTCGAGCCACCACAACAAGATACCATATTCAATAGCCGCCGAGAGATCTAATAGGACTAGGACAGAGGAAAAACCCCTGTCCCGAGCCTTCCAGAGATCATCCATCAGTGCAACCAATGCCATCTCCATGCTGTGCCCGGGCTGGAAGCCCGATTGGTATGGATCTAGGTAATCGGCTTCCTCCAGGAACATCGGAAGCTGCTGAACCTCCATGCTCTCAACAACCTTCGCCAAAAAGTGAAGGTTGGAGACAGGACGGAAGTTGTTTAAAACGGCTGGGTCCAAGGCAGGCTTCTTGAGGAGGGGCCTCACCACCGCCTCTTTCAAGGAGGCAGGAAAGGAACCCTCCCCTAAAGAAGCGTTGACAACTGCCTGGAGCCAACCATGTGAAACCTCCCTGGAGGCATAGACCAACCAGGAAGGACACGGGTCCAATAAACACGTGGTGGAATGCAGCCTCCGGATGATCCTGTCCACTTCATCTGAAGAAACAGGGTCAAACTCAACCCAAATGGTATCAGCCAGACCCCTCGTCACCTCTTCCTCAGACCCCTGCCAGTCTGTGTCCAATCCGGCCCGAATCTGAGCAACCTTATCCACCAGATGTTGACTAAATTCCTCAGCTCTACCCTGCAAAGGCTTCTCCCTCGCCTCCCAGTGTAGGAGGGAGCGAGTGACCCTAAACAGGGTGGCCGGGCAATCATCTGCAGACACAATGAGAGCGGAGAAGTAAGCACATCTCGCCACCCTCATCGCCACCAGGTAAGTCCTAATGTAGGCTCTTAGCTGGGGACAGTCAGATTTGGCACGGCTCATCCTCCACCTGCTCTCTAGGCCCCTCCTGTGATGCTTCATCTCCCGGAGCTCCTCTGAAAACCAGGGAGCCAACCGGGATCTGCGGTGAGGGAGAGGCTGCAAGGGGACAACCCGGTCGAGCGCCTCCGAGGCTGCCTGTTGCCAGGCGGACACTAAGGCCTCAGCCGAGCTGTGGTCAAGGGAAGTGGGAAATGACCCCAGCACCATCTGAAACCTCTCAGGGTCCATCAGGTGTCTGGGGCAGAACCATCTGGTTGGCTCCTCATCCCAGCAGTGTGAGGCGGCCTGCTGGAAGATCAGCCATAGGAGATAATGATCAGTCCATGACAGGGGTTGACTAGTCAGTGAACCCCCACCAAGATCATTACACCACTGTCCCGAGATGAAAACAAGGTCAAGCGTGTCCCCCCCCTCATGAGTAGGGCCCTGAATTATCTGGGTCAGGCCCATGGCTGCCATGGAAGCCATGAACTCCCGTGCCAAACCCGATGCCTCCCCCAGAGAGGGCAGGTTGAAATCCCCCACAACTAAATGCTTGGGAATTTAGGGGGATTTAGCTTGGGGGATTTAGTTTTGCCATCAGGAATTCTGTTCCAGTTGTCACTATACCTACCCCAGCATTGAAGGCACTCAGAATGACAAGCTTGTTGTTGATGGAGGTTGTTCAAATGATTTGGTCCAGGTCCTCATAGAAATGAGAGTTCATCTCATGAGAGCTCATCTCATGAGAGTTGAAGCATAGGGGTTGACTATGGTGATATACCAGGATTTGCTGAGATAATGCATTCCTTTATTCCAGTGGGTAGAGTAGAGATATTCTACGGCAGTGCAGTTTTGATTGCAAAGCCTACTTTGTGAGTCTTGTTGTCAGTTTGTGGTTTTCCTTTCCATATATCCACTTGCTATTTCCTGTAATGAACTATGCCAAACCATGTGAGACCCTTGCTTGGTCTCACGTGGTTTGACATAGACTTGTCCAAGTAGTTACCAGAAATGAGGCTGTGCATAAATGTATAGTTACCTTTAATTTTTTGTTTCAATAGATAGGTCCATGGAATAATTTGTGCATGATGCCTTATTTGTACAACCTTATTTAATGCTGGTAACTGCATCTGGAAGAATTTTACAATTGGACGGCAGAAATGCCTAAGAGGTTTATGGATATAAAATTGTGGTTGTCAGAAGCCAAACCAGATCAAATGGTGGTGGGCGCTGTGGCTTTACTTCTAGAAGATGGAAACAGTTGGACCCAAATAAATACATTTTGGATGGGTTTGGACTATACTTCATTTTAATTCAGGGTACTCTCCTCCAAGCAGAATCTGTTGTCCTATTTCCATTAAAAGATTAAGGGGTGGCAGTTCAGTAGCAGATTTGTCTGGTGGCAGGTGTGGCCAAACTAAACTCTGGGATGAACTTCTCGCTGAGGTCCAGATGGCACTCAGACGAGCTGTTTTCTGAAAACAGTGCAGAAGCAGTTTTTCCAACAATTATTTGGAACCCAAAGATCATTTGCTTGGTGGGTATTTTTTAATTCTACTGTACTTTGTATGGATTTGGTTTTACTTAAAAATTCAAAAATTGGATTTGATATATGGCTTTATATTGATGATGTATTGCAAATTATCTAGAATTTGAGTCGTAGCTAATATTCACATGTTTAAAACCAAGCAACCAAGTATCAACTCTAATGATACTTCCTGCATAAGGATTCAGATATTCTTCAATAATTATGTCATTACTTTTAAGCAAGCAGGAAAGAGAGAGAAAAAGCGATCTGACAATTTTTCATTGGTAAACGTATCAGCCATTTATGCCAGTAATTTTGCTCTGAATGCACAAATCTTTTGCATCCTTGTCAGACAGTTAATCCCGATAAATCCTAACAAAATACACTGTTGCATTCTAAACTAGTACTAAATCTATTTATGAGTACAGTAGTTGTCCTAGACCTTTCTAATTAAATGATACATTGTTTTTACTTTAACAAGAACAACCAAATTAAAAAACATTCTCATCATTTTAAAAAGTTACCTAAGGCACCTGGCATGTTTATAACAAGTTGCTTACATTTTAGTTGTTTAAACTATTCTCAATCCGGCCTCCAAATCTGGGGGAGAATTAAAGAGAGAATTTTAAAAAAAAACAAATTGAAAATCCAAATTGAAACACTCTAGATGGAAGGGAGGGGGAGGGAGGGAGGGAGGGGGGAGGAGGAGGAGGAGAGGGTGCAAATGATGATCATATGACTCCAGGCACTAAATGAATGGTTATAAATTGATGTCTACATGCATTTATTTCCTATATTACACTTAGATTCATCTGCCCCACTTTAATCTGCAATCAAAGAAGTTTTAAGTGACTTTTCTTCAAAGAACATAGAACCCAGCCAAATATATTTAGTAGGGGTAAAAAAAAGGATGGCTCTACATAGCATGAAAATCTTTCTTGCAACATTCTTCTGATCTCTCGGGAATATATATATATATATATATATATATATATATATATATATTTCCAAACCCAGTGTTGAAACATGAGCAGCACACATTCCTGATTATGCATGACTCCTATAATCTCCACCTTCCAAATTCTGACCAGATGACATTTTAATCAAAGCCTGCCTAGAACATATTTCACTGTCGGGTTGTTTTAATCCTGCTCTCCTTCTATTGGAAGAATATTTTTAAGAGGATGAATCGGACCAACCCAACCCTTGGATTCAGACATCCAGAGCAACAGTTGGATTCAAGTAAGCCACATACTAGAATGAAAGAGTCTGGCACCCTTGAAGGTGCCAGGTCCAGGGTCATTTCTGACCCCTGAATCCCTGACACCTTCCAACTCAGAGAGGATGGGTGTGTAAAAAGTTTGGTTAGAGAACTTCAAGCATAGCAGTTCTTCACTTCAAGGAAGGTTTACTTTGTAATATCAGGTTCAGGAACAAGTAGTAACCAAGCGATTGATAAACAAACTTAACAACATGAGTACTATTAACAGTACAAGGAGAAGCAAGAACACTCAGAGAATGGACAGAACTGCCAGAGCTCAACAGACCAGCCCAAACCAACATAAAGCATTGCATTTTTTTAAACGAAGCCTAAAGTTCAATATTAGCAAGAGGATTAACACGTACGAAGGCTTAATGAACAAGTCAAACCTCATCATACTAGTAATACACGTTTACACAAAGTCAGTAACATTAACAATGCTTGTGCATGAAGCATTGCTGCACACACACACATATTTCCATCACCCACTTGCAAAATAAAAATAGTGCACAGCATGTAGGCATCCATCTATCAAACTCTTCCCCATGTTGGAGAATGCATAATCTCTTTACACCTATAGTGTAATTTTTTTTATGCCTAAACAGCAAACGATAGAAGCATCCAGTATCTGTTTCAAACCTGGCCAATTGTTAATTGAGTGTCTATATTTAAGTGTAAAAAAAAAACTCTTCCTCTCTTACATCTGTACACTTCCATATCTTCAAGATCAGCTTAGACCAGTGGTTCTCAACTTGTGATCCATGAACCCTGGGGGGCTGCGAAGTCGTCTGAAGAAACGTTATGATTTAAAACTTGAATTCAGTTTGGTCCATGGACACAAAATGTGTTTAAAGCGGGTCCGTGATAAAGAAAAGATTGAAAATCACTGGTTTAGACAGGGAGCGGTTTTTTTAACCATAATAAATCTTTTATTTCAAATATTCTATAATGAAGGCCACTACCATTCATTGACATCTAAGTTAAGCCTATATTCTACGTTGAAATAATAGAAAATACTTGTAGCTTGGGTTTTAGACTTTGGCAGTGGTTTGCTGTCCAAGTTTAGTTTCTCATCATTTCATTACCAGACTAGGTAACATCATCAGCAGGATTTTCTTGTCCTATTTCATTAGCTTATAAATATCTAGACATGTCTATATTCTGCATCCAAAATAACTGTAAGCCTTTTTCATGAGATGATCTGCTTCTTAATTTGTCTGTGTTTGTTTAGCACCCTGCTTATGTTCAGGCGAACATAAAAATATCTCATAGTTTCTCACAAAATTCCCAGCCAAATTCAAGTCTAGACAACCATAGAAAAGTTCCTTTTAATAAAGAGCAATAACTTCTTGTAACTTCACTGCAATAATTTATTTATAGACAGTCAGGGATGACCGATCTTAGATGCTTACCTGTGTCTTTCTTCTCAACACCGCTTTAATTTCACTACATCCAAACCAATATCTGCTGCTATATTGGCAAGTGTACCAAAAAGTGTTTTAAAAGTGACACCCTTGCAAACTGAATAACAGAATCAAAACAATCAGAACATCTGATATACTTTAATGCCACTTAAAACAGCAGGGATTTTTGGATGCCAAGAATAAAGCAGCAAGTTCTATTCCAAACTCAATAACATATTTTCTGAAATGCATGTTTTGTTTTACACTTGGAATCCGCAAAATGGCCTTTTCAAAGCCGGAATGTTACACATTCAAAATGTTTAGCGCATTCCTGTTTGCTCCTGCCGGCGTGAGAGGGCTAACAGACTATTTCATGCTGCGGGGCTGCTGTGTTTTCTGGCCTTAAAGATTCTAGAAGAGGACAAATCCTTAACGGTGTATGCCACAGGTATCCTTTATAACTGTTAAGATTATAGCCTTGTCTAATGGCTATGCATGCTTCAATAGACCATAAAGCCCTTTCATGAGAGAGTTTTCATAAGAATTGTTCAGATTGTAAGTGCTGTCAATGACTACATTTTACTCCCTTGATTTACACTGAGTGAAGAACTATAAGCTGTTCTGAATGAAAGAAGAAAAAGCACAGTTCATATTCAATGGCAAATAAAGAAAGGCTGTTTTAACAGTGAATGGATGCATAATTTGCTCTCTAAATTAATATTCCATGCAAGAATGTACAAGACTCTATGGTCATATTATGGTAACTTATCTCTTTCCCTATCAGCAAGGAAAGGCATCTAAATTTAAGGTCAACTGCTTTCCTTTCCACTTTAAAAATTCAATTTAGAAACAGTGCTTCCTAAACTGTTGATTGATCGGAGAGGCTTTCTTTCTGGATTAAAATGTGGACTGCATCTTTACTTCTTACACCCAAAAAGACACACTCACACAATCTAGATCTGATTAAAGCTGTAGGTTAGTCTTCTCAGTACAACATCAAAAGAGACAGCCTGGTTAATATTACTTTCTGATATCCACCTTATCTTTGCCCAAACACTTGCAGCTTAGGGATGGACATTGCTTCTAAGCTAGGCTTAGATGGTTTGGGGATTTCCCTGCTCCATTCAGCTACTATAGAGACTGCAGCAACCCTTGTTAATTCTGCCTATCATCAGTTCAGTGATGTCACTGCTTGTTTAATGAAGGCATGTGTGCCTGTAAATCACAAATGGGGAACCTCTGGCCCATAATATCATATGGCACATCAAACTGGTCTATCAACACCACTGTTCATATTTCGATGCCTAAAGTTGCCGTGTTCTTGACTCATGATAAACGGGCAACCAGCAGAATTTTAGTCCCAAAAGAGCTGCGATTATATTTCCAAGTTCATTCTAATAGGTCAATTAGTAGGAAGTGCTGCAACAGGTCGACTGTCAACTCCATTAGTCATGTAGAATAAGCAACTCTGAAATGGAGCCATCAAGCCACTGGAAAAGTAAAAGGGACTCTTTTGAAAAATACTGTAAAAATAAGGTGTCTTTTCCTTTCTCCATTCCCCAGGTTATTTTTTGTCCATATATGTGTACCTTTCACTTATCAACAGTTGGTGGGTCTAAAAATACAAATGGGTGAGGGCATCACCTCTGCTTGCACTTTCTTTTAAGCTTTTATGACTCTCTACCCTTTGCAAGGAAAGAACAGAAATTTCTTATCTGATGTTTGAGCGAATGTCTTGCATGGAGGGAAAGTAATTCACCATGAAATTAGGTTAACAGCTACTACAATTCTAGGATTGCAAATTGTCCACTCTTTCCTTATATGGAGATAATTTCTACAGTAGTGATTATATCATCTTTATATCATCGCCAAGCCATTGTTGAAGTACACTATCTTCAGTACTATTTTTTAGATATGGTTGGATGATTCTAAGAGATAGTATAAATTAATAAATTAATAGTATAGAATTAGCAGAGTCAGACTGTAGGTCCATTTAGCCAATAGTCTTGACATCAAATGTATAGATATGCAGGCTGTTAAGTGCCAAGGTCCATTACTGTGTGTACACTGTCCATCACATTATCTTCTTCATTATCTTCATTATCTTCTTTAGGAGTGACAAGAAGCCAAGGTTACAATTGTAGGTTTTTGACATTCAAGATGGCATCTGCTCCAGGGCCATATGACACAATAAATCACAAATGTCAGTTTAAATGTTATTTATGATGGGAAGTGACATGATGATGTATACATGCTTGCTGAATGAGCTTTACAATTATCGTGTAATTCAAACACAACTATTGGCTGGCAGCAAATCTCCAGGATTTCAGACAGCTTTTCCTGTAACTCCTGTGAGTGCTTGGAATCAATCCTGCAATCTTCCTGCAAAGCAAGTGAAAAAGTCACCGTGAATATCATTCCATAAATACCTCCAAATTCCGTCTGTCATGTATGATTAATTTTTATTAAATTGGAGCAGCTAGGTCACTCAGTGAAACTAGCAACAAGTTTTTGCAAGAAGCTGGCTCCCAGATGCTGCTGATCTTAAATCAATTGTCAGCAAATTGGAATAGAACACCATTTGCCATCTGAAGTTTAAATTTCAATGTTGCCAATAACAAGAACATTAAACTCTCTTTTTACATTGTGCATCCGTTCAGGTGTATTCATTTACCTAAAAGTTTATTTTTCTCAGCTACATGAGTTACCCAATTACAATATGGGAAATAAGATGAAAAATCACCATAAATCACATTTACTGTAGTAAAGAAGATTAAGATGTAGAAATTTGATAACTATAATCAAAAGATTAAAACATAACCACCATGCGTAATTGATTTTTTCTTTCTTTCATTCAAACATGTCCACTTTTCAGAGGCTGAGAGCAAGTGACTGACCTATGTTTACCTATCTGGCTTCATGCCTAAAGTAGGTCTAGTTCATGGTCTCCTGATTTCTGGTGCCCTTAACCACTACACCAAACTGGCTCTCAACTAGAATACATTTTCTTGTAAAAAATAATTTGCTTTCTTGCCTTGTATTTTTGTTACAGGTAAAAAGGATAGTGGCTCCACAACTTTGCTCAACTGACACAAATAATAATTTCAGTGTTAAAAATGGCTTGGTTTGAAATAGAAATTGCAGTTGCAATCCACAAACGTATCATAAATTACTCATTATTTGTGAAGTGGGTTTTTTGGCTCAGAAATGTAGAATGAAAAGCTGGGATTTTCCCCAAGTGCTATGCCAGACTGTAAAAGCATATAAAGCTACACTTCAAAAGCAAGTAGCATCAAGATTTCTTTCAAGTTTAATCCTCTGTAAGATTTAAGGCCATCCCCTCAATTCTGACACTTAGGTTTCTGCAAAACAAATAAAAACAAAAAGGGTCAACATTTTTGCCCCATTCATTCTTAGATTTTTGAGTGAGCAAAAGGGTAGAGATGTGCACAGCATTTCATTTCTGAGTTCAGAAGATTTCCAGAGAGCTCAAAAGAGCACTGGAATATTCCCAATGCACTTGCAAAAGAGAGTTTTGAACTGGAAATATTGCAATTGAAAATGCTTTGCATGCTTTTATAAAAGAAATGCTAGCAGGCAGCTCATGGGCCACAATTTTGCAGCCAGGTTTAAAATGTACTATGTAGATCAAGATATTTGAATGTTTTGTGATATCACAGCAACTTAGCACATACCTTAGGTAAGATCTTTTCAATACATCCACAAAGTAACTTCTAGAAATTTGATTGCCAAGTTTCTATAATCCTGTTTACATGTTATGCTACCCAGAGCAGTTCACATTGCCTTCAAATCTGGACTCTGTCCATTGTAGATACTTCTTAGCATCTTCTGTTCATTCTTAGATATTATGGTGATAATGTTGAACTAGCAATTTACAATTTCCCTTTCCATATCTGATGAATGAATGGTACATGTGCTATTACAATAAAGAAGGTATAACTACGCAGAAGGACAATAAAATAACAGGCAATAGTCTATGTAGATTCTCAATCATGCAGGTCATGGTTGTCCCAAAGGTGCTTTTTCAAGAGGCAACTGGACTTCCTGATTTTTCTTTGAAAATGTTTCACTTCTCATCCAAGAAGTTTCTTCAGCTCTGACTGGATGGTCAAAGCCAGAACTGAGGAAGCTTCTTGAATGAGAAGCAAAACATCTTCAAAGAAAAACCAGAAAGTCCATTTGCCTGTTGAAAAAGCACCTTTGGGGCAACTAACAATATGTCATTTCTGAAACATCTCTTTCATTGAGGCTCTCTTCTGCAAATTGAGAAAATTACTATTTTTAGGCCAGTCTCCATGTACTTTGCTTTAATAAGTTAGATTTTATCTGCCAAAGATTTTCAGAAAGTTTGTAAGAAAATAAGTTGTTTTAAAATTAAGCAAGTTTATCTGAACCAGAAAGTCAAAGATTGGAAAATATCTTGTTTGAGTGGTAAATTGCAGATGATTGTGGTGGAATAAGTGCCATTCACTGTCTTTGTATAAGAAGGAAATATATCTTTTATCTTGTCCCCAAATAGGAAGATTAGAGAGAGGAAAAGAGGTTTCTGTGTTCCAAGCTTTATTTTAAAAGTAAAATACCTAGGGACAAACCTACACAAGAACTTTGAGTCAGTTTGAAAGCAAATCTAAGTATCTTTGTGTTTCTACTTTGCTAGTGGTGTTGAAGAACTGAAGTAATTTATTCCCGTCTCATCTGTGGCACAATGGAAATCACTGAATAGCTAGGACTTTGTTTGCTTGCAGCAGATGGTCTAACTCCATTTCTCCATATCTTTCTCCTCAGCTTCAGTTTCTTGAAGGAAACATTAGATTAGCACCAAAGGTGCTTTTTCAGGAGGTAACTGGGCTTGTTTTTTCTTTGAAGACATTTCGCTTCTCATCCAAGAAGCTTCTGCAGCTTCGGACAGGATAGTAAGGAATCGAAGGGACTCTTGTCTATCCTGCCAGAGCTGAAGAAGCTTCTTGGATGAGAAGCGAAACATCTTCAAAGAAAAAACAAGAAAGTCCAGTTGCCTCCAGAAAAAGCACCTTTGGGAGAACCATGACTTGAATGACTGAGAATCCCTACAGACTACTAGATTAGCACTTTTGCCTGCTCCTAAAGTGACATGACAAATCGACCAGAGCTGAAACTGATAAGAATTTTGTCAACTGTCCTCCTCAATATGGAAGAAGCTACCTTGATCCATCCCATTGTGTGCAGTGAGGTTGAGAAGATTTGTGTGTGTGTGTGTGTGTGCACGCGCGCATGTGCGCTATAGCACTTATAGAAGATTGGCATTGTTAAGGTTGAAAAATGAATGTAGTAATTTTCAGTCTAGTTTTCACTCAACATATTCCTAGTTAATCCTTACATCTAGAGCAGAGCCAATCACACTTGGCATTCATTTCAGTCAGCAGTAATATAGCTTGATGTTTATTGATGTTTATTGAGCAAACACAAACAATTAACTGGCAAAAATGGGATAAAAGGCAGTCAAAAACAGGAGAGAGAGAAATAATGAACAATTCTCAAAAATTTACATATATCTCTATATCAAAAAGAGCATAACTTTTTAGAGCCACTGGAAGCAATGCTGTGAGTAATTAACATAGTCAGCCCCAAAGGAAATGGCCTTTGATTATTCTAGCTTTAACTCCTTTATGTATCAGAGATGAAAAGTAGGACATCAGGTGATTCCTACCTCTATTCTGAAGAAAGTAGGAACAATATGGTAAATGGGAAAGATAATAGCTTTTCAGACTGACAAAATAAGACAGCAGTAAATAATCTTTGAACTCTTACCCCAAGTACAAGACTATGATAAGTTACTACTAATTATGTCAAAACTCCTAAATTCTCTGATCTATTCAGCTTTTGAGGCCTATTTCACTCTGCCAAGACACTTTTACTTAGCCTAAATCTCTAAAAGTAAATGAATGAACAAATAAATAAACATAAAAAGGACAATATCAAAGTGCCCAAACTTTATTTTTTGATGACAGATAAAACGTTTTAAAGGAAATCACAGAACACACATTAAATCACAATTTACATCACAATAACACAAGTAAAAAGTTTCAGTAAAGTAAAATTGCAGTAGTTTAACTTCACTATACATTGCCTTACTAAGGAGGAATTTGGATTTCAGAGAATAAATAGAGTTCATTCTTGAGAGACAGTAGCTTGGTCTTGTCACCATTTCCATCTAACCACAGTATAAACGTGCCTGGCAATCTCTTTTCTTCTGCCATGTTGTTACTTTCATCTCATCTGTAATCCATGCAAATTGCAGCAGTTTTGCAGTTGGTACAGTCTGTCAAACTTCACCAGCTATTTGACTGTGTGGCAATCAGATAACTCCTAAGTGGTGTGACAAAATTGGTGCCTGTTGGCTACTTTAGGCAGGTGTAAGCTGTGTCTTGCACTACTATTCTGCTTTGACCAGTAGGAGGGTATGGGTCTTTCAAATTGGGCTTCCTTCTTACACCTATCAAATCTCTGAACTGATCCCTGGACTGGAGATCTGAATCAGATCTGAATCAGATCTCCAAGCCAGATCAAACAGAAATTGACCAGCAGTGGCTGCCTAGTTAAGTGGGATAAACAGAGCAAGTTCTCATTCTGCTTCATCATAGCCCAACTCTTCCCACATCTGTTGTCTGATTTTGCTGTCTATTTTTGTGCACAGGCTTACTAGTGTTGTGGAATAATGCTATGCTTGTGTCCAGTCGGAAAATAATGATAAGTTTGACACAAGAGTTTTGCATTGCTGCACTGAAGAACTGATAGCAGCTGATCTTCAGGCTTCTATTAGACATGGGTATAATGTTATTTGCAGAATAATACTATCCAAAAAAACTCGTTCCAAAGCAAAGTAAGATTTCAAAGATTGCTAAACCTGTCAGTGTCAAAACTTACTGCCCCTCAATCTTCCAGCTTCATCCCATATCAACAGCAGTGGTTGGGGGAATTTTTCCACTAGCTAGAGATGGCTGGGAAACAATACTAATCCCTGTCCTTAATCATACCTCATATATTGCAAATTTGCCTGCATCATGCTGTGGGAAGAAAGTTTTTGCTAGCTGGAGCAACAAATGTTATTTATTTATTTATTTATTTATTTATTTATTTATTTATTCGACTTGTATGCCGCCCTATTCCCTAAGGACTCAGGCGGAACATTAAAACAAAGAAAAATTTACAATAAAACAAAATTAAACAAGTAAACAAGCCAAATAAAGTTAAGAAAGAATAAAAAACCCCCCCGGGTCATTCAAGGCCGGCCCGCTGGAACAACCAAGTCTTCAGGTCCCGGCGGAAGGAGCGGAGGTCAGGGGCCAAACGGAGATCGACGGGGAGCTGATTCCAAAGGGCAGGTTATGTTAATTTAGTCTTCTATAAACTCAAGGGCTGATGGTAGTCACTTTCATTTGTTAAGATACTTAATAACTGGGGCAGTGCAGGGTTGGACAATGAGTAAGGATACCCAGTTATTGCTAATTGGTTAAAGAGATGGCCATTGCATGAGGCAATCTAAGCTGTGATTGGCTGCTGTGGGGAGTTTCCTTGTTTCCCACTTTTTTCCTCTGTGTGCTGTGTGTGCTCTATAATTTACTTTATGATGTTCCTGCTGTGTTGATTTACATAGTGATGCTCCTGTTTGCCTGACTATCTAGTTTGCTGTGTATATATAGTTGTAAAATATATTTATTTATATAAAACTACATGTTTGTGTCAGTGTCACTGACTCCATTTGGCACCAGCTGCGCAATTCCCTGAACATTGCTGTGTTTAATCTCCCTGACAATGAACATAGGAAGGAAGGAAGGAAGGAAGGAAGGAAGGAAGGAAGGAAGGAAGGAAGGAAGGAAGGAAGGAAGGAAGGAAGGAAGGCCTAAAAAAATTATTAAGACTCCAGTTTCTGCCAGTTAAGCTATGCTTTGTAGATAACAGCTAATGACTATAGTTAAATTACTTTCTGTTAAGTTTGCATGAAGAGTCAGACGCGGAGTGCTTCAGTGAAGAGTTTATTAGTGACTACAGCTCATAACAGACCCGATTTGGCTGGGCTGCGGCTGCTACTTATAGCCAGCAGCCGCAGTTGCCAGCCAATCAGAGTGCAGGATTTTCCCACACTTTTTAAACCAATCATTTCTGACATTTTACAAGAACAGTTCAAACTAAACCAATGACATTCAAACCTGCATACATAACACCCCTCCCCATTAGGTTCAGTCCATACTCAAACCCCAACCTATCTAATGTATTCTTTTAAATAGGTGGGGCTCTTACGTGTACGTTGAGACCTTCGTGGTTCAGAAGTTTTAATGTTCTCACCCAGTGAGAGAGGAAATGTGTCTGTTGACATTTCCCTACTCGGGCTTCCAGTGAAAGAAGACCCTGTTTGATTGTTAGAATCTGGTCTCTCCTCCCAACCCATCTCCAACCCAATGTCAGCACCCAAGTCAGGTAGTGGTGTGCAATCTTCCACTTGTAAGGATGAATTTTGGCATTGTGACAGGTTTTGGGATGGTTCCTGTCGTAATGGCTCGTTACACATGGGGTTGATTCTTGCTTGCTGATTATCCTCATGCTCCTCCCCTCCCCTAGAAAAGGCATTAGGTATGGGAACTAGAGAGGAACAATTGCGATGTTCCTGAGGTAATCTGGATCTAAGCTGATCAATGTGCCTGCTCCAGAGGACTCCATCCTCTGTTTGTACCCTGTAAGAACGAGGGCCTGTGATTTGAGTTATTTCAGGAGGAATCCATGAAGGTTCACCCATAAGGTTCTTAGCATAAATAGAATCACCCACACTGAACATGTGAACTTTGCTAGTGGAATCTAGTGGTGCATTGGGTGCGTAAGTGGGATGAAGGCGGTCAAGGGGAGACCTAAGTTTCCTACCCATCAACAATTCTGCTGGGGATAAGTTAGTTGATGAGTTAGGAGTGATGTGCTGAACACTAAGAAGTTTTTCAACTTTCTCAGTGATGTCCCCAGGACCCAATTGCTGAAGCTTTTCCTTGGTAAAACGTACCATTCGTTCAGCCTGGCCATTAGCCGAAGGGTGCCCAGGGGCTGTCAGGGCATGTCTGATACCCTGCTGTGCTAGATAGGATTCAAAAAGGTTGGATGTAAATTGAGGGCCATTGTCAGAGACAAGAACATCAGGTAACCCGTGGGTTACAAAAAGCTTTTTAAGCTGCTTGATAACAGCATCAGTTGTAGTGGATGCCATAGGGATGACCTCTAGCCATTTGGAATATTTATTTATTTATTTATTTATTTATTTATTTATTTATTTATTTATTTATTCGACTTATATGTCGCCTCTCCCGAGGGACTCGGGCACTCACAACTAAAATAGAATACAACAATAAGTTACTTAAAAATATATTAAATTGAAGCCGAATTAATATTAGTATTATTATTAAAACCCCAAAATTACGTAAACAACCCCAAGGGTCAACACTGCCCAGATTGTAAAACAGCCAGGTTTTAGCTCACGGGAAGGTGCGGAGATCGGGAGCCAGCCGGAGCTCCAGCGAAGAAGATTCCATAGAGTGGGGCCACAGAATAGGCCCTCCCGGGTCCAAACCACATTGAGTCGTGGAGGGCAGCCCGAGGGACCCCATGCATCTGGTATTTGAGCTGGAATATGCATCTACTATAATAGGAAGGTGTGCCCTCTGGTAGGGCCAGCAAAATCAATGTGAATCCTAGACCATGGGCCCCTAGGACATTCCCATTCCTGTGTGGGGGCAAGAGGTGGGCAGGCCTGACTACCTGACAGTTGGGACAAGATGCAACCCAGTTTTCAACCATTTTGTCAATACCTGGCCACCATATATAACTCCTGGCCAAACCCTTCATTCTTACAATACCTGGATGACCCTCATGTAACATTTCCAAAACCTCTCTTTGCAGTTTTGCAGGAATAACCACCCTGTTACCCCACAAAATACATCCTCTTAATACAGATAATTCAGTTTGCCTGGATTTAAAAGGTTGGGCAAGGTGGGGTAGATCTTGAAAAGGCCAACCTTTCTTAATCCAGCCTATAACAGGAGCCAATAAAGTGCCTTTGGCAGTCTCTCTGGCAATTTCAGCAGTGTGTACTGGAAGCTTGGCAACAGTTTCTAGGAAATAGGTGTTCACCTCAAGTTCAACGTCCTCAGTGTGAAACAGAAGTGGGCAGCGACTCAAGCGTCAGCATGGCCAATGTCTTTGCCAGGCTTGTGGATGAGCTTGTATGAATAAGCAGCAAGAAATTCAGTCCACCTCAGCATTCTTGGTGACAGGATAGTGGATGTAGGTTTGTCTCCTGCCACAATGCCTAACAAAGGTTTGTAATCTGTGATAATGGTAAATGTTCTCCCAAAAAGATACTCATGAAATTTCTTGACAGCTGCAACAATTGCCAATGCTTCCTTGTCCAATTGGCTGTAATTCCTCTCTGCTTTGGTCAAAGTGTAGAGTAAATGCAATAGGGGCTTCCCTCCCGCTGGGAAGCCTGTGGCTCAAACCCCCCCACTCCAAAAAGGGAAGCATCACAAGTCAGTACAACAGGCAAATTCTCAGAGAACTGTATCAGTACAGCATCAGACGTGATTCGTCTTTTAATACTGTTAAATGCTGATTGTTCCTTCCTGCCGCAGACCCAAACAGACTTCTTATCAAGTAATCTGTGCAATGGTTCAGCAATGGTTGCCTTCTGAGGTAGGAACATGTGATAAAAGTTAATAAGTCCAAGGAAGGCTTGCAAATCTGTTTTGCATTTTGGTCTAGGGGCTTCTTTGATTGCTTGAACCTTGGCATCTGTAGGGTGGATGCCATGCTTGTCAATCATATAGCCCAAGAACTCAACCTTGTCAGTTCTAAGAGTGCATTTTTCTTCCTTGACTTTTAACCCCGCTTTCTTGAATCTGGTAAGGACTTCTCTGAGTCTCTCTTGTAATTGAGTGTCATTTTCAGCAGAGATTAACACATCATCAAAGTAAGGCACTACCCCTGGCAGTCCTTGGAGCATCCTTTCCATAAGGCTTTGGAAGATGCCTGGTGCCACGCTTACTCCAAACTGTAACCTTTACATTTGAAGGCACCTCTATGAGTCACAATGGTTTGGGCCTCTGCAGTGGCATCATCAACTGTTAGTTGTTGATATGCCTGGGCTAGATCCAATTTGGCAAAGACTGTACCCCTGCCAAGTGAATGTAATAAATGATGCACCACTGGAACTGGATATGCTCTGCTGAAGCGCATGGTTCAATGTCCCCTTATAGTCTCCACAGATTCTTACTGACCCATCAGTCTTGACTGGTGTGACTATGGGTGTCTCACATCTGGAGTGGTCAGTGGGCTCTAAAACTCCTTGAGCTATTAGTTTATCTAATTGTGCATCAATTTTTTCCTTTAAGGCAAATAGGACCCTTCTGGGCTTTAAACGAATTGGGGGCACCTTGGGATCTAGGTTGAAAGTGATAGGGGTCCCCATATACTTGCCCAATCCGTCACTGAAGACCTCTGGAAACTCAGACTTCAAGGCCTCCTCCCATTCAGTGTTGCTCATGTGATTGATGCCAGTCACCTCGATGCCTAGTGGATTGAACCACTCAAGTCCCAGCAAGCTTGGGCGATCCTTGTCCACGATGGTCAGGGGCAAACGTTTGGTGTGGCCTTTGAACTTCACATTGAATTCTCTTGTTCCAGCTACTGGAATCTTGTTCCCTTGGTAGTCTTTAAGAGTCAGTGCTTGCTTCTGGAAATGTTTCTTCTGAATGTTTGGGAGTAGTCTGTGAATAGTGTCCCATGACACCATAGATAAATAGGAGCCTGAGTCCACTTCCATTTGGCAAGGCCTTCCTTCAATTAGTACCTTCACATGTACTTTTCTGCTTCTTAAGGGTGAAGAATGACCAATGGTGACTGTTTGATGAGTTTCATTCTTCCCATTTGCTTCTGTATTGTGCCCCATTTTCTCACTGAAGTTGTTAGGCTTGAATTCTTTGTCAGGAAACTTCCTTCTGTGGGGTGGAGTTCTGGATGATTTGCAGACTCTTGCTAGGTGACCCCTTTTTTCACAACGGAGACAGATGGTATCAAGAAACTTGCATTCAGTGCGGGGGTGGCTTCCCCCACAACCTCTGCAGTAAAAATCTTGCCTCTTTCTTTCCAGGTCTTTCTTTTTCCTCTCCATTCTGAGTCTATAAATTCCTTCCTCCACCTCACTACAGTCTGACTCAGAATCTATTTGCTCTGAGTTGTTGTGGACTTTTCCACATCAGGATGGTTTGAGGCCTTGTTAATTTTCTTCATGGCTGCTGCTGAGGACTTGGTGGCTTCTGCTGAGGAGGCCTCTTCTATGGCTTCCTTCAACGTGATCTTAGGTTTTAATAATAATTTGCTCTGAAGCACCTTGTCTTTGAGGCCTAGAACAAATCGATCGCATGGCCTCTTCCAAGTTGTTAAACTCGCATGCACCCCCAATGTCTCTTAAACTTGCCACAAAGTCATTAACGTTTTCTTTCCCCTTGATCCTGACGGTAAAACTCGTGTCTCTTAATGAGGCACGATACTTGTGGGGCATAATGGGCTCTTAAAAGCTTTTCTAAGTCAGGCCAGTCCATTACCTTCACGTCTGCAGCTCCCGCCAATGCCTTCGCCATCTTGAAAACTGCCGGACCGCAGTGCGTGAAGAAAGACCGCCCTCTTCCGCTTCGGAAATGTCGGCGAGATCATTTCCCTCCAAATACATTTGGAAACGATCCGCATACGAGTCCCAGTCTTCTGCCATCGGATCGAACGGGGCTGGGGGGCTGTTCAGCGCAGCCATCTCTCTCAGCTTGTTTTCCGCGTCGTCTTCTCTTCAGGAAGGATCCCACCTTCGTCGCCAGTGTTAAGTTTGCATGAAGAGTCAGACGCAGAGTGCTTCAGTGAAGAGTTTATTAGTGACTACAGCTCATAACAGACCCAATTTGGCTGGGCTGCGGCTGCTACTTATAGCCAGCAGCCGCAGTTGCCAGCCAATCAGAGTGCAGGATTTTCCCGCACTTTCTAAACCAATCATTTCTGACATTTTACAAGAACAGTTCAAACTAAACCAATGACATTCAAACCTGCATACATAACACTTTCCAAAATGGAAGTGCTGAGAAACTCTAACTGAATTTTATAGTTGCCAAGAAAACTGTCATGGAAAAGAACAAGATTGGCAGCTGAGGTCAAAATGGAATGTTAAGTAGTAAATTTTCATTAAAAGGGAATGGTTATGAGTCAGATTGAGATGTTATATAAAGACTGGAACTACTTACTACTACTTCGTTGTTTGTTCCAACTGAAAGGTTCCTTAAATATGTACTTAATGTTTTTAGGTGTGTTCAGTGGTCACATCTCAATTGAGGGATAGCTGCAAGGTTTGAATTTGAAAGAAGACAAACCTGCAGCCTAGCAAACAGTGGCATCTAGCCATTCTAAGAAATTCTGGGGACAATCTGAATCCAGTGGCATCTGGATGCCAAAACCCTGTACATGAATCACAAAAAAATGTCTAATATCCAGCTCTACAATAATCTAGCTATACTGTAGCTCATCTTCTTGTGCCCAGTGTGGCAACAGGACAATTTTAATTCTGCAATTTGTCTCTCCAGAATAGTGAATGTTTGCTTCTTCAAGTTATTTATTTGTTTTAAAGCAGACCTGGACATTTTATGACTCCAAATCCATATCCAGCCCTTTGGCTGTCCCTGTCCAGCCAGTATAGATTGCTTTTATTTTGAAGGCAACTGCTATATTTTTTCCCAATTTACACATGTTTGTGCATGCATGCATATGTACCTTCACAACTCTATTGGTTCCACCCTCTACAATAGTCCCAGTTCTCATGTAGTCCTTTTGGAAAATTAATTGCCCATTCCTGATTTAAAATATCCTTTTTTCTGCCAGAGAAAATTCATCAGGCTAGATTATGAATATAAGTTAAGTAGTCTTCTGCACCCAATGTAGAAAGAGTGAAAAGGTTTGTTTTGATTTTGGCAAAAGTTTTAGCAAAGATAATTATCATGTGTTCTTGATAATGCAAAATAAGAATAGGAAGTTTGAGGAATGCCACCATAAACTAACATGGTTCTTCTCCTACCATGTGCAAGCATAACATAAAGTTGAACGTAGGTTGGGTGTAGATCAATAAATTTGATTACCTGGGGATGACTAGAGTCACATTAGTCTAGTGATTAATGATAGTGTAAAGGACAGAAGGATATGGCAATGAAACACTTCCAGAAAAATAAAAAAGACCAAAAAGAACTGCGGTGAAAGGTAGTTGAGACTGCCAAAATTGTCCAGATTCACAGCCAAATTTAGTAGCTTTACAAATGGTTATATGAATTCAATCGGCAAAATATCTGATTTCAGAATTGCAATACAAGATCTGTCATAATTTTTGAAATGTTAATGTAGACAACACTTCTAATTCTTCCTTACATATGCAAAAATTGATGCATTTTTAAAAATGTAAGTGAATGTTTATACAAGGTAGAAGTATTGATTCACACTATCCTTTCCCAGAGAAACAATTAGGATTTTTAATCTCTGAAAATACTAGTCTCTGAACTAGTACCTGTTTAAAGAAATTTCTGCTGTTATAGGGTTATGATGTATAAGACTGCAGTGACCCTAAAGGATTATGAAGAATCGATCAGGAGAGGAAAATGGATGGCCTAAAAATATAAGCAGCACATAATTAATCTTTCTTGTGTCTAACTGTTGCTATTCCTTATTCTTTTCCTTCCTTTTGATCCTATTATTTTGAAGGATTTTGTCTTATGGAGAGCCCCACGATTTGGGTATTTGAACTTCTCCTGCAGAAGATTTGAAGTCAAGTCAATACACCCATTGTGCAGATTTGTCCTGAACTCCCGAAGTATTAGATTCCAGATTATAATCAGGAAAATCAGACTTCAACTCATGCAAATTGGCTGGCTGGGAATTCTGGGAGTTGGAGTCCACAAGTTTTAAAATTGCCTGGGTCTCATCCAGAAGGCAGAGGGACAAAAGAAAGACTGATACACAGAGATAGACAGAGGCAGTGAGAAATGATAAACATATTATACTAGTAATAATGTCCAAGCCAGTCAATGATCCTTGATGCTGATGTAGTTATGCAACAAACAAAACTCTTTCTGCCACAAATAAAATTCACTTCTACCCTTCCCCGCTGCCACCAGCAAAGCCATCTATTTCAAACAAAAGTGAGGAATGAGGGGAGGCCTGTGCCTTCTGAGAAAGAAGCAAAAATATTTGCCGAATGATTTAAGCAAAATAGAACAAGAGAAGTAAATCCAGGGAGCTGCCAGCTTTGACGCACCCCTCTCCTTCCCCAGCAAAGTAGCCGGTGGTTTATGAGGAGAGAGAAAAGAAAAGATCGATTCCTAGCAATATCTGACGTACCGCTGTGTAATAAACTGCTCGGCAATTATATGAACAAGGTAGTGGAGAGAAGTGAGGGGGTTTCCCTCCCCTCGATCCCCGTCTCCAAATAAACTGAATTTGTATCATCCTGTCAGGCCTGGTTCAATATTATGATACCAGAGCATCTCTGGCTTTTATTCCTGCAGGATTGGGAACTTATTTTCTTATCAAACCCTAAGGCAGGCCTTGACAGGCCCAAGGCATTTCCCCTATGTCTTTCCCACCAACTGCTTGCCCTGCCGGGTGATACATCCTTGTGTGCTGTCTCCCTCCTGCCTGGCTTGCAATGATGGTGGAGCCCCAAAAGAGAAGAGGCTGTGGCTTCTAGCCACTTCCCTCCCCTGACCTAATGGAAAGGCAGGTACAATGGCTTCCATTTGCCCTCACAGGAAGACAAGGCTGAAGCTCCCTCCCCAAAAGAAGGACATCTCCCATCTTTTTCTCCACCCATTCTGCAGTTATCAGGAGCCCCCCATTTATGCAACCTGCACAAGCCAGGATGATTGGAAAGGCCTCTCGCCTTGATACCAACAATTCGGTGCGCCTTGACATTTTAATAGCCTGCCGACATAGTGAACACAATCGAGCTGGGCAGTGAAGCAAAAATCATTAGATAAGCAAGATAATCTAAACGGGGGGAAAAGCATCCTTGGCCGCAAGCGCCTCTTCTGGGGCACCTTGCTGACCGCATTGCATTAGGGCCATTCATCTTGCATTTTTTGCTAGGCCCAGTGCTCTGCAGGTTCCCAACTTTAGGTGTCCAGACAGGAAGGGAGGACCACTAGAATTGTCCCTCTCCTTTTGAACAAAAGGTAAAGAAGCTCAGGGGTGATCCTTGCTCAATCACAGGCTTTCTCTGAGCTGAGGGTGAGAGCCTCCAGGCATGCCAGGCCCAGATGAACAGCTAGTAAGAAAGCTAAAGGAACGAACTAGGACGACCAATGATAGTGAAACGATACACTATTTGTGAAATACATCTTTCCCTCATCATGGTTGTATGTGTCACCTTTCAGTTTTCATCTTATTTATTTATTTATTTATTTATTTTATTTATATTTATATCCCGCCCTTCTCCGGAGACTCAGAGCGGCTTACAATTTTTGGGACACAACCCAATGCGCTCAGCAATAGCCTTCCTTCCATTGTATATGCCTGCTTATTACTAAGCGGCATTTTTACAAAGTCAGCTTATTGCCCCCAACAATCTTGGGTCCTCACTTTACCTACCCTGAGAGGATGGAAGGCTGAGTCAACCTTGAGCCTGGTGGGATTCGAGCCTGCACTAATTGCAGGCAGCTGGAACTAAGTGCTAGGCTATTAACAGCCTGCACCACCAAGGCCCTGATCTTGAGATCAGGAAAGAAAGAAAAAGAATTCCAAAGTAGCAGGAATGATAGACAAGAAAGGCAGGTACCCTAGTCAGGTGGCAACATTACCAAAAGGCCTTCTTTGCAGATTAATGTCCTGGGTTCAGTTTCTACCATATTTTATTTTATATTTTATTTTTATTGATTTGATTTATTTATTATTTTATTTATTAATGGGACTTATATGCGCCCATCTCGAAGACTCGGCTTACAATAAAAACAGACACAATAAATATTTAAAAAGAAATTAGATTAATGGTCCCAATTAATCGAAACTAAAACCAATCTAAAACACCCCACCCATAGGTCACAGCCCGGCTTGGTGAATAACCAGGTCTTCAAGTCATGGCGGAAGGTGCGGAGGTCAGGGGCCAAGCGGAGCCCCAGGGGAAGTTGGTTCCAGAGTTCAGGGACCGACAGAATAGGCACGTCGTCGGGGACCGCCGCATTGCCGGCTGATGGGACCCAAGGAGTCCCTGTCTGTGACTTCGTACAGGGCGGTTAGTATTCGATGTCGGCAGCAGTCTCTCCCTTAAATAATGAGGACCCATGTCATGTAGGACTTTGTATGTTAAAGTTAAAGATTTCATTTTTATTGATTTGATTTGATCTTATCCATTTTATTTTTATTATTTATTTTATTTTATTTTTATTATGTTAGCATCACTCAGGAAAGAACGGAAAAATAAAGCCTCTAAATGTGTCTTCCCTTTAACCATAGATGCCTTAAGGCTTAGTGAGGCCTTTGGTTCAGTTAGCTCTGAAAGCACAGCGAATAATAACGTTAAGCTAAATGAGCTAGTCAACAAAAGGATTGGAGTCACATCCTACTGCATCATTTTACCTTTTGAATGAAACATTGGTTGGCCAGTGACTCTCTTTCTCTCTTTCAGCCCAACCCACCTTGTAGGGTTGTTGTTGTGGGAAAAATAGGAGAAGGAAGAATATTAGGTATGTTTGCCGCTTTGAGCTACTTATAAAGGTAATAAAGGCAAGATAAAAAAATCTAACAAATACATTTGTTGACTGAATCCCAGATTTTTCCGTTCACTTTATCTTGAAACTAATACACAGTGTATGCTTTCTTAGGAATGGTTGTAAAAGTCAACAGAGCATTTTATTCTAAGGGGGGAAATGGAGTTAGCAGGTATAGCTGGCAGTAAAAGAGGTTGATGTCCATGCTTTATGACAGAGCACACACACACACACACACACACATTGTGTCTGTACCCATCCCCATGACACACCAGTGCCAGCTTTTTGCCCTGCTCCATTTCCCATGGCTCCTCTCTGGGCACCAGGAGTAAGATGCTGACTTTGCAGGCTATTCACTTTATGAATACGACTCGACTCTCGACTCTCTCTCTCTGAGGGGAAAAAAGCTTCTCAGCAGCTCCGAACTATGTTATCATCGTTATTAAGGAACTTTAAAAGGAGTGAGGAACAGAAGACATCGCTGGAATTGCAGGCTGATTGTGATTGATGTGTTCCTATTAGCTCCTCAGTGTTATCTCTCTGGATGGCAAGAACAGCCAGTGGCTTGTAACACAACAGATTACCTGCGTTCTCAGCCCCAGACGGATGTTTAAATAAAATATAGTCCCTTTTAGCGAGAAGCTCATTTTCTCATTGAGTCTCCCAGCCTATTTCATGTCAGCTCTGATTCGCCGTGGCTCTCCTCAGTAAACATGTCTTATCATTAATAATGCTTTACAAGCCCACTTTCAGAACGAGACTCTCTCTCTCTCTCTCTTTTTGAGTGTTTATGTGTGTGCATACGTATGCATGGGCTGTGTGCCTGTGGGTCCCCCGGCTGCATTTTGATACCACTTTGGGAATCCAAGGTGCTTCTGTTCAGAATTTCACCTGCCGTGCCAAAAATGATTGATTGCTCCGTGCAGGCTGGGTGTCCAGCTCTACCCAACAAATGACTTTGGCCCCTAAACAGCAGGCCTTGGCCAGATAGAAATCAATATTTCACCATTAAAATCTATCAGAGAAGAGTTAAGGCACCATCTGTCCCTGCCGCCTTTCCATGGTCTGTGAACATTAAATCCGACACTTGTAGTACATGAGTAATCAATATATAGTGGTTCACAGATCATTTGTGGTCCTCTTTTAGCAGTGATGGATGCTTGGAATAGTAGTGATTCATTTTGTCACACCATTAAACAAGATTCTGTCTAGTTCCTTCCTGATTTCATTTAGAGGATCATTCTTCACAGTTCATATGAGAGGAACGGTTTTACCAATCTGCCTCTATTTCAATAAGTCACTTTATAGAGATTTTGTGTCCCGCAGACTGTAAAAATTCTGGAGAGATAGTACAAACATACCCCTGAAACTATTCACTGCATGACATATGCATAAAGTGTGAAACGCCGGATGTAAATATGTTTACCTCTTTATCTACAAATATTGGTTTTAACTTTCTTGGCTCTGCGAAAGAGGCTGAAGAAATATGTGGAAAAGAACGAGGGGGATATTTCAAAGTTGGAAATAGCAAGGTGATTAAAATAATGATTAAAGTAATTGTCAGCTCAATTACATGGATTTATGGATGGCCTTTTCTAAATCACTGGAAGCACTTCCGATTCGTTTGTGTGTGTGTTGTTTTGTGCTTTTCGGAAATAAATATTAATGGGTTTTCATGGAGTATTTGGTCTGGGCAATCACACATACATAAAACCACATTTATTTATATATGAAACTGTATTTCAGCCCTCCCAGCCATAGGGCTGGAGACAAATTGTATTATAAAAAGCACACTTAACACGAGCAAAAGATTAGGTGAAACAAAATGGATATTACAGCTTTACTTGGCTGATCTTTAAATCCAGAGGTCCAGAGAAATCTTTTCAATGCTTAGGAAAAAGGAAAGCAGGGATAAATGGTAACATGCAAATCCATTCTCTAGATTTGATCAAACATAAATAATTAGCATGGAACAGTCCTAGTACAACTATTACATCAACTCATGTGCATATGGAATGATTTTTTAAAAACTGCCCACCATTTGATCATCCAAGTTACTTATGATTATGGGGCGGATGGATTACTGGATGGATAGAAAGATACAATTCTTATCAAATTTATTTGCTGCCCATCACATGATTCAGGATGACTCCGAGAATGATAATCACACTGAATTTAATGGAGCTCTTACACCAGCAAAAATCATTTAAAAACAGCCACTTTCAAACTCACCATCAAAGCTGACATCAGCCAGAGCACAGAACAACTCAAAAGAAGTAATGCAAGATTGGAAGATGTGGAGACACAACTGAATGTTGATGTTGATGTTCATCATCATCATCTTCAACCTATGTTGATTGCAGAGTTATTTATCTAGCTTAAGTAAGGCTTTTGTGATAGCATTTAAAGACTTTGGAAGTCATGTATCCATTTCATCAATTTTACTGCAATTTATCTGTGTTACCAAGTCCCAGACCTGCATGAATACCCACCCCCCTCTGTGTTATACAGTGACACAGACAGTGAAAATCTGTCCGCACAACAGCATGCACACTTGGACTTGCTGTCTCTGTGGATATAAGTGGGCATATGATATCATTCTTTCTCCTTGTCCATTAATAGAGCAAGTAACAACAAACTAATCTCATAGTTGTAATAAAGAAAGACATGAAGGAATGACATAATTATCTTCCAGATAGTTATTTCCAAGCTAAGGTCACATATAAAAGATTATGTGCTGCCTACTTCGTCACATTACATTAAACCATAGTATTTACTTTTAACATAGTACATTATGTGAAGTTTGTCTGGTTTATTTAATAAACTGTGTGGTTTAGCATGTATGGACTCCATGTACCTATTCTGCATATGACATGGCAATCTTTTTTCCGTGTATTTTGAAGAAATGAGTCATACATAGCCTTGATTCCACAATAAGGTCATTTTAAGCATTCTTTCCCAGTTACCATAGAGATAGACTGCATGTCTTTATAGTGTTAATGAGTGTGCTTTTAAATTGCAGCTGTATTTTGAAATGTTTCCATTTGTTGTTTACAGGTGCCTTTTTTTAAAGTGATGCACACAGTATCTATGAGAAATTTGCCACACTTATGTGGCAGGGAGCTGAAGGCTGCATTAGGTCTTGGAGTGGCATGGGACACACATTGTGGAAAACAAGCAGAGACATAGTAAAGAAGTAGCCAGTGATTTCTTTTATTTAAAAGTTTACTTCTATTAACATGCATTTGAATAGAATCGCTACAATTATTTTCTTCTTTTTGCAAGGTCTCAATATGGGGCATGAAACGTCTCAGTTACACATACTTGATATGTGACACATGGTGCCTTTCTAGGGACCATGTCTTACTCTTTCAAGAAGGTGTGTCTTTCCAGTACTGTTCCTCATGCAGAAAGAATTCAGTAGTTTTAATCAGGCAGCACCTGAACAGAACTGACAATTGTCCTCCTAAGAACTATGTTTGTGGAGACTGTATTATTCCACCCAAATAAGCACATTCAACAAGGTGTCTATGGAGCTTCTCAATCATCTAGTTCTGAAGAAGCTTCTTGGATGAGACTGAAAATGTTTTCAAAGGAAAGAAGAAGAAAGCCCACTTACTTTTTGGAAAAGCAACTTTGGGACATTCCATAAAGTGAAGGGTCCCTGGAGGAATGAGGCATATAAATTAAATCATTACCGCCAAACATCCATAGAGCTCTTAGATGAGACATTCCACCTGACTTTGGCCTAATAATACTCTATAGATATTTATTCTCATTCTTATTTCCTGAGAAAGATGATGTATCTATATATGGTTTTTCTTGGATAGCCTTTTTTAAAGTCTTCTGCATTCTATTATACCAGCCCCCAGTTTCCTGATTTCTGAACTCCTTGTCAGTTTTTCAACTTGATCTGTCAGCACACTCAAGTGCTTCTTGTTGCATTATCCACTTGCTTTATACTCATCCGCTGCCTTTCTTCAAATCATCCAGTACTGTTTCTCCTTGATGGGATCATATAGGTCATATTTCATACATTCGGCTGAAGTCCTTCTTTCCCAGCCCTTCATGCATTTGGTAAAACATACGTTTTATATCTCTTTCTTATTTGCCAAGAAGAGAAAAGGCCTGACATGAGTGTTTAACAAATATATCGCTGGGAAATGGGATTTCTGGGAAATGCTTTAGATGTGCCACAAAGCTTACTGAAGTTATTACTGGATAGAGTTAATATATTTATGTTAAAACACACTTGATCTCTTGTTTAATCCATACTTTCCTCCACCTGGTTCTGTCCAACTGATATAGACCACAAATTTCATCATACAGGCAGTCTAATATCACAGAGGAGGATGTGAATTGCGCTTTCCAAGTTAAGAAAGGTTAGAAAAGTATTTTGAACTACTCACACAAGAAATAGGCTGTTTCTTAAGCCACTCTTTTATTATGTCAACTATTTTTCTTATTGCAAAGGAAAGGAACAAAACATCATACTGTTTTGGGCAAAACATCCCTTTAACTCCCAGAAATTTAAAAACCAATTAGTTTATTCTTTTTTTATCATTCCAATTGTTATATCCTTCTTTACTACACAAAAGCATTCAAAGCAGCTTTCCAGGATTTTGTTTTAATACAAGATTGATTTGAAACCATCAAATTATCATGATTAAAAATGTACGTATGCCTAAAATATAATACCAGTTATATACATTTGAACCTAGTAAATTGAAAAGTGAGAGTGGGCAGAGGTAGCAAATAGATGGAGCAACAAAAATGAAAAGACAGCAAAAACATTTTAAGATAAAAATGGGACAGGACATACAGTCAATTAGCCATTCTTATTCAGATAGTATTCGATGAGCTCTGAATAATACACTAATGAACCAAACCATAAAGGAATATTAATTATAGTCTGTCTTGTCCTTTTGATTTCTTTTTAAAAATATTGTTCCACCCACATCTTGTGGTCCTTCATCCAGATATTTAGGAACAAGGATTTGAGGGGAAAAAATGATATTTTTCTCCTTAGGGAACCTTTTTTGCGCAAAAACTTGGGTGATGCCAACATTCTTCTCCACCAGATAAAGATTTTTCTTGGGCATTTAAAAATACATATGATAATCTATTATTTAACTTTAGTAATTTATCTTCTTGGTTCTTGCATATTGTTTTATTTGTTGCTGTTTTTTTCTGATTTTAAAGCTTTCTTTTTATTGTTTTGTTTGATAATGATAACTGGACAAGATCTAGGAAAAATATTTTCTGAACATCTCATTAATGCAAATGATAATGAAGATACTCAAGAATGTTTCTCCTAGTTTTCAAATGCAATTGTGACCTTCTGGCCTACTGGTGTTAACTTCTTGGATACCAGGAGTGATGTAGGAATCTATTAGTATATGCATTTGTCAAGAACACAAACCAGCTACCTAAGAACTGCCATGCTACCTAAGAGTTTGCAAAATATGTCATTTTCTACTTCCTGCTAAATGAGGACATTACTTGTAACTTTAGTATATATCATTAACATTTGATTTTTTTAAATTACATTTATATGCCGCCCTTCTCCGAAGACTCAGGGCGGCTTACAATTTTTTGGGATATAACCCAATGTGCTCAGCAATAGCCTTCATCCCATTGTACAGGTGAGACTCAAAAAATTAGAATATCGTGCAAAAGTTCATTTATTTCAGTAATGCAACTTAAAAGGTGAAACTAATATATGAGATAGACTCATTACATGCAAAGCAAGATAGTTCAAGCCGTGATTTGTCATAATTGTGATGATTATGGCTTACAGCTCATGAAAACCCCAAATCCACAATCTCAGAAAATTAGAATATTGTGAAAAGGTGCAATATTCTAGGCTCCAAGTGTCCCACTCTAAGCAGCTAATTAAGCCATAACACCTGCAAAGGGTTCCTGAGTCTGGTTCAGTAGGAATCACAATCATGGAAAAGACTGCTGACCTGACAGTTGTGCAGAAAACCATCATTGACACCCTCCATAAGGAGGAAAGCCTCAAAAGGTAATTGCAAAAAAGTTGGATGTTCCCAAAGTGCTGTATCAAAGCACATTAACAGAAAGTTATGTGCAAGGGAAAAGTGTGGAAGAAAAAGGTGCACAAGCAGCAGGGATGACCGCAGCCTGGAGAGGATTGTCAGGAAAAGGCCATTCAAAAGTGTTGGGGACTTTCACAAGGAGTGGACTGAGGCTGGAGTCAGTGCATCGAGAGCCACCACACACAGACGGATCCTGGACATGGGCTTCAAATGTCGTATTCCTCTTGTCAAGTGGCTCCTGAACAACAAACAATGTCAGAAGTGTCTTACCTGGGCTAAAGAAAAACAGACCTGGTCTGTTGCTCAATGGTCCAAAGTCCTTTTTTCTGATGAGAGCAACTTTTGCATTTCATTTGGAAACCAAGGACCCAGAGTATGGAGGAAGAATGGAGAGGCACATACTGCAAGATGCTTGAAGTCCAGTGTGAGGTTTCCAGTCTGTGTTGATTTGGTCATCTGCTGGTGTTGGTCCACTGTGCTTCATTAAGTCAACGCAGCCATCTACCAGGAGATTTTGGAGCACTTCATGCTTCCTTCCGCAGATGAGCTTTATGGGGATGCTGACTTCATTTGGCACCTGCCCACACTGCCAAAAGCACCAAAATCTGGTTCAATGACCATGGGATTACTGTGCTTGATTGGCCAGCAAACTTGCCTGACCTGAACCCCATAGAGAATCTATGGGGCATTGCCAAGAGAAAGATTAGAGACATAAGACTGAACAATGCAGAAGAGCTGAAGGCCGCTATTGAAGCATCCTGGTCTTCCATAACACCTCAGCAGTACCACAGGCTGATAGCTACCATGCCACGCTGCATTGAGGCAGTAATTGCTGCAAAAGGGGCCCAAACCAAGTACTGAGTACATATGCATGCTTATACTTTTCAGAGGTCCGATATTGTTCTATGTAAAATCATTGTTTTATTGATTGCATGTAATATTCTAATTTTCTTAGATTGTGGATTTGGGGTTTTCATGAGCTGTAAGCCATAATCATCACAATTATGGCAAATCACGGCTTGAACTATCTTGCTTTGCATGTAATGAGTCTATCTCATATATTAGTTTCACCTTTTAAGTTGCATTACTGAAATAAATGAACTTTTGCACAATATTCTAATTTTTCGAGTTTCACCTGTATATGTCTGCTTATTACTAAGCGGCATTTTTACAGAGTCAGCTTATTGCCCCCAACAATCTTGGGTCCTCAATTTACCTACCCCGAGAGGATGGAAGGCTGAGTCAACCTTGAGCCTGGTGGGATTCGAGCCTGCAATAATTGCAGGCAGCTGGAACTTAAGTGCAGGCATTTAACAGCCTGCACCACCAAGGCCCTTTTTTGATTCAGAATTATCTCAGCAGGATGCCATTTCTGGGTATATTCTGGACCGCATGCATCCCCAATGCAACATACATTTCAAAATATTTAGCTCCTCACTGCATTCAGGAAGCCTGATTACATTTTCTTTCCCTCACTTCCAGCCAGATTATTCTTTGTGTGTCTCCTTCTCCTTTGTCTCTCTCCCTCCCTCCTTCCTCCTCCTCCTCTTCCTTGAAAGAGTGCCCACCATGACCTTATTTCCCAGCTTCTACCTAGCATTTTACTCCACTCCTCTTGGGGAAAAGACCTCAAATGCAATCTGTTCCTTTACTTTTTTTCTGGTATCTGGTTAACTCCAGGGAAACCATTATGCCATTATCTTATCGCACCATTATCACTCTCCTGCAGTTAATTTCCAGCTCAGTTGTAGCTCAGGAGAAATCAATAAAAAAAAAGTTTCACACTGTTTTCACAGGCAAACTGGCCTGCCATTGGCAGGGTTTTGTTTTTTTTGGGGGTTGGCCTTATTTTTTTCTCTCAGCTCCTTGGATCCCCACACAAGAGGAGGTCCTTCACCTCCTTTCCACCCTTTTATTTAATGGACAATCAAAAGGATCAGGATAAAAAGTGAGGTAGGGCACTAACTGATTGGCAGATGTTGTGTACCATTATTAGCAATGGCAGCAATTGGGACAATGGAAACTGGATTCTGAGAGTTTGGGGATGAAAACAGTGGCCATATAGAAGTGTACTTCAGGACTTTAAGCAATTACTGAGGTACAAAAGGCTATCTCCAATGCAAGTGAGCTTGCAGATAATACAAAGTAACAGTTGGAAGGGACCTTGGAGGTCTTCTAGTCCAATCTTCTGCCCAACCAGGAGACCATACCATTCCAGACAATTGGCTTTCCAATCTCTTCTTTAAAACTTCCAGTACTAGAGTATCCACAACTTCTGTCAGGAAATTTATCCTTAGTTCTAGGTTGGATCTCTCTCAGTTTCCATCTGTTACTTCTTGTCTTGCCCCTGAGGTGCTTCAGAGAATAGGTTGTCCTCCTCTTCTTTGTGACAGCCTCTCAAATATAGAAAGACTGCTGTCATGTAACCCCTAGTCCTTCTCTTCATAAGACTAGACATACTTGATTCCTGCAACCATTCATCATATGTTTTAGCCTCTGAGACTCTTATAACTTTGAAGTTTGTCTTCAGCGTACCAGTTCCCAATTATATGAGAAACCATGCATCTTGACTTGTCCATGTATAAGATCCCCTAGTCCTGGTATCACAGTGAACTTGTGGATATTTAATAAGAGGAGTGGGCCTATTTTCAATAGATGATACAAATGTAGAGGATGACCAGGCTGAGCCCGAGGGAGGAGTCAAATGCATCCTAAGTCATGAGTTCCTGTGTGCTTGCAAGAGATCTAAGCCCAGCCCACCTTGAATGCCTCTCTTAATTCCCACTCATTTCCCTTGACTGTTAGTTGGTCAGATTCTTGTAGCGAGCTTAAGCTTGCAATAAATCTTTATACAGTACTCATTTGAACTGCCTGAATCTCCTGATTTCCCTGGTGCTTGACAACAAACTTCTGAGTTTAACTTTCTTCAGAAGTCTGTTTTATCTGTGAAGAGAGTTATCTGCTCCTTTATATCTGAGAAGATTGTCAGAGGGAGATGAGCATATTTCAATTGCTTGGTTTATTAACATTTATAGCTCTTAAAAGATAGTCCCCAAATGTATTGGGAATGACATAATATATTCTTTCTCTATATAACCATCCTCCAGATTCTGGTTTGAAAATGTAAGAGTACTAGAAAGGCCTTCTGAATCAGGCCAAAACCCAATTAAACTAGTTTTCTTTTTCCAGTGATGACGATCGTGATATTTCCAATAATCAGAGTGGCATTAAAAGTGAGCCACATAACTCTTCAAAAGTGTCTCCAGATGTGAATATTTAGAGATGGAGGTTCCATCCATCATACCTAATAAGCAACAGTAAGTCAGGGCTTTTAGAGTTTTTTCCCACTTTAAAAGTTACAGGTAAAACTCCAAAGAAAGTGCGAAGTGAGGAGACTAGTAGAACAGTCAAGGGTTCTTCTAGTAAAAGTAAAATCCAAAGATGTGAGGAAAAAAACTCAGAAAAGATGTTGGAGAAGATATGCAGAGACCATCAGCAAAATATGAGCTCAGTCTGGGAAAACAAGAATGTGTGAGAAAGAAACATGAAATTTCTTGATTGTCTTTGATATAAGAGGGAGGGAAGAAGAAAATCACCAGGCTTTAAAGATACCATTATAATAGAATCTGAATCAATAAAATTGTAAATTTTAATAATTTTATCCTTGTATTTAATTGGTTTATGTGACTTTATATTTTATATGTTTTTGTACATCCCTCATCTTCCCTCTATGAGGGACATAGGGAACTCCAAAATGAAATGAAATGAAATGGAAATGGAAATAAAATAAACAAATATAAATAGATTTCTAATATTTCTTGTAGTTCTTTTGCCTGACCTGGATTACCTCAAAGGGCTGTGAGCAGTCTACAGGTAGTCCTCGACTTACAATAGTTCTTTTTTTTTTTTAATTACATTTATATGCAGCCCTTCTCCTGAGACTCAGGCGCTTACAATTTTGAGCACAACCCAATGCGCTCAGCAATAGTCTTCATTCCATTGTATATGCCTGCTTATTACTAAGCGCATTTTACAAGGTCACTAATTGCCCCCAACAATCTTGGGTCCTCAATTTACCTACCCCGAGAGGATGGAAGGCTGAGTCAACCTTGAGCCTGGTGGGATTCGAGCCTACAGTAATTGTAGACAGCTGGATCTTAAGAGCAGGCATTTACAGCCTGAGCCACCAAGGTGACCATTCAAAGTTACAAGGGCACTGAGAAAAGTGACTTATGACCGTTTTTCACACTTATGACCATTGCAGCATCCCCGTGGATATGTGATCAAAATTCAGATGCTTGGAAACTGACTCATATTTATGACGTTTGCAGTGTCCTGGAGTCATGTGATCATCTTTTGAGACCTTCTAACCAAGCAAAGTCAAGAGGGAAGCCACCTTCACTTAACAACCATGTTACTAATGTAACAGGGACTTCCTCACTTAACAACTGTCTCACTTAGCAACAGAAATTTTGGGGTCAATTGTGGTCATAAGTCGAGGACTGCCTGTACTTAGAAATCATGCTCAATATAGAAAAACAATGAAACTCTGGGATTTGCTGATACGAGTTTCTTGTTATAGAAATGGCTAGGATGTACTAAGCATGCAAAAGTGAAAAGTTGAGGTTGTAATTTTAATACTTTTATTCTACTGTGCTGAAGAGTTGAAAGTTAACATTTTTTCTTTTTCTTTCCACGCATTTCTCTTTTCCCCATTTTCTCCTCATTTTCATATTACCTTTCATATTATTTCCATTTGTATTTTATATCTTGATGATATTAATAAAAATGTATATGCATATATTTATGAAAAGCGCTAAGGGTAGGATTGTGCTTTTAATAGCAAAATATGGTATCCCACACCTGACTTCTTTTTAGTAGTTTGACAAGCAATCCCACATTCAGAAGAGAAAGACAGAGACAGAGAGACAGAGACAGAGAGAGGGAGGGAGAGAGGGAGGGAGAGAGAGATTAAATTAAACGGTACCAAATAATCCACAAAACTGTAATTCTTGGCTGCCACCTAATGGTCATTCAGATTTTTGCAGCACAAGTATGATCCTCCAATCATCTAGCTTGGGCCACTTTTCAATGTATTTTTCTGGTATCCCTAGCAGCTGTGTTTGGCTCCCAAATGGTATCGTCTGCCAGCAACTCCCTTGTTGTAAATCTTTTTCTAAACACAAAGCCCTATGGATGATGTTGGCAGGGGAAGTTGTAAGGGAACAAGACTAATCAGGATTTCACCGTGAATGCAAATTCATCCAATTAACAGCTATTAAAGAAGAGTTTTATGGCACCATGTACAATGAAGGCCATTATATCTGGTGGAAATTAATCTTAATTATTTGTACCTGTGTACATACATGCAGAGGGAAGCAACTCACATTAATCTATATTAAACGTAATACATTGTTGGTGTATTATCTATTCAGAGGCTGAATTGACTGCTGGGCCTTGCATATGTATTGACAATGCTAAGCCAAGTAATTGAAGTGCAGCATGTTCCAAAGACACAATTTGTTCTGGGCGTAATAAATCAACAGTTAGAATCTTTTACATAATTAAAAACAAAAGCAAAAAGGAAAGAGAGAGCAAGCAACAATCTCTTTTCAGAAAGCTGAGAGGAGAAACAGATGTTATAGAAGTTCATGTTACAGTTTTTTAAGGAGGCTCACTGCGTGCATAATTCTATGCTTCTCAATGGTTTTTAATTACAGTAATTAGGACGCCTGAAACATTGCAGTCTTGTACCATGTGGTTAATATTGGCTGTTTGGGATAGCCTGGATTATAGGATTATCACTCAGCAGTTGCAGAGATTTAGTTATGTTCTCTGCAGGCTAAAAAGCTGTGGTGTGCACACAGAGACACAAAGACACACACTTACTTTAGAGGCTCATGAAAGGATCAAGCACATGTGCTAGTAGATGCTCAGGATTTAAAAACTGGGATGAACAAAATTATTCCAACTGCTTCATACTTTAGTCAGGGATATTCATAAGTAAATTTTTGCAACCCAGAGCCTATATCTCTAAGTACCCTTAGAGCTATCAGCTCTGGGTTGCAAAAATCCACGTGACCACTAGAGTGATTTCTCTGCTGCCATCTAGTGTTAATCTCAATTCTTGCAACCCAGATCTGATCAATCTTATGGATGTCATCCCTCCCTTCTACCCACATATTTTATTCATTTATTTATTTTTAAGCCTTTATTGTTTTTATAAATAACTCAAGGTGGCAAGCCTATCTAATGTTCTCAACCTATTTTTCTCTCACAGTAACAACCCTGTGAGGAAGTTTGTGCTGAGAGAGAAAGAGACTGACTCAAATCACCCAGCCAGTTTGTTTACCCTTACAAGATTATTCAGCTTAATTTTAAAGGTAAAATGTAGCTATTGTAGCTAATAGTCATTGATAGTTCCATGGCTCAGTTGTTTCACTGCTTACAAAAAGTAATCTAAGCTATTGCAGGTCATGTTGGGTAGTGAAGAATTACATTCTTTAGTGAATGGCTTGAGCAGTGATGGCTTGGACCCTGGACTCGAGGATGGGCGGTTTGACCAAACCTGATGTTAAAGTTACATCTGGTTTGCTAAACCAGTTACTTCAACTGACCAGCTGGCCCCGCCCACCCTGCTCCACCCCTCCCAGGAGTCCCCCGCGGCCCATTTTCAATGGAGGTAAGTGCAGGGTCCCCGTGGAGGCTCTGGGAGGGGGAAATGGGCCTTCCAGAAGTCCGGAAACTGACCTGTTTCTGGCTTCCGGAGGGCCTCCAAAGCCCCGGAAAGGCTGTTTTCGCCCTTCCAGAGACCCAGGGGAGGCCTCCAGACCCTTGGTAGGGTGAAAAACGGCCCTCCCGGAAGTACCGGAAGTTCAGAAATCGGCCTGTTACTGGCTTCCTATGGGCCTCCAGAGCCTGGGGGAGGCTCTTTTCACCCTCCCAGAGGCCTGGGGAAGCCTCCGGGCCCTTGGGAGGGTGAAAACGGTCTCCCCTGGGCTCAGGAGGCTCTCTGGAAGCTGGAAACAGGAAGTTCCGGTAGGCCATGCCCACGATGGCCACGCCCACCCAGCAACTAGGCAGTGAACTGGTTGCTGGGATTTTTGAATCTCACCCCTGCCTGGACTGCCACAGGGTTATCATGTCGTCCATTGGAATGGGTCATCCTTTTGACTAAGCCTCATTTTTGTGCGCTTTTCCATCATATGAAACATTTAAAAGAAATAGCAGCACAATTATTTGTATTTCTTTATTACTAGAGGGTGGCAAATATGTCCGTTCATGCAAAAATAAGCAATTGAGCAAGCTGCTTTACTTTGCTGAAGAAACAGTTATGGTTGTGTGAGCAAGGAAGAACAACCCTCAGCTGGATTCAGCTGAAAATATCTCAATCGGGTTAGATTAGTTTCGACAGAAATATCACTGCAAGCAGCTTTGTGTATTTCAACCACTCTGGCTCTTCTGCTTGTGCTCACTTTATTTTTTATTCTATAATGCTTGCAGTAAAGACTTATAAAATAATATTTTAATTAAACTGCAAGAGCAGTGACACCTAGTATTTCAGGAGAGGAGGGATTTTGTTGTTGTTGTTGTTCTTTACTTGCACTATTTAAAATGCTTTATGTAATTGACCTGATTATTAGGGTTGTTTATCACAGCAGAGAATCAGAATAGAGTTGGAAGAGACCTTTGAGGTCTTCTAATCCAACCCCCTGCTCAAGTAGGGGACCCTATGCGATTTCAGATGGGCAATAGCACTTAGAATTACATACCACTTCACAGTGCTTTCACAACCTCTCTAAGCGGTTTACAGAGTCAGCCTATTGCCCCCAACAATCTGGATCCTCCTTTTACTCACCTCGGAAGGATGGAAGGCTGAGTCAACCTTGAGCCGGTTGGAATCGAACTGCTGGCAGTCGGCAGAAATAGTCTGCAATACTGCATTCTAACCACAATATGCCGCCATATTTAGTTTAGGCCAACTGAATAATTTAGGAAATATTTCATTTCAGTTTAAACAAACTCAGACACTGTCCACCATGATTTATGCTTGACTTTGAACAGCAGAAGCTAAAAAACTAAGCATCCTATCCTGGATATTTATTATTATGATCATCCAAAGTTAGCTATAGGCACCTCTGTATTTAAATTTCCTATTAATCCTTCCTCTGAGGGCATGAAACTTGTTAAATTTCAAGTGATTTTGGAGAGAGAGAGGGAGGGAGGGAGGGAGGGAGGGAGAGAGAGAGAGAGAGAGAGAGAGAGAGAGAGAGAGAGAGAGAAAGAGAAAGAGAAAGAGAAAGAGAAAGAGAAAGAGAAAGAGAAAGAGAAAGAGAGAGAGAATCTGTTTGTGGGAGAAAAATCCTGTCAGTTTTTAGACAGTGTTGTAATGGAGATGTGTTCAAATTCATATACATTTGTCCATTTCTCCCTATTGTTTGGTAGTCAAAACTGGGAAGATAAGAGATGTTTTAATTACAACATTAGGATCTTTTAAATATTAACAGGTTTATTGAATATTTAAGTAATAATACTTTTATTTTAAATAATGTTTAAATAATAATTACTACTAGTATCTATTATTAATAGTAATAATAATTCCCCACACATGGGAGTTGAATAATTAGTTGGCACCCCTGAAGTTGCTCAGTTTGTAGTAGTTTTTAACTTTGTGGTTTATGCTTTATGCTGGTATTACCGTATATTGTGTTTTTAAATGTTAGCTACCATGACCACCAGAGTGTGATTGGCAGCTAAATAATTAATTATTTAGTTAGATTAATTAGGCACTTACAGTCTGTGTACTATGAATTGCTCTAAGAGTCATCCAGGTATTCAGACTGGATCTGGCCATTTTATTCACCTATTGAATCCTTTCCAAGGACCTAGGATAGGCAAATCTGGATGTCTGATAGTGTTAAAGATATAGTAGCAGGATGTAAGATGTTCCTTTTGAAATTGACTGATGATGGTTTTGTCAATGCCAATGCTGTTCAAATGATACTCCAGTTGTTGAGCTTGCACCCAAGGCACCTGTGAGTATTGGTGCTTTCTTTTGCCACAATTGTTTTATTTTCATTTGCAGGTCTTTATATTTTGTGATTTTTCTCCAGTTCGTTCTCTTCTTTTCTGCTGCTTCCAGACTCTTCTTTTCTGATGATCCCAGGCACCTATTACTGTTATAATAGCAATAACACTATAACACCTGTATTTCAGACAGAATTAGATGACCTAGGTGATTAATTCTTCAAGGCCAAGATTTATATCCTAACTAAATGCCCTTTTTTAAACTGAATGAAATTGGAACAATGAGAATCCATTGAATAATTCTTTCTGCCTCATCCTTTGCGTGCCATTAGCCATACAGACCAAAGAAGGTTACTATCCTAAGCAAATATTATTTGAGGAATGAGTCTCATTGAATCAAAGGAAATACTAAGGACACATTTGTCTAGAAGTCCCATACATTTTTCTCAGGGTATGGGATGCACTGGCTCTTCATTCCCAGCCTTCGAGCACTTTCTATACTCAATATCTGGGATTTCTTCTGAAAAATGTAAGAAATGGTAAAGAAATGTATAGGTTTCCACAGGAGCTAGGAAGCTGAAGGATGAGCAATGAGCCAGCACTAGTCCTGTTTTGACTCATCGTAATCCCCATCCCAATCCTCACCCCAGTTCATTATGATTGAAACCACGTCCAGCCAGGTTTTCTATTAGCAAGTCCTCCAAGTGAGTTTCAGATTAGATATGCTTTGAGCCTGGCAACAGCAGGAGTTCTGAGACACGCGTGCTCAGGCTAGGCTTTTGTGAAGGAGGCATGTAGTGGACAAGAAAAAGAAGTTGATCTGTATGGAGTGAGAGTGAGAAGTGGATTTTGCTGCTGGAAATGATGCGGATCATGGCAAGTCAATGATTCTTCTGGCTCCTTATTCTCGAATCAGCAGAAGGAAATTCAATCATTTGTTGCTTGATTGAGCTGAGATCCACCTGGAATGCTATGGATACCTCTATCCCACCCCTAGAGCCATGGTGAATGCCATTTCTGAGGGGCTAGAGGGAGAAGCAAGAGAATCAGCTAGCTGTCAGAATTCCGGCAGTGACCCTAATTAAATCATGAGCTTCAAGCCAAGCTTCAAAAACTTCAAAGGAGGAGCTAACATGTTGGTATGACCTGTGTGTAGCCGATTCTGAGACACGTAATTCACTGTCACCCTTGACCCTGGTTTTCCCCCACCCCTCTGGGTGTATCATAATTCATATCCTCCAACGAAACATGTTCGTAGCCAAGAGTCATCAATCATGTTCTCCAATTAGAGATTTGCGCGGCAGAAACTCCAGTCTCTTAGTTATAATCTTTGCAAGATATGAATGGAATGCTGCTGCACTGCTGCACTGCTCTTTCAAATTCCTCCCTCCCCCCTTTCTGTTCATGGCAGCTCTAAAACGGGCATAGAAATGTTTTATGAGTTGACAGCATCGTCTTCAAGCTGCTTCTGAAGACCTGGGGAGGAAAGGAAAAGATTACAGTGGAAAGGAACCCTGAGGAAATCATGCATACAGTCCGAGCTTAGCCTAATCACTGGGCAAAGTGGAAATCGAAATTTTGCTGCATAAGGTTTCTCTGTCCTAATAAGGCTGGGCAAAGCATCTCGAAAGCTATATTTTTTTTCAAAGTTAAATCTTCGATTTGCAACTGTTCATTTAGTGACCGCTCAAACTTCGACGGCGCTTTAAAAAGTGACTTATGACTGTTTTTCACACTTATGACCACTGCTGCATCCCTTTCCCCATAGTCACGTGATCAAAGTTCAGATGCTGGCAAGCGGTTCATCTTTCTGATGGTTGCAATGTCCCGGGATCAAGCAAACACCTTTTGCAAACTTCCTGACAAGCAAAGTCAATGGGGAAGCCAGATTCAATTATTAACAACTGCAGTGAGTCACCTAACAACTGTGACAAGAAAGATTGTAAAATGAGGTAAAACTCACTTAGCAACTGTCTCACTTATCAACAGAAGGTTTGGGCTCAGTTGTGGTTGTAAGTCAAGGACTACTTATAGAAGAAGTGAACAATCACTCCTGGAAACATTGATGCAGTCCAAAAACTTCAGGGTGGCTGCTTCAAGGATCTTTTTAGGTCTCTGCATAGGTGTGTATGCACAAACAACACATCACCTAGGACTACTGGCAAAGAAAAATAGCTTTCTGTTCCCATCTGTGTCTGAGGAAGGATAGCAATTGCACTTAGACTTATATACCACTTTACAGTGCTTTACAGCAGGGTGGGATGCTACCGGTAGTGCCCAGTTCTATAGTACCGGTAGCTCTGAAGAGCAGCAGGCACAGAACCGGTTCTGTGTCTGCTGCTGTTTGGCTCACCTGCCCGCCCAGGCTCTTACCTGACCTTTATTTCCTGCTTTTTCAACCTCAACTGCTTTGCGCGGCACAGCTGAGGTTGAAAAAGCAGGAAAAAAGTGGCTTTTCAAATGCTGCACACTTGTGCGCAGCACTTATCAGCTGTCCGGGAGGCACAGCTTTCGGTGTATTACACACACGCATGCACACACAAAACGTAAGTACCAAACCGGTAGTAACACCAGTTGAATCCCACCCCTGCTTTACAGCCCTTTCTAAGCAGTTTCTATTGCCCCCAACAATCTGGGACCTCATTTTACCCACCTTGAAAGGATGGAAGGCAGAATCAACCTTGAACCTGGTGAGATTCCATCCGCCAAATTGCAGGCAGCCAGCAGGCAGCAGAAGTAACCTGCAGTACTGCACTCTAACCACTGCGCCACCGAGGATACTCTAGTTTTGTGATTTGTAATTGCATTCTGTTTAATAACAAAGCAGTGAGCCACCTCTATCCATATCTTGAATTGGTTGATGTCCAGTCCTTTTTCAAAGCCAAACTGGCCAAAATGACTTTATATAAAATGTGATATATTTAAACATAGGATCATGCACTTAGTGTTTTCAAGTCATTTGCTATCTTGACTGAAATGTGCTTGTAGATATGTATCCCGACAACTGCCTTTGTTGAAAAAATTGTTGCAATTTTTCTTGCACGTTTAGTCCACAGGAGCTTCACTTCTGCAAACTGCAGAAACTTGTCACTTCAAACCAATCACTAGACCTCGAAAGTTACTGACACTTTCGAGTGTCAAAAGTCTTTGTAATTCATTGCATTCCAGAGTTGCTGAAATTTGGCTGGAAAGCTCTAAAGTGCTGATAGCCAGCGTTAAAGTCCTTCATAATTCATTTTATTATCCAGAGTGTATTAGGAAGGCCATTTTTCATTTTAAAGTCATGTAATACCTTGAGAACTTCCACAAATACAAAAGAAAAAGAAAAAAGAAAAAAAAATCCAACAAAGGAAGTTTATATAGAGAGGCAGGGCTGAATTATGTAGGGTAGCATATACTAATGTAGACAGGCACCAGAGGTGGTATTCATCAGATTCTGACCAGTTCTGGAGAACCAGTAGTGGAAATTTTGAGTAGTTCGGAGAACTGGCAAATGCCATCTCTGACTGGACATTTTACAGTATCCTTCCTCTGCCACACCCACCAAGCCACGCCCACAGAACCGGTAGTAAAAATAATTTGAATCCTACCACTGACAGGCACTAACCCAAGTATCTGAAGGCTTTCTGGATCTGGATGGAGAGGAACAGACTTGGCTCAATCCTGACAAGAGGGGTGGATATGCCTATTTGGCCCTCTGGATCAAGGACTTTTTCACTGCTGTTCTTCGATGAATTGCACTTCCCTATTTGATACTTGTGTGCAACGTGGGGGTTCAGCTATGTGGAAGTGGCGGCAGCTGTGGCCAGAAGGGCCTTCACAAAGGTTCATCTTGTACCATTTGAATCTTTCCTCAACTGGGAGGCCCTTCAAATGATTGCTCATGAACTACCTTGTAGCTGGACTACTGCAATGCGCTCCATGTAGCGCTGCCAACGTTTGTAAAAATTATTTGATGCTAATTCATAACAGAATGCTTTTTTTTTCCTAAGCAGAAAGAAGCAACAGAAACATATAAGAGGTCCAGCCTCTGGACATATTTTGGAAGGATGGCAGAGGAGAGCACCCATGGAGACAAACATAGGGCAGGTTCCAAACAAGAAGTAAATACACAGATCTACACCTACAAAGTCTAATTTGACCATCTCAGTTCCTGCAAGCACTTTATCAATGTCTTTCTACTCCCCCTCTCTGATTACATAGATTCAAGAAGGAATAGAATAGAATAGAATAGAATAGAATAGAATAGAATAGAAGAAATGGAATGGAATGAATGGAATGGAATAGAATAGAATAGAATAGAAGAAATGGAATGGAATGGAATGGAATGGAATGGAATGGAATGGAATAGAATAGAATAGAATAGAATAGAATAGAATAGAATAGAATAGAATAGAATAGAACAGAATAGAATAGAACAGAATAGAATAACAGAGTTGGAAGGTAGCTTGGAGGTCTTCTAATCCCTTGCCTAAGCGTAGAGACTCTACTATATCATATCAGACAAACGGCTGTACAATCTCTCCCTAAAAATCTTCAAGATGGAGCACCTACAGCCTGTGGAGGCAAGCTCAAAACTGGCTCTTTGAAGCTTTGTAAGTATTGTGCCAATATTGCAACTCTTTTATTTTTTAAAATTGCAAAACAAAAGGGAAATAAAGCTATTGCAATACTGGGCATATTGGAGAAGAGAGCAAGGAGAATATGCTTCGGCCTGGGCAGAGACTGAAAAAATCATCCACCGGGAGTTGTAAGGGTTGAATACAATAATGAGCTCCTAGAGAAGAGGAACTCAGAGCAGGGAAGTTTTATTGACTTAATGGGCCATCAATGGTTCCACAGGATAATTTTTAAAAATTGCAGCTGCAGTCTATCTGAGAACACTAGAACCCAGAACTACAGGGTTCCATTGGGCAGCAACTAACTGTCAGAGCAGGGATCTCAAACTGGCATCGTGCGGGCCAGATGCGTCATGCCCAGGCCAGCTCTGTGAATGGGGAAAACGTCACGAAATGTCACATGATGGCAACGTGATGCCATGGGTTTGACAACCATGTGCTAGAGGACAGAGACAGACCAAGTGCTATAGACAGTTGGAGCTTAGGCAGTCTCTATGATCAAAACAAAATGAATGACAGCATGCACTTTAAAGGACTTCAGTGTCCTCAGATTGAAAGAAAAATCTCATGTTGGAAAACACCTGAAATGCAACTGGAAAATATAGTCACAGGATGCATTTGTGATGAGCTGGGAACGGATTGGAGATAACATCCAATCCATCACACAGGGAATAGTGATAGGTAAAAGAGGATGGTATTGAGTGACATGCTTCTGGCACTGACAGTAGTCAAGGCTAAGAAGCTAAGCAGGGTTGAATCTGATCAAAACTTGAATGGGAGATCTCCAGAGAGCATTAGGGCCATGCATTAGAACAAGAAATGGAAGAAAAGCTCCAGAAGAAGGCTCTTGCCAAGGAAACCTGTCCGTAAGTCATCATCACCAAGAGTCAATCCTGACTTGGAAGAGACTTTTTTTTTTATGACAGTCCTTGGAGAAACAAATCACTCTTAAAACTCATTCCACTGATAACTTTACCCTGGCATGAATATATCTTTTATCTCCTTTTAAAACTGTCTAAATTTATGACTGTCCATTTCTCATGGCAGCAAATTCCAGTGTGCAAAGACTTCCTTTTCTCTGTTCTGCAGCTCTTGCCAATCTGTTTTATTGGTTGATTCTAAATTCTACATTATGAAAGACAGAGTAAAGGTTTAGCAGCTCCTGCCTTTTCTCCTTCCCTCACTACTTCATTCCTCCCTAGCTATTGATAGAATTGCACTGTGAAGTTGCTAAAAAAAAATGGATCGCACAGATTTTCAGAAGAATTGGCAAACTAAAACTCAGGTAAAGAATGCCAGTTACAAAGTCAACGGGACAAAGGCATACATAAGGAAAAAAGATGCCATATGTGGAACTTAATAGATAAGAGATGAGTCCTAAACAGCAACAGTCAGACGACAGAAATACTATATAAGTAATATCTACCAATTTTGTTGGCCAAGAATAGATCTTTCAACTGTAACAAATCTCCTGAATGACAGATACCATCCATCTATCTATCTATCTATCTATCTATCTATCTATCTATCTATCTATCTATCTCTATCTATCTATCTATCTATCTATCTATCTATCATCTAATTTATCTGCCGCCTCTCTCACTATCAGCCGATTCTGGGCAGTTTCCAATATCATAAATAACTAAATAAAACAATCACAGGATTACAACATTAAAACACAGGGCAGCAAAAGTTAAAATTATTAAAATTAACATTAAAATGGATAAAAAGAGCCAGTATGCACAGGGAGAGGAATTGGTAGATCTTCTACTAATATACTACAGGCAGTCCTCAACTGATAACAGTTCATTCAGTGACAATGGCACTGAAAAAAAGTGACTTATAACTGTTTTTACACTTAAGACCGTGGTAGCATCTCCATGGTTGCAGGATCTAAATTCAGACGCTTGGCAACCGCCTCATATTTATGACGGTTGAAGTGTCCCAGGGTCATGTGATCATCTTTTATGACTTTCTGACAAAGTCAAGGGAGAAGCCAGGTTCACTTAACAACCGTGTTACTAACTTAACAACTGCAATGTTTCACTTAAAATGGACATAAAATGGGACAAAATTCACTTAACAGCTGTCTTGCTTAGTGTTAAGTTTGCATGAAGAGTCAGACGTGGAGTGCTTCAGTGAAGAGTTTATTAGTGACTACAGCTCATAACAGACCTGATTTGGCTGGGCTGTGGCTGCTACTTATAGCCAGCAGCCGCAGTTGCCAGCCAATCAGAGTGCAGGATTTTCCCGCACTTTTTAAACCAATCATTTCTGACATTTTACAAGAGCAGTTCAAACTAAACCAATGACATTCAAACCTGCATACATAACACTTAGCAACAGAAATTCTGGGCTCAGTTATGGTTGTAAGTCAAGAACTACCTGCAGCCACCTCCAAAATGGAATTCCTCCCATTATCTTGGCATCTGTCCTTCATCCCTGCCATTTCTGAGAATTTGGCTCCTATCACTATATGACTTCTGCAAAACCGTTCTTCTTCAATATAGAGCCAATCTTTGTTCTCACAGCGTACTGACAATGTTCACAGTGATAAATGATGCTGTGAACAAAGTGTGCAGAGAAATGCCATCTTCCTGTTGCAGACAAATGATTTTTCTGGCTTCCATAAGCTGCTTATTATTTATTTCCCTCTCTTTTGCCTCCTTGCAATCTGGATTGGGGTGTGAAATGTTACATAACAAGTGATTAAAGATCAATGTTGACTAAGAAGGTAAGTGATCAGATATTTCACCGGATAGACTCGTCCACATCATTCATCTCACTTTTCTCAAGGAAACATTGATTGTAAATTCCTCAGCTATGTCTCTATGGCAATTGCAACTTCAGGCCCAATTAGTGATTTCTCCTCAATTTAGAAGCTCATCAGAGATCCTATATAGAGCAAGATTTGCAAATCGTTAGCCCAGAATATATTTGCAATGCTAAAGATTGCAAGGATGCATAGACAGCTTTGAACTGAGAATTTAGGAATTCATTGCAATAAATATTCCATTTGTTTATATTGCATGATTACATTTTCTCATTGGAAGAAGTAAATGTGAAATTGGTTGGAAAATATTAGTGATTTTGTTAGTGTCAAGCTTTAGGGTTGAAAAGATTGCCACTTTAAAGTTTCTTTAATGTTAGTATATATCATCTTTAGTTTTGTTCACTTTCTATTAAACTAGAGGTACTTCTTGGTTAACTGTGACAATTGGGACCAGAATTGCTGTTGCTAAGCAATGCATTCCTAAAGCATGACATCATATGACCACACCACGTAGTGACAGAAATTCTGACACTCCATTTGCTGCTGTTAAGCAAATGACTTAGGGTTAAGTGAGGACCTCATGTGGTCACCATCTGTGACAACCTACTGGGTTCCTCATTGACTATGTGTCAGGTTTTCAAGTGATGAAACCCATTTAAAAAGAAATGAACAAAGTCCACCTTCCAAAACAAATTTCTTTTATTTAGGTAAGCATCAAATTGGCAAAGTCTGTTGTAATTCTGGATCTAACACAAACCAGAATTACACCACATAATATTGGAAATTAGAAACAGCCCCCAAAAGTCACATTCTCCAATAGAAATAAATCAATGTTGCCTGGTGTCATCAATCTCCACCTCCAGGTCTCGGCAGGGACAGCTTCTGTTCCCTTGGGAAGGAAAGTCACCTAGCCTAAACAATCTTCACTATCTAACCACCTCCTCCTCCCACCTTAGGAATGTGGCAAGCCCAAAACCCTCCCCCCTCCTTTACCAGCAAAGAGAAAGAAAGAAGAGGAATATATGATTAGAATATAGAGCTAAATAAAATGGCTACATATATCTCAATTTCGGGCTCGACACTATGCTTGTCCTAAGCCACCAAAGAAGGTTGCAAATGATGATCACATGACCAAGGGATGCTGTAATGTCATAACCACTAGCCAGTCTCTGAGCACCTGAATCATGGCCACTTGACAGAGGGATGCTGCAATGGCTGACATTCCTAGAAGCGTCCCCAGTTCTCATGCTAAATGAATGGACTACCTTCATACCCTTTGACACTTGCTTACCTGCTATAATTAACCATATATTATATAAGAGAGCTAGTCTGATTTAGTGGTGAACATGCTGGCCTAGAAACCAGGAGATGGTGAACATGATAGCTGGCTGTGGGTACTTTGGGTCAATCATTCCTTTGGTTGAACCCACTTGCAGATTTGTTGTTGTGGGGACAATAAAAGGAGGAAGGAGTACTGGGCCTGTTTGCTGCCTTCATATAAATAAAACACAGGATTAAAAAGAAATCTAATAATAATTCACTTGACCTGAGCAGCCAACATGTATCACAGCCTTCCCAATTTTGTATTTTACAAATGTATTGGAACCGCAACTCCCTGGCAAGCATGGGGATCTCATGCAATGATCTCAGCAATGATGAATTAGAGTTGAGCTTGGGGGGATCTTTTTCTTCCCCACCTCTGCAACCTTCTCACACCTGAGCTGCTGAACCATCAAAGATGGAGTTCTCAAGTTACCTACAACAGAATCTAATTTCTATGACTGAAAAGCACACCCTGCTTCTGAGTCAGTTTTGAAATATGAGACTGAATCAAAAGCTGCCTTTGATCAGCCAAACTAAGGAAGGCTCCACAAATTGTTTCCATGAATGAGCAGGTGTCTTAGAGCATTATACATAACTCATTTGAGGAAGAAGTGGGCATGCTTTATTTTTGGTTTACAGATATTATAACATCCTCCAAGCTACTGGACTTCTAAGCAAGCTATCAGAAGGGTTTCCCAGTGCAGAATGTCTATTTTGGGATGTCCTGATTAGACATAAGTTCTTATGTAGATCAGATCTTGAAAACAAAAATATTTGAGAGTAGCAACAGAGGTCAATATTAATGGCCATCTCTCTGTCTCTCCTTTGTTATAAGGAGAGTTCCTCGTGAATATGTTTTGACTAGTGACTAGTTTTTTTAAGGCATCGTTAAAGAATCTTGGATATATTTATCCCTTGGTCCACATCTGCATTGATCTCTCAGATGAGGCTCTAATTCAGGAAGTGGTCAAAATCAAATATTTATAGAACCCTTAAAAAAAACTAGCCAAGAAAACAGGGTGTCGAGAGAGAACCTAGTGCAGTTGGAAGCTTTCATACCTCCACATCTCTGCAAATGCACGTAAAGGCAACAACAATTAACAGCTGCAGCTGAGAAGAATAGTTTGGGATTCATAGAATCCTGAAACTGGGCAGTTGGAAGGAGTTGCAAGCATCATCTAGTCTAACTCTGCCTCCCCCACCTCCATAGTCCCATAACCATATTTTATGATGAACTGCACCCATGGCAAACAACTGGTTTTCTTAACAAACGCAGTGGCTGCTGTATGAATGCTGTGTTCAAGTTGTAAAAATTGCATCTGTCACATGATTGACTCGTTTTATAACCACCATGTCCTATGATCATGATGGGTAGGCTCCATTATGCTCGTAACCTGAGGACTACCTGGGCTCTGAATCTTTTTGTCACACTCTCCACCACTGCCCAGATTCAGGAAACTCTTATTTCCTCCCTGAACTGTTTCATTGTCTTCTCCTCTGTGTTTCTAAAGTGTGTTAAGCATTCCCTCGTATTATGGTTCACTGCATAATTTTAGATTATTCATTAAAGGAAGTTTTTCCCTAATTAGGACAAGCTGGTTAGAAGAGGATCTTGGCTCAGAGGCTAGAATGTATTCCTTTCTGCACAGAATAATCCATTTACAGAATCAGGTCACCAGGGAATATGAAAACTTTTGACTGAGATTCTAGCAGAAATCTTTCTCAGAGTTAAACAGGATGTAATATTCAGGTGGCTGAGTAAATTAATAATTTTGGGGCTTCACTCTGTAGGATCCAAGTCAGCAGAGGAGAATCTTTGGGCAGCAAATATGTGGTATTTTTGGAAGCCTTTTTTAGCTAGTGACTTAATCAAGAAATACAAAGAATTGGACACAAAACATGAGTTATGTCCCATGCATTTGCAATTTAAGAAATGCTATTTCCTTATAGATTAGCAAATAGGTGTTTTCTTCCAGTAGATTAATAAGTACTTCCTTGTATGAGAGGAGATAAAACGAAAGCAACTTAACTGAGAAGCGTATAATTTGATGCCCTGCATTAGGGAGGCAAGAAAAGTTAATACAAGATCCATTAATATTGAGCACATTATTTAAATAACTTTCAAACCCCAAATGAGGGCCACATCTGGTTCCTTTCAGCTCCCATATTCATTGTTTCCAGCTGTTAACACCTGCTGCTCTGTCAGATACAATAATGAAGGTTCAGGTGCTAAATAATAACATGAAAACATTATTAATTTTTCATATGTGGAAGTCCCCAGGGAAAATAATATTTTAGAAGAAAATGTAGCTGAGAATACATTTTTCTAGGGATGTATTAGAATAACACATATGTTTCCTCTGAGCCTCTGACACTGAGTCCTGCAAACCAAATTTTACAGAGACGATCTGAGGTATTGCAGTAGTTTGAGGCAATATTCAAATATGTGAAGCATATGGAAAATGGCCACTACCGCATGTTTGGAAAGCTTTTAATTTTATTATTGACACACATCCAGGAGACTTTAAACACAATGTTGATAATCACTATGTCTTGCTTATTATTCCTACATTTAAGCTACTAGTTTATACACCCAGTTGTGGCTAGGATAGATTAATACACCATTTGAACATATTTGGAAGGTGGTAAGGAAAATCCTGCTGCTTCAGAAGAGGGTGCTTTTCTGGAAAAAAATGAAATTATTTGTGGTCCTGCCATATCCTCACAATCATTCTTAAGATAATTCTTAATGGTTTTGAATTCTTCAGGCATTAATCTATACTACTCATGATTTGATGTTCCATTTGACAGCACAATCCAGGGTAATCCAGAGAAAACAAAGCAATAATTCAGCACCATGTCCTTTCACCAATCATAGGTTGCATCTCTTTGCCAAGATTGGCAGATGATGTCTCATCTTCTCCTCTTCCACCTCCTTCCACCCCACCCCGTTTCTCAACATTAAACAGGAATAGATGGAACTGGCTCATTTGCTCTCCAGAAAGCAAACAAAGCTTGTCACAATTCCACATCTGGATAAATTGTACTTTACTTGCTCCCAAGTTTCTCTTCTGATGCAAAATTCTTATCAAGTAGCAACATTCCAAAACATGTTACACAGAATTTAGGAGGACTGATGGTTTGGAGCGAAATATAGAAACTTTTGCAAATGAATGCAATCTGTGTGGTTTCTATGTTTGGTTAATTTCCATGAGAAAGTCTTGCTCATAAAGGGAAGAGATTTTCCATGACAGATGGTGCTGAGCTATTGATATGATGCACAAAATGCAATTATCTTTGATGCTGTGGCAATAAAACTGCTTCTTTATCATAAACAGAATTATTAAGATTCTTATTTACAAAATAAATCAAGGCTTATGAAGGCTAAAAACTGCTCAATATCTTTAAAATGGCAGCTGCCAATTACCTTCTGCAGTTTGTATTGGACCCACTTTAAAGTTTCATTTATTTACAAATGAGAGTTTGCTAATTGGGGTGTTTAACTTTTAACATGGTTAAAAGTTTTTTTTTTAAAAAACTTAACAATGCTGCTACTTTACAGACTCTGCATCAACAGCAACATGATATGTATAAAAAAGAAACTGATGCATTTCCATTATTTAATTATCCAGAAGTAGATACCCATTCCTCTTGTAATCTTTTAATCAAGCAATGACAACAACCTAAGGAATTAGACAGTTTACTTCACCACCTCTATGGATAGTAATGTAGAGTTTAGGCTCTATGCTATATCCCTGTCCTTCCACTGAGGGGAAGGACCAGGTTTCAGAGACTGGGCGAAAATATTCTTAATCCAACACTGTAGCATCTATTGTCTCACTGCATCTAATTACTAAATCCTGAAAATATGCCACTTGATGATGATGTTATCCATTCAGTTGTGTCTGAATCTAGGTCAAGAATGTCAAATTCATATCATCACAGCGATGTCACGTGACATATCGGGACTTTTTCCCCCTTTGCTAAACTTAGCATGGGCGTGGCCAGTGTGGGATGCATCCAGCCCACAGGCCAGGAGTTTGACAGCTCTAATCTAGGTGATTCTGTGGGCCAGGTCTCTCTTGCATTACTTTTTTGAGTTTTTCTGTGCTCTGGTGGTGTCAGCTTTGATGGTGTTCAGCCACTACCGTGTTCTTTGATGGCCTGGTTTCCCTTTACCTCTAATTCTTCCAAACAGAATTGCTTTCTCCAGTGACTGTCACTTAAACCACTTAAATACTTTTAAATTATTTCCAGTGTTGTAAGTAGTGATACTCAAATCTGGTCAGGCTATTTTACTGTATCTATTAATATTGGATTCATATAGGCACTATAAAGTGAAATTAATTTGGGCAAATAAGAGTGTTAAATATCAAGAATGAAATTTCTTCCTGAACTGCTTGCAAAAATATAGGCAGATCTGTTTCCAAGAGAATATTGACTGACACTGGAGTAGGACTGATAATTGTGGGAATTGGAATTTGAAACCAATATAAGCAGAAGGGACTAAGGGGAAAGACTATTTTTTTATTTTATTTTGCCTCTCTGAAGCTGTAGTTTGAGTTTTGAGGGAAATTCTACTGGTTCTCCAAAGCTCCTAGCAAATAGCTATTGCTGCCAATGATCACTTCCTCTGGAAAAGCTTCAGAAAAATTATCTTTCTATTTTATTTCTCCATCCAAAGTCCCAAGGCTGTTCAGTCTTCTTAATGGCTTCTAACATGATGATGATGATGATGATGATGATGATGATGATGATGATGATGATGATGAATATTAACAGCAACCACCACCACCACTACCACCATCATCCTGCACTGTGTTATTCATCCAATTAAAATTGTTTTAATTTAACTCTCCAATGGGCCTGAATCAGAAAATGATGCTAAGGTTTTCCTTGTGGGTTGATGATTTTTTCTGAGTAACAATAACTTTTATAATCAAATGTGTGGTTTGTTTTTGATTTACTCCCTGGCTCAACTCTAGGAGCTGCCTAAAACTTGGCCTTGACACACTTATCAGATTTAACCTAATAATATTATCAGCAATTCCTGGTATTTGAAAGTCCTCCATAAACTGGAAGAAGAGCTTATCTGCATAATAAGTCAAACTTCTTTTAAAAACATCTAATTCATACTCCAACTATGCCAACTATGTTAGACGTGTATATTTTAGATAATGGTCAACCCTGGCTTATCTGGAAAAATTATTTTTTATTATTATAGATGTTCTATGAAAAATTCACTTGTCTTTTTGCAAGGTAATTCTTAGTAGGATCAGAATACACAGAGAGCTAACTTCTTCAGTAACTCCTTATTTAGAATATCTCTATTGAAAACATTTTTGGGAATATGGGCACTTTCTACTAGAGATTAGTACAGACAATTAATACAATTGGTTTAGTTTAGATCCTACCAGACAATTGTTGCAGTTGTTCTAACATTGGGAAGGCACTAATTTAGAAGGTGTTTGGAAAACAGTGATCTGTCATTTAGAGGTCATCGATTCAATGCTTAATAGATCATCAACTATGGTGATCTATTAAACCAACTGTTCTGACCAAGGCTTCTGGAGACCATAATTAAGCACATGCTTAGTTAAAACAACTCTTGTTTTATTTCAACGCTGGGAATTATTTTCATTCCCAGCCGGTAATGAGTCCCAAACGGTCCCTTCGAGATAAGCACCCACCTTTCTTACCTTTGAATTGCTGCCAACAACTAGAGTGAAATGAATTATAAAAAATTATAAATTACAAAAAAATTATAAAATTATAAATTACAAATGAATTATTAAAAAAAACCAACCAAAGTACAAAGTCCACACAAAGCTTCAAGGATTAATCTGAACAGAATGAACAACTTTGCTTCCTGCAAAGGTTTCATCATCTTTGCCTGTCCTTTATACCTTATGGGAGGGGCAGTCACCTCCCAGCCTTACTCCCGACTCAACCTTTTTGTCTCAGCTGCTCTTGCCTTCTAGCAGCTCTGCACATGCACACTGGGAACAGGCTCCCCTTGTTCCTCAGCCTCGCTGCTGCCAGACTCGGAGGCTCCGGAGTCAGCACCCCACTCCCAGATGGTCCTGGTCCCATCTCTGCATCGGATGCAGGATCCTCGTCCAAGTCCTCTCCAGACTCCCTGACTGTCCCCGTTCTTCCCCACTGTCCGATTCCACTGCCATCTGAATAGGCTGCCGGCGAACCACAACACCAACTATGTCCAGATGGGCCATAAGGATGGGGCATCTCTTAGCTAGGCTTTCAGTGGAACATGATGAACAATATGCTCAGAAGGGTGATATGACCCCTGCCCAAAATGTTTGATGATGCTATCCCACCAACATGAGAATTAAGCCAAGAAAATCAGGCATGAGGTCTGGCAATGCTCATGTGGGAAGTCTTCTCTAAGCATATTGGTCCTGCCAGTCTTGCCTTCCTAATGAGCATGTCATTGTGACTTCAAGAGTTCTTAGAATTGTCCAATCTAAATAGACCCCGTGGATTGGTAGATCTGTGAAAATGGATCCTGATTCAGTTCAATTTGGTGATCCCAAGGGATTAATTTAATCTGAAACCACTGTTCAAGATTCAAAAACAAACTGGTTTAATTTAAATGGCATCAAAATTTGATTTCAAGACAGATTTATCCACAGACTATAATGAGAAAATATTAAAATGTGCAGCTCTTTCATTTTTTGGCGGAATGGGATGAAAGTAACAGGGATGTCAGAGCCTTTAAAAGAGATTACTCTATCCCATTTAATTTCAGCTGGAAAACATTAGGTTTCATCATAATACATTTTCAAAGCATTCACCCTGCATTCCTTTTAATGCACATAGAGCAGCAGAGATGATCAAAGTTCAACCCAGCAGCTTCTAAACTGTCCATCAAAGAGCCAAAACCGTACTGAACCAATGCAAAAAGGACATTAGTCTAACTTAAGAATGCTTAGAACTTTTTAAAGGTCAGCTATAACTTTCTAACTGCTTTTCAGGGATGGTGTGATAGTGAAGACTGTCTCTTTTTCGTATTTGGGGGATAGTATAGCTTTGCTACTTGAGTCTTCTGTGATGCCAAGATGGTTGACTCAGCTGATTAGTAATCTTGGTCTCTCGAGGGACTGTCTTGTATTAGTTGAATTCAGATGTGTCAGAGATGTGACTTGTTAATATTCCATGTTAGTTAATTAGCAGTGGAAGCAGATTGGCACAGGGAGATAGATCACAGTAGAAAGAAAATGTCTGGGACAGAACAAGAGGGATTTATGTCTTGTGTCAAGATTCAAACCCTCTCTCACACAGTTAGTAGACAAGAATAGCAATTCACTCAAGGCCAAATAGATAAAGCTAGGCGAGGAAAGGATTGTAAATCCAGAGTTTTTTTGGGGGGGGGGGTAACAGCTTGCCTGGTTAAGTTCCCCTTTCAACAGGAACACACAGAAGTCAAAACCCAGTCTAAAATTCAGAGTACCAATCTAAAGGTCAGAGTTTCAGGGGTTTTACATGAACAGAATTCACAAAAATGACATAGCAGATGATCAATCATACAGTTGGTCTTCAGAAGCACGGATCAGGGTTACCTCTTAAATCAGGCTGCAGCCAGCTTTCTTTGATTAAAAAAGTTACTTCCCTGCTTGGCAAGGAGCCTCACTGAATGTCTTTGCTCGCTCTACTTACCAAGTCTGAGAGCATCTGGCTGCTCCAGATGTTTTAATGGTGCCTCCTTTTGATCACCCTCAGGTGATTCCTGGCTTGGCATCTCCAAAAGCTGACATTCTGCAGATTCATCTGGAGCAGCTTCTTCAGAGTCAGAGTCTGAGTCCTGGACCATGACAATTTATAGACTTGCCACCTCCTATTCATAAAAACAGTATGTAGGCCTATGGTTGTGTTAGTCTAATGGTCAGGAAATGTAACCTGTCCCTTGAATTTCAGAATTCAAAGTTGAGGTTGGATTGAAAAGAAGCATCTTGGACTTGTCAGCCTTACGCTCAGTGGTGGGATTCAATTTTTTTTACTACCAATTCTGTGGGCATGGCAGGGGAAGGATAGTGTAAAATCTCCAGTCAGAGGTAGTATTTGCCAGTTCTCTGAACTACTCAAAATTTCCGCTACCGGTTCTCCAGAACTAGTCAGAACCTGCTGAATACCACCTCTGCTTACGCTCATATTCTGGGTATTGAGGGCTGAACTGAGCTTGGTGGACAGGAACATATAATGTCCTATTAGCTCAAGAGAGTGAGAGCATAAAACTTTGGGATGGCTACATTAAAGAAGTGGAGAGATGAAAAAATAAATAATGAACAAAGTCGTATTCACGTTGCCTCCCCCCCCCAAGGATTCTGATAGGCAGAAATTTTAATGTGATAATAAAATTCACTGTCTTACTCTTATCAGTATCAAAGAACCCACTGCCCCACCACTACCCTTACCACTATTCTCTATACTGAGAAGTGAGGTTGCAATATTATATATTGTGTAGGAGTATAAAAAAAAGTCACAATCTGTAAGACATTATGAAAGACTTTCAAGCCACTTAGTTCTATTCAGCACTTCAAAGCTTCTTGCTTGGCAAAGCTCCTTCAGAATGAGGATTCATTCCCAGTTTTGTCCAAAGCCCTACTTCAAAACTTTGGGCAGCCCTATAAATTAATTTAACTTGCTTTATACTGTTTTTAATTTTCTAAAGATCCATGAAAACTGCTTCCCCCCTTCCCCCCCAAGCCTGGACTCATGTGGGTTTTTTAAAAATCCTGTTAAAGGAATTCAAGCTGGAAAGAACCAATTATCCCCACTATCATCAAAATAGAACAGAAAAATCCAGAAATAATTCCAGATTTAGGGAGGGAAATCCTAAAATTTTGGAGTGGAAGTTCACTTGCATAACTTTTTTTTTCAATAAAAAGAAGTATGATATTTACATTAGGAGAAGATCATCAATAATGACTGACAATCCTTTTTGGTTTTCACCATTTGTTCCTCAAAATTCCTTCCCCCTCGCAAGTGAATTTTCTGTTAATGGAATAAAAGGCAACAGAACATTTTTTTTCTACACCTTATGCAAAATAAAAATACATCAGGATTTGATGACTTGTCTGATTTGGTTTTAAGAAAACTTGGAAACAATAGTTAAGAAACTGACTCATAATTTTGTCCAGGGGTCAATATAGTTTCAGAAGAGAGATAGATGTTGCTAAAAGCCAGTTACAAGTATTGTTTTAATTGTTATAATCCTAACTTGTGTGTGCATACGCCTGTGTCAGAAACCCTGCATTGTCAGAATACAAAATGATTGATTGAATTACAGTCTGCTGTCCCAAGGCACATGGAGTCATCCTCAAATCTTGGGCCCTGAACCTGGTTCCAAGGGTTGCCAGCCAACCAAATTGTATGTGTAAATTTAAAAATTCTAAAGTTCAATGTGAGTTCAGAAGGAAATGCAGAGTGTATTTATTAAATAATTAATTGGCTGGTCACACAATCAGCCAGATGGTCAGACCAAATTTGGCATTTTTTTATCCACCTATCAAGTCCTTATCAAGGACCTCGAATAGGCAGACATTGTTATTTGATGGGGTTAAAGTTACTGTCACAGAATGTAAAGAAAGCTGCCTTTTGCAATTGATTGATGATTGTTCATTATTTTATTATTATTCAAACTTGTAAGCTCCCTGACTCCCAGTGACTTTGGCAACTGTCAACAATCGAACAGAATATAATCAAGCTAACAAAATGTGTTTTTTGTTCCAGCCCCTCACCCAGTTTAACAAAGCTCTTTTATCCACTCCCCAGTTTGTGGATCAAGATTACTCCACTTTATACTTCTTTGGGTACAAACTTTGGGCATCTTTGCACTTGCTTTAAATCTCCAAATGTTTGCCTCATATTTTAAGTCAGTTCAACAGACAAAGCATTTTCATAAATTCTATAATTCCTTCTATGGTGTGAACAGAGGTATGAAACATCTTAATTATTACTCTATTTTTAAACATTCCCCCCAATAGCATCATAAAAAATACCACAGAAACAGAGTAATGCTAAGAAATATTTCTTTGCCAATAGCTACAGGCCAGATTCTTGGATCCCAAGAGATGATTCCTCTTCCTTGACCATAATTTATTACACACTATCTCCAACTCAGTAAGTTTCATGAGGAAAACTTTATTATGAATAGCTTCTACCTCTGAGAATTCATGACTTTACAGTAGTATTAGGTATCCTTGTCACCAGAATATACGGCTGCAAAGGAACACAATTTAAATATGGCCATATGGCATTCATGACCTACTGAATCCTTCTGGTTCCTTAATGGGTGTATTCCCATGACCCCTTTCCACCATGACCCCCTTATAGTATGATACTTCAAGGTAATCAGAACTTGTATTTCAGAATCTGTAATCATGATTATAGGGTTTTTCTTCTTGTGATAAATTATTTAATAACTCAATGGGTGGAAGGAACTGTGAATAGGTGTTGAGAACAGCAACTAGTAAAATTAGATGATATAGCTATCTTATAAACCTTATCAATAAAGTCAGATGGCAGTGTCATATTATAGATGTCGGATGTTATATTCGTGTTAGTATTACTTTAATGCAACTATAAATATATCATGACATATATTGACTGTATGGTATTTGTACAATATTCACTAATGTTGTAGCTTAATTGATAATGTTAATCATGGATGAATCATACCCCAAGATCCTGAAATAGTGTGGAGAAGTAAGAAGGTTTATGCAACAAGTCTTCAGTGTCTTTATTTCAGTTTCAAAATTACAGCAATTCTTTGTTCTTTCAAAGCCAGCAGAACAGCAAACCGCACTTTAAAAAAATACTATCAGAGATAATTCTCTTGCTGCTTTTTAGAAAGAAAGAAGGGGGGAATCTCTTTTTAAATTTTATTTTACATGATACTCTCATTCCAGTGTTCTAACCAGAACTGGAAGGTTTGGGTCTAAAAGCCCAAATCAATCTGCAATTATACTGACATCATGCAATTGCTGATTTGGCAATCTAATGACTGGGGAAGTATATGTTAACTTTCTAGATGTTCTGTAATTATTATCCTAGCTCAAGAGCCAACATTCTAATTTAATATCTGAAAGAGAATCATCACCACACAATTATATATTATTGAATTATTGCTTCTTAGAAAATGAAAAAGAAACTAAGTTTTCAAGACTGTAATTTTATTTAATACAGATTTTGCTTTTAACAGCAACCTGAAGAAGTAAACATTAACAACTTGTTCACAACTAGTGAAGAGTTTATAGTGCTTACAAAGTTGTATCTAAAATATACCTTATTCATCCTCTATAGAGCATATTGAAGACAATGTATTATTATAGTTGCACATCATACAGCAGTTGCTTCCCCCCCACCCCCAATTGTAATTAAGGCATTCTCATCACAAACCTCTCCTCTCATAATTCAGTACTGGCTGGTAATACAGAGAAACGATATGAATTTTGTTCAATAGAAACATTTAAGAGATAATAGTAGCCTATCAAAGTGACCTTGGAAAGATGAGTAATTTGCTCCATATCAGAAGTGCTAGTAAAAAAAAATTCAAGTGGCAATTTCAAATTCTGTATATATTCAGCAACTATGATGCTTACTAAATGAGCTAATATGCAAATGGTGATATCTGTCTTTAGGACAATATGCAATGAGACATGACTTTGTGTTTTTAAAGTTTACCAAAACTTGTGAACTACAGTATTTTGGACTTCTTAGCAAGATAATAAAGAGCTGTTACAACTTAGACCAATACCTTCTACAGAAAAAGTCCTCATTGGCAATCAGTCATTACACCCATAGATTGAGCCAAATGTCCCTATTACCTGCAATTAGATTTAGTAAACCTTGTGGAAAGCCATTATTCTGTCTTTAAGGAAGCTTTATCCTTCAAAATCTGCCCACAAAACTACAAAAGCAAAGTAAAGATCTTATTTCAAAAATATGTGTACTACCTATGTGTTAGGAGGCCATACAACTAAAAATCATGATTCAGCTCTATTCAAAGCCACACACATTGCATTTTCTTATAGCAACACTCCAATTCAACAATTAGACTATATGGCAAGAGCCAGGTTGTCATATTTAAACCTTCAAAGGATTTCTATCACCATTTTAAGCTCTGGTGACAAATTTGAATAACTGGATTCAGCAGAGTCACAGATAAACTGGATAAGGACCAGATCTCTTAATCTTAAGCCACCTCAGAGATATTTATGCTGTTAAGAGATGTCTTAAAATTAAAACTTATGAATCATTTGTTTTGCTGTAGAGTTCATGTGGGGAAAGGTATATAAGGAGGTGCACTAACACTCACGTGTTTTCTAATATTCAGTCTGACAACATTACAACCATGTTAAAGACCCTATAGTGCAATAGTGTGAATTTGCAAAAGCTAGTCATAAATTAAAGCTACTGCTCTTTTGCATATTTTTTGCTATTTTTCTAAGACTTATTGATTGCACATTTTCCTTTCAAAAGCTTGGTTTATTTTTCCCCAGGCTCTCATTGCATATTCTTCGTGTATTAGCGTGCAAGTCTTTAAAAACCTTAGTTTTCCAATTCTACATTTTTATGAATATATTAAAGAAAAATAAAATTATATATATTTTTATATACACACACTTTTCTTTGGACCAACATCAGCCTCTTTTTAGTGGCTGTATTTTTTTAAAACTTGCACTGAATATAATTTAAAAAAAACACCAGCAGCTTTTCACTTTATTCACAGATTATAGAAGCAATTAAATCAAATGATTTAGAATGGTATTATATGAAAGTTTCTTTTTCCTTTCTCCCATTTACTAGACTCAAGGATCAGCTCTACTGATGCAGTACCATAATAATGTCTTCAGCTGTGCCTCTCTTTTGTTAGAATTCACCTTGTCATATGACATTTCTATAAGAGCAATAACATGAATTTATTTTGCTGGAATCTCTGTAAAGGAACATTTACAGCTCCTATGATCAGAATGCAGACAGATACCCATGTTTTACTATACAAAGTGAGAGAGGTACAGTACTTGCAATTACTACACTGAAGTTCATCTAACCAAACTTTTTTTTAAAAAGTTGGATTTTCCTATTTCCAGAACTAAACTACCAACTGTAAATGTCCTGTTTATGGATAGCCTCAATATTACCATTTAGCGTGAATCACATCTCAACAAACAGCTCTATTGCTGCTGCTATGCGATGAAGAGTCCTACAAAAGGATGTATCTATTTACAGAGTGGTCCCACACTACAGGCATAGACACGGAGAGTGCAGTAGCAGTACTACCCATTTGTATTGCAAATAGTGCATTTGCATTCAACTCTTGATACAAAACAGAAAATTCATGTTTGCTTCATGCGCAGCTATTCTGTAGATTTATTTACCTTTTTTACCAAGAGAAGTCACAGCACTAATTATACTTTTGATGCTAATTCCATTTAGTGTCTTTGGGGGCCCTTTAACCCTCCGACATGAGGTATAATAAAACAGCAACACTCTAAGAATACTACCGCTCTCAAAATTGGCCAAAGAAAGTAAAAAGGTAATGCAGCCAGGAGAGGGTGATGCTTTGTTTTGTTGTAAGCTTGGTTTGGCACAAGAACCTTACAGGGGAGGAAAGGGGACACACTACATGGCAAGCCTAGCCTAGTTCAGATAAACAAAGAATCCCACTCAGAAGCCAATACTTTGTCCAGCGGGTTGCGCTGAAGCACCGTTTCGCACAGATCATGTTCCCGAGATGCCAGGATTTTTTAAGTGACTTAGAAATTCAGCAATCACAGATTGCAGTAAATAGTGCCTTTGCAAGTGGACCAGGCCAGAGACACAACCAGGGACAAGAGAAGAAGAAACGAGAGAGGGAGATTGCTTTTTTTTTTTTGGCAATTGTATAATCGAGTTCTCTCTACTGTGTGTTTTTCTCAGTCTGCTCTTCCTCCTCCTGTGAGAAAAGTATTTTTCTTCTCGTCAGTCTTGATGAGACTTTTCCGTAATAACTTTACATTCATACTGGAAGACAAAGCGAAGTTAGGTGTAAGTAGCCGATCTGCGCAAATAAATAAAAATGTACAGCTGAGAAAGACCAGAGAAAAGCAAATGGGTAGATTCAAGAAAGGAGTTTTCTTCTCCCCAGAAAGCTATTTTACCCCACTAATCCTCAGAACTGCAATCTGGAAATATAGTATGCAAACCATGTGAATTTGGATTACAGGAATGGGCAGAGGTAGGCGGGGATCAACCATTAGACTACGAAGGAGATCAGAAAGGATTTCAGACTTTCTGATGTCTAAAAATATAGAAAGTAGTAGGTGATAGAAATAAAACTTTGCACAGAAAAACCTAAATGAAAAAGAGGAGAGGAATGGACTGGGATCAAGTCCAGGAAATCTAAAATAAAAACAAAACAGCCTCTAGATGTCTACAGCTCTAGATATCTATATCATTTCCTTCTTAATTGTTAAGTGTGCCTTCTGTTTGTTAAACTAATCTACCCTAAAACAGTAAAAATGATTTTAAAAAGAATAAAAAAATAGAAACATGTACAGAGACAACATGCATTTCAAAATTTAATATCAATTCCTGCTGTAAGATTTTTTTAAAAAGAATTAACCCACCCATTTTGATTCTGCTCTATAATGATGAAAAATCTATTTTTATAAACAGTAAATTAGCAAATTTTAAAATAAAAAGTTTATGCTTGTATGAACAAAAAAAACAACAATCCAACAGGCTGGATATTTCCAGAAATGAAATTTATACTTAATGAAATAAACATGTAAGGCTGGATTCTCCTGCAACTACTTTTTCAATTTATAATATTTTTGACCCAAAAGAATTCTCATTTTTAATAGTTAATACATTAAAATCATAAAACAAACATGAATCAAAAACAAAGAATTATTTTAAACAAAATCATATTGAAATCTATTATAAGCCTTCAATATTTCGATGGCATTGCAGCTTTTATACCTCATCCAAAATGCAACTAGGAAGAAAGCACAAAAAAGTGGCCAGTAAAAGTAGTTGGATGTCTAATGAATATGCAACTCCAGAATCCAGAACAAAGATAGATTGCATTACCCCACTCCCACCCACTATCTCTGCAGATTTAGGTTCTTTCCTCCTTCACATCAACCGGTGCAGCTTCCCTTCCCACATACTTCCCTTCCTACTCAGAAATCAGGCTTTAACAGGGGTGTTAAAGTGGGGACCCGCGGGCCAGATGTATTACGCACAGGCCTCACCCGCCCCAGCTCTGCAAAGGGAAAACGTGACGTGACACTGCGAGTTTGACACCTGTGCTTTAAAACATACATCTGTGGCATTAGTGAGCATCTTCATCATCAGATAGGTGTCCAGGTAATGAGCCACAAAAATTAGCCTCATTAGTTAAGTTTCATCTTTCTCTTTAAAATAGACCATGATCATCCGTTAAAGGCTCTGAATGGTTCCCTATAATTGCATAACTAGATAGAATTGTAATTATGTACTGTTAAAATGATATATTACACTTTTTCTGGTTTTTTCCCACTTTGTTTTAAAAACTGTGTTGACTTATCCAAATATTGAAGGCTTACAGTAGGTTGTATGTGGTCTTTTTTCCTTGTCTTTGCCTATATATTTTTACTTTTGTGGGGTTTTCCTTTTTTGTCACTTTTTAAAAGCAATAAAAGATTGGATAATTTTTTTAAAGGCTCTGAATGCTTCCAAGTTTATTTGTCAAGTGTTCACATTTTTATGTTTGGGGGATGTTTCTGAGAATCAAGACTCTATCTTGAAATAATGCTTGGGTGGAAACAGATAAGAAGTTATTCAAGCTCTATTTGTTTTATTTTCATTTGTGGGAATCCTGACTTCTAAAACTGAAGAATTAATGAAGGATGTCATATTCCAAATAATTCTTTGGTGTGTTTAATGTCATTCCCATGCCAAAATCAAGAGAACTGGCTAATGAGTCCTGATATCCTTAATGTTGTCAAAATTATTTGGATATTCCAAGTGTGGGGGGGGAATCAAGGACAAAAAAAAGACTTATTTACAAGAATACCACAAAAACACAGAATATTGAATCACTAGCTTACCATTGCTAGCTGCCTGCCAATATTTCCCATAGTTATTCCACCAGCAAAGAATATACAGGGCAACCAGGAACGGACATAAAGGAAGTCAGGAGATGTGTATCTGGAGAAAAAGATTTTTTTTAATTAGTATCACAATGGGACCTTGTCTGAAGTATGATTTTCATTTTGAAAGAGACAGTAAAAAACCTAAAGACTGCTGGAGTCAAGAGGGTTATGGATGCTAGCTAGCCGTACGGACTTTGTAACTAATTAAATTAAAAAGAATTTTAAAAAGCAGAACTCTTTCATGCATAACTATACCTTGGTCAGAAATTCTAAAATGGGAATTTAAATGGTCAACTCAGAATATCTATGGAAAAAGGGGGGCAGTCCATATAAAAGCAGAGTGTTAAATGGGTTTGTTTCTATTTCAGCTGTGATGCATTTGAAGCTACAATAAAATTACTTTAAAAGTGTGGCTCTATGTAGCATGTGGACAATTCTCTTCCCCATGGGACTGATCTGAGCTCTGCAGCATCAAACTTTTTTAATAGAAAGAGGCAGTTTGATTACTTTTCAGTGCCCACTCCGAATGGCTTGGATTTTATTTATTTAATGTGTCACTAGATAAACATGAAGTAGGAATATGGATGAGGGTGAATGGATGTAAACAATTCATTTAATTAACCTCTTGCATTTTTTTTAGTGCAGTACCAATAGCAGCCTTGCCAAGGGGAGGTGGGGAGTGATCCACAATTATTTTTGTTCCTTATTCTCAGCACCATGAAACTGAAAGATTAGAAGTATATTGCAAATAATCTTCACATTGCTGATTAAGAAGGAGAAGCAGAGGCAATGTGAATGGGCCTGCCTATAGCTTCCAAGGCAAATCTGAGCTTTACTTTCAACCTTGATTCTGGGAAGCATAATTATTAGCATTTAATTGCACAAGTTAATTTCATACCCAAGCATCAAGGCATGCAGATGCAAAGGCAAAAAATAAACAATACAGTCAACATCTCCCTGCTGTAAATATAACGTGCCACTTAGGTCACATTTGTTCCAACGAATTTTGTTATGTTATCCCTGTAATAAGGCAAGGCATTTTTAAATTTATAACCTTGTCAGACACTGCCTTTAAAATCCAAATGAAATTAATAAGAGTTTAATATGCATAAAATACTTACTGATAAACTCCATTGTAGACCAGAAGCTGAGTCACCAAAGTGGCTAAAAATGCAATTCCTATTCCAAGTCCAAAACCATTTCGAGATCTATCAAAAGTCCACCACAGCCCCACTGAAAGTGCAGCAAGCGTGAGAGACAACTGGAAGTTGTTGGCAAAATCCACTTTCTGTTTGGACTGTTTAAGGAATATTTTGAGAAGACTGGCAGCAAACCAATTCTGTTGTTTGTTTTAATCTTAAAGAGACAGCCAGCTCTTTAGGCTAAAAGAGACCCAAATCAAGGCTAAATATTATTTATCCCCACCCAGACCAACCTTCACAGCATTTTCAAGATGGGTCCAATGATGCTAAAGATCCTTTTTTTTTCTTTTAAGTGAGCATTCAATTATCCAAGTTTAGTGTTTGTTTTGTAAAACTGAGTTCCTCTGGATACTAACCTTATACCTTTTTTGGGTATAAATTCATGCTTTTCACAATTCTAAATCTTACATTTGAGTGTTTCTGGTTATTTTATGATCAATGTATCCTAGCCTGTACTGTATTTTTACTATGCTGATTCAAAAATGTTAAGAAAAATTCTCTGAAAGTGGCATATGTAAAAAAAAAGGAATTTCCTAACATAATATATGATAGTTAACCAGCTTGGGAAGGTCTTAAAAGGAAAAGTGTATTAATGGCCATTAGGCAAGGTGGCTCTTCCATTATTTTTATTATCAGAGACAGTAGCAATTTGAAATAGTGATACACTATTTAATAGTGAATTAAACTGAAATGTAATGGCTATAATTACCCAAAATGAACATAATCCTGATTTTAAAACCAAACTTTCCTCATTTTTAAAACATAGGTTTGCCAATTCTAGTTAAAAGCAATCCTTGAGATTCCTTCCCTACAAATGTGTGCACCCAGTCCGTCCATCCATCCATCCATCCATCCATCCATCCATCTATCATTTTCTGTGCATACATAGATGTATATATTAGCTAAAACGAATCTTGAAAGGCAACCATAGTTTTCAGCAGCCATATCTGCAATCCTCTTTACCTCCATCCCACTCATTTGTTGCCAACAGTGCCTTCCTAATTCACAGGCTGGGAGTAAATGGTCTTCCTCTAATGTAAATATAGTAATAAATTTATTGCCATATGGGGAAATGACCTTGCATTCAACCTTAATGAAATTAAGAGGGCTGCACGGTTTTATTTTTTGATCTGCCTGAAGTTTATGTGTTATTGCCAAACTTCATTACTGTGCAAAAGGATACAGCACTGGCATGATTTATGCCAACAAAGACTGCTACGCATCTCATCACACTGGACCATTCTCTCTTAAATTTATGAGGTTCTCCCAGATGTCTATCCATGCAAGGGTACAATAATCCAATTACAGCTGTAAAATACAAACACAACTAACAAGGAATCTACAGTATAATTGCTTTTCTGACAGTTGATGTGTTTAAGTCCTTTTAAAGTGAACCTGTGGAGTAAATTTGACTGAGTTCAGTGAGAATAAATGACACAGGCAAGTCACTGGGCCTGACAACCTGATTCAGAAATCTTTTAAAGCTTTTTCAAGGATAAAGAATAGGTATATGGAAAACGTAACGTTCCATTTCTCCACCAAACTACTTAGATTATGCCATTTCTAAATGATCTGATGGTTTTCCAGAATTTTCTAAATGAGAAGTAACTATTTAGAATACCACAAACTACTTCCATCTGAGACAATTAATTTCCAGAATGCTATGCTTGGAATGGCAATAGAGGAAAAACTTCTAGTGTTTTTCTGGAAAAATGTATTTTGAAAAACCTAATGAAGAACTACTGATAACAATGATAATATACACACAATTGGGACTCTTTGCTTTAGAATAACAAAAGTTAGGGGAAATATTAAAATTAATCCTAGTCAGTATAGCATATTCAAAAATCTTGGATGTACTGCAGGAAAAATGGAACAGGGGAAAAAAGGAACTGAGACATATAGGTATTTTAGAGATTTATAGATATCCTTATATATATTTCCAAATTACACATGTAAAAATGATAAAGCCAGATTTCACAATTTTTTTCAAGTTAGTCTTTGAACTCTATCTATAATGCGTTAACTTAATGAAAAGGAAGCAAAAAGGAAAGCATTTGACACTAAATACTTTCTTTTGAAAAAGACATTTAGTAAAGAAAAAAAGTTTGATAAATAAATAATTGGTAAACTAATCTCAGGGTAATACTGGCATTGACCTATAAAGCCCTTTATGGTATTGGACCAGGATACATCGAGGAGACCCTGCTGCGATAACAGCTTCCCAACGTCCCGTGCGCTGCCATCGAGAGGGCCTGCTCCAGGTGCCATCGACACAACAATGTCAACTGGCGACGCCCAGAAGTAGGGCCTTCTCGGTGGGAGCACCCACCCTATGGAATCAACTTCCCCTGGAGCTCCAGACGGCTCCTGACCTCCACCCTTCTGCGTGACCTAAAAACTTGGCTATTCCAACTAGCCTACCCGGACTGATGGGGACTGAGGGAGGGTGTTAAATATATTTTTAAAATATTCTAATTGACAAATGAGACCTTGGTTTTTAATGTCCTTTAACATCTATGTAATTGTATTGGGACTGTTTTAATTGTAAGCTGCCCTGAGTCCCTCAGGAGATAGGGCGGCATATAAGCCTAATAAATAAATAAATAAAATAAATAAATAAATAAATACTCTAATTTTTGAATGGTTTGCAATCAGTAGAATCTTCTATTAATCACTTCTGCTAATTAAAACAATCTTACATAACAAATTCATCGAAGTATCAAATATGGCCCTCTTTTCTTTTTTTGAGAAGATAAGGTGAGAATGCTTTACTTTATCCAGGCTTTTTCCTGGATGAATGAGACCAATATGCCACCAATAAATATTTATTCCATTTACTTGTCTTTAGCTAATTTTGACTGCTAAGGAAAAAAAAGACAAATAAATTAAATAAAACCATATACAAAGTACAGAAATTTCTCATCTCCATTAAACTGGCACAAAGCATATCTAAATTTAATGCTGAAAGGAGGGGCAGGGGGCAGAGAATATGGATTCCAACCACAGGCCTGAAGTTCTTCATGGTCTGGATTAAGCTAGCATTTTCTCTTAATGTCTTTTAGCATCGTTATTCTGACATACCTGATGCTGTGCCGCATCCGAGGGGTACCCACCAAGCTGAAGAAAAGATGCTTGTAATCACATCCGGTGGAAATAGGGTGACATTTCTTTGTATCTGAAGCAAGTTTAATATTAATGCAAGAAAGACTCCAATTAAGAACAGGACTATCCCACGAAGGACCAGGTTCAGGCTGTGGCTAGTGATGGAAGAAATGTATGGACCACACCTTTTTGGTATGGATGGTTGAACATCAACATCTGCCATGGCCTCATGTGCTTCTAACAATATTTAGAACAGAGACTTGAAGCTAGAGAAGGGCAAAGAAAGCAGAAATAATCTTATTTCTTTTCATTCAGGATATATCCGAAAGCCTGTTTAAAAAAAAGAACAATTACAGGACAATATTTTAATACACATCTTTACATAAACAAACATCATAGACTACATATATAAAAAAAATAACTTTGGAAGTTCTTCTCAGAGGTCATAATTCATTTGGTTCTTATATTTATATTACTTTAAACACTGCTTATTTTACACAACAAACCTACTCAGACAGATCAATATTCTAACTTCATAACCATTGCTCTATTTGTACTTTGATCAGACTTCATTCGATCCTAGAATCATGACTGTTGTATGCCACCCTGGGTAACTTCTCATTAGATAGGCAGCTCTATAAATTTGATAAATAAATTTAAAATGTAGGATGATTTTAGTACGTATATATTTGTTGCATATGATATCCCACTCTTTATGAAATAAAAAAATGCTCCAACCATTAATATTAAAAAAAAATTATGGCAATGGAAGGAAGTATAAGATCTTAATGGCAGTGTGGACGTAAAACTTCAGAAACCACGATGCGATTAAAATTAAGAATCATGACTTCTTGATTTCTAAGTTCATTACTATGACATCAAAAGGTTTGAATAACTGACATAAGAAATATCAAAACCTCTGCCTTTTTTTGTTTATTTAATAAATAAATATAATAATATATATAATAAATATACAGGCTGCCCATATTAGGCAGGAAGCCAACTGGGTGACTACTCAGGACTAGGAAAGAAGCAGCGGCAAACCATTTCCAAAAACCCTTGCCAAGAAAACTGAAAAACTTCTCCAGGCAATCACCAAGAATCAAGACTAACTCAAAATAATAATACCAGTAATAATAATAATTGGAAGATTATGGCATAAACTGGCTAAGGTAGTCGCATTGGTCATTGGCACACTGGGTGCCATACCAAAAAACCCCAAAATGGTATTTAGAAAATCTGCACACTGATGAAACTTCCATCTATCAATTACGAAAGGCCACACTGCTTGAATTTGCACATATACATACACATATAACACTGATACATTATGATGTCATAGCATCTTGGGAAGAACCTGATGTCTATGAAGGCCAACACCAGCTAAACAACTGGCAGCTGTGATTTCATATTTTTATGTGCAAGTAGTCCTCAACTTACAACAGTTCATTTAATGACTATTCAAGTTACAAAAATGACTTATGACTGTTTTTCACATTAACCGATGCAGTGTCGCTACAGTCACATGATCAAAATTCAGATGTCTGGCAACTGACTCGTATTTATGACAGCTGCAGTGTCTTGAGATCTTTTGCAACCTTCTCACAAGCAAAGTCAATGGGGAAGCCAGATTCACTTAACAACTGTATTACTAATTGAATAACTGCTGTGATTCACTTAACAACTGTGGCTAGAAAGATCATAAATGGGGCAAAATTTACTTATCAAATGTCTTGCTTAGCCACAGAAATTTTGGGGTCAATTGTGGTAGTAAATCGAGGGCTACCTGTATATAATAATAACAGCAACAATCAGGACCCCAGGTTTGATGGCATAGTCAAGTTTTTAGTGCCTTGCAAAAATCCAGGATGATTACGGCAATTATACATTCTGTGGGGGAATGAAGTATATTTTCAAGGTGGGCACCATGATAGTAAAGACTTCCTTCCTGGGTCTCAACATGTGACAGCTTCACAGGTGGGATCTGGATACTTATCCACCCAGTTCTAAAAGGACAGGTAGACAATGCTGGGGAGAGAGTAATCAGTGACCTGGTCTTTAGGTAACCAGGTAACCAAGATAACCACCAGCACATTGAATTCCACCCAGGATGACACTGGTAAGCCCATGCAGTTCATGGAACAGAGATGGTGTCACTTGTCCTGAATGCTTGTGCCGCTGCATTTTGCACAGCTAAAACTTCCGAATACTCTTCAAGGACATCCTCACATAAAGCACAGTGTAATAATCCAATCTGGACATGACTAAATTTTAGGTGGTGATTTTTGAGCAGAGCCTCCCAGTCCAGGAACAAGCGCAACTGGCTCACAACACGAAACTTGTGCCTGGTCCATAGCTGCCCCTGACTACAAGTCCAGAAGAACCCCAGATAGTTCTGTTTGAGGCAATGCAGAAATGGATGGTCCCCAGAACCGGAGTGGAGAGATGAGAGGCTAAAATCCCAAACTGCTAGATCTTACTTGTCTTGAGTCAAACCCTCTTAATCCCCATCTAGATTCCCACAGTCTCTAGAGACCAAGACAGGATCTTCCTCGGCATGACTTTAAAGTTAAACCTCTGAGCCACCTCTTCCCAAGTGGGCTCAGGCAGTCTGAAATAAGGCTGCCAGGCAGCTATCTATGAATGCTACAAGGGTGGGGAAATATCGATGATTCGACATCTTTATTGTCATAAGATAGGCCCCAACAGCAGCTTTAATTCACATTTGGTCAGATTTGTCCTGTGTCACTCTCCTTTGGTGAAAGATGCATCTGATCCCATAAAGGTAAATTTCTAAATATTAAGAACAAAAAAACCAGAACAGGTGAAATTTAAATTCATCCCTTTTTAGACTAGATTTGAAAATAGCCTTCCAAGCTTGCACAATCTGACTTGGCAATAATTTATTAAAGACTATGATTAGGAACTGAATTAAAGTAACAGAATGAATAATGCAAGAGTTTACAACTGTATTGACAGGGCCAAACAACATTTGCAATTCCTTTAAAATGATTTAGAGATGAAATGGAGTGCTTGGTTTCCAATCTTAACAAAAGGTGTTCTTACATACTTGGAAATGGAGTAAAGATAACTCTTGATATTCTAATAAAGCCAATGACCCAGATAACTAGCCAACGAACTAATATAAATGCCATTTTGGTGCAGCCAGCACTCTGGAATATTCTCATGATATTGAAAAGGTTCATATTATTAGGCTTTCTAGTATGATTGATTGCTTATTGTACCCTATGACTATTACTAAGTGTCACCACTTATGATTCTCGACTCCTGATGAATGTATCTTTTCTTTTATGTATACTGAGAGTATTTACACCAAGACAAATTCCTTGTGTGTCCAATCACACTTGGCCAATAAAAGTATTCTATTCTATTCTATTCTATTCTATTCTATTCTATTCTAATTCCTTAGGCCTTCTATTAGACAAACTTTTCTGTTCATCCAGGCCTTCCATAAATGAATGGTTATTTTCCTCCCCTTCATCTTTTTAATGAATGTAGTTATTTTAATATTGTTTCAATTACATTTTATTGTATGCCACAATGATATGTGATTATATGGGAAGCAAATAAAAATATATTAATCTGGATGACTGTGCGATGAACCATAATAATAATAATGCAATGTAGGCCAAACATTAAAATGGAAAATAAAAATATATTGAGATTCTACTTTTCCTCTGACTAAAATTCCTCTGATAAAAAAATCCAACGTTTACAAATGTTTAAATTAAGCTTTATTTACTCAAGCTGAACAGCAAGATTACTCATCCATGCTATCTGAAATTATATGATTTTCAAAGACAGTATTTTCTGTAGTATTGTAAAATATAACTCAATATCCAATCTGATGATATTCCTTAAGATTATTAATAATTCAATCCTGTCATTGTGTGAGAGTTGGGTGGCTATATAAAATATCTGTTTAATAGATAAGTAAAATAGATCCAAATTTAAAAGATTTGCTGGCAGAAAAGGATTATGATGAGATTTATTTACTGATGAACTGGCCCCAGAGATTTGCTGATTGAGAATTTGTCACTATTGGTCACCAAATGTCACCAGTGAGTTGGAAATAGAATGGAAATGAAGCCAGATATGGGACTTCCAGGGATTTCCAGGGAGGACTTGAACATGGGTCTTTTTGCAAAAGCAATGAATATGGTCAAAATAGGAGCTGGTTGAATGAATTGGCTCCTCAAAATTCCTTTCTGGATTAAGGAAGAGTCAAGGATTGCTCATGTTTGGCTCCATATTTATTTATTTTTATTTATTATGAGATTTATATGCTGCCCTATCTCCCTGAGGACTCGGGGTGGCTTACGATACTAAAAACCAGAAAATACAAATATTAAAAGATGAATTAAACCCCAAAATCTCATAAATCAATGAAGTTTAAAATTTAACAAATTTAAAAACCACTAAAAAGACCCTTTCTCCACAGAGAAATCTCCCTGCAAAGAGATTGCAAAACAGTGTTCTCCAGCAGGTTTGAGAGACCTGGGAGCCAAAGGACTATTCACCTTGACTAATGCGGTTATGTACCTTGCAAAGAGATGACTGGGTTCACCCACTTCCTCTCTTAACTGCTTTAGGAAACTGGTTATTACTGATTTGATTTGCTAAGGGCAAGCTGTATTATGTCACTGAGAAAACCCTGGGTGAAAGAAGCTCCAATATAAGTCTAAGGATTAAAAAGAAAAGCTTTACTTTTCCAGAAAAAAACAAAAGGGGGGACTAGACTGTGGATCTTGGAAAATTAAGAAGCTAGACAGACTTCTAAAATATTTCCTGTGGGATGTTTAAAAATTTATAAAGGAATAAATGAAGTCTTTGGAATTAATTCTAAGAACTCCTTCCATGAGAATTTTGATGACTGCAAAACAAACAGATGATAAGAGGTGACCTAAAGGAGAATAGGCCCATTAATAACTGGAGCAATACTATTTGATGAATGAAAGCAAATATACATGTCCCAGGATAATGTTGCAGGATCCCATCTGGGTTAGTCACAGGGACCAGACATTTTGTCTCTGAGCTTTCAGACTCGTGCTGGAGCCAATCTTCAGGGAACAGATTCTCTCTAGCAGTGTTGGGGTTAGCCGGCAGCAGGTGCAGACAGCTGAGGAGAGTGAGGACTCAAGATGAGGGGCCAGGACCATTAGGGAGTGGGCTGCTGCCTTCAGAGATTGTGGGGGCTGGCAGCAGTGATGAGGAGGTTCCTGAGGAGCCTGTGTCAAGTGCACGTGAGTGCAGGATTGCTCAAGGAAAGAACAGTTACAACAACACGGGTGACTCAGGAGTAAGGCTGCAAGGTAATGGCCCCTCCCTCAAGAAGATAAAAGCCAGCTGTGAAACTAACCTTCTTTGCAGAAGGCAAAGACGTTTCGAACTCAGCCTCGTGGACATTACAGTTGGTATTTGAAGATTCTTGTAAACTCTTTATCTGTTGTTTTTTGGCAGACTTGAAAAAACTTGGCAAGGCTCTTTCTTGTTGGAGCTAATTAGTTGGAAGCAGCCTTTTATCTGTGAAGAAGCAGGATTCTTAGCTCAAACATAAAAAGGTTATACTGCTGCATTTGTTTTGTGTTTACTCTCTTGGAACCAGGTTTGGGGTCAGGACAAGCAGAGTGTGTGCTGTTCTCTGTGTTGCTTTTGCACACAGAACAGCACACACTCTGCTAGAGAGAATTTCTCTGAAGATGGGTTCCAGCATGAGTCCAAAAGCTCGGAAAACTAAACCTCTGGTCCTGGGGACTGACCCAGACGGGATCCTGCAATACTCTTTGACTATAGAAGAAATTAAGGCTCTTAATGCTCAGAAGTTATTTACAAAATTGTTTGATATTATAGCAAGGATATAGAACAACAACAGGTTTCATTGGAAAAAAACAGAGACGGCTTTGAATGTGGATTTGGAGCTCTAATAAATGCCGATTACAAAAGAGATATGGCAAAGAATGCTGCGGAACGAAAAATGGATTTTAAAATGCCAGAGTGTAAGAGTGCTATATAATACAATGCCAAAATGGATTTACAAATGAAACTAGTTTATATCCTGGAAATTAAAGAAGACATATAAATAATGAATTCAGAAGAGGGACTTGGAAAGCCTTCTTACATTGGATTTACAAAAGGAATGTGTGAAACCAAAGAAACTCTTTCCAGGAGGAGACACAAAGAAACTTCTAAAGCTGTTCTGGAAAAGAGACAAAGAGAAAATGATAAGGAATCAACTTGTGGAACACTATTTGATGGAACTAAAGATCAAGCTTCTTAAAAAAACAAAAAGGAGGTTTACAAAATGAATGTGTTTGATCAGAGTTAAAATATTATATGCTGTGGTTTCTGGTAGCTATTAATGGGATTTCTTTTTGACCAGGACTGAATGATGAAGCTTTAAAGATTTATTTGTAAGTGGAGAGAGATTTCTTTTGCTTTACGTTTTACAGAAAGTGATATAGAATTGATATTTTTAACTAAGATTAAAATATATATACTAATATTTCTGGTAGCAATTAATAGACTTTTGCTGATTAGGACTGAATGCTGGGCTTTTGCAGTTTGATTATGGAGAAGTGGTAAGATATGAAAAGATTACCATATAATATATAATATAAATAATTTGGATGATTTAACTCTTTCTCTGACGGACTCCATTTCAATCCAGAAATATGGTAATTCTGGCACAGAAGAAGGTTTTGAGGGCATCATTGTAGGCTTCCTCCAAATACATTCAAAACCTAATGATTGGCACTCAAAACCTAATGATTTGGGAGCAAGACTTCTCAGCAGTAGCTCACCTGAATGGAATTCCCTTCACAAATATGTTCTGTCACATGAGCCACCTGGTCCACAATGGTAAAGAGCCTGTTTATTCTCTTGGGTCTTCTTCATTTTCCACTTTGGGATCATCTAGCTAGTTGTTGTTGTTGTTGTTTTTGCAGGGGGTTGGGGGGGAAAGGGAACTTCTGGATTTTAGGCCAGACCACGTACGTTGTTAAGGCAAACTATAATTTCTCTGAACTCAATAACTGCTGATAGATTTATGATTGCGTGAGTCAACCAGCAAACAATAGTTTCAGAAAGCACTTTCTTTTTTTAAATAAACATTTATTCATAAACATTTTTGAATAACATTCATAAAGATTCATAAACATTTTTTGAATAACGATGCATTGGCAGAGCATTATTTGTAAATAAAATATGACCAACTTATGTTGGTAATAAATCTCAACATACAAATTAATAGCAATATAATTTGGATGATTTAACTCTTTCTCTGACGGACTCCATTTCAGTCCAGAAATATGGTAATTCTGGCACAGAAGAAGGTTTTGAGGGTATAATAACAGTACTAAGTTGGTATAATAACAGTACTAATAGTATAACCAAAAGAGTTGATCTAGGTTTCTTCTTACATTAATTACATTTTTATCAATTACTACACTTATATTTACCTACCTCTTTACTTTCACTAAGAAAGCACTTTCTAATGAGATGTGTGAATGCAGCCTCTCTACCACTTTTAGCTGATATTTTAATCTACATGATGTATTAATTTTAGATGTATTGTTATCATATATTACACTGAGAGCATTTACTATAGAGCAAGGGTGGACAAAAGCCCATCCCAAAATCTCCATGGAGCATTTACAGCATGAGGCATTTCAAGCTACCTTCCAGAATCAAGAGGGAGTTCCCTCATTTCTGGGGGCCAGCTGCAAACGTTCTGGGCCAAAATCCTGCTTTTTCAGCCAGCCAGCCAGCCAGCCAGCCAGCCATACACACACACACACACACACACACACACACACACCCCTCAGGAACCAGAGGGGGAAGCAGGCAGGAAATATTGCAAATGGAATCACATGATCGCAGGGCACTTGACAATATCCAAATTGTAATCACATGGCCATGGGGACACTGCAACAGCCCTAACTTTGGCCATCGTAGTTTTGAATGGTCACTGAACAAATAGTCATTAAATGTATTCAAATATAAAGAAGAAATGGTATCCAAACAATCAGATTATGAGACATGCTTCTAAAGTGGATCTATCATAAACCAAACAATAAACAAAATTTCTCTATCGTGATAGTTTTCCTAGAACTTCCTGGAACTACCAGATTCTGTAACAGCTTTGTTCCCTATACCATCCATCTGGTAAACTCACAAGATTCGTTTTCTCGCCATGTACATGTATACATCCAAACTAGATTATGTTGTTTCTCTGTGTCATATAATATATGTGGGTATATGCATAATTTTGTATTTATTTATTTATTTAGTCATGTGCATGTAGTATATATTGGAGGTGGTCACCCTTTGAGAACTATATGCAATGACATTTCATTTTAATGTACATTAGTGTACATTCAAAGTCACAATAAAGTCTATTCTATTCTTATTCTTATTCTATTCTATGCAAAATTCCCTTCCCAGACACTTATTTTTCCAATTTGTCATTCAAAATGCTTGTCCTACATAGATTCGCCATCACAGTGATGTATATAACATATACTGTGTCTGGCAGTTCAGTCAACCAGAATGTTAAAAAGATACAGGACACAGAAATGTTTATGTTGCCATGTTTTTAATTCATAATGAACCATGAAAAAAATGCCGTTTTAATTAAAAACATACTTCTAGACATTTCCCAGAATTAAACAAAGCATTTCTGTTCTCATAAACTGAAGGAGTCCAATGAAGGAAAGACAATGAAACTTTAGTTTTGCTTTAATTTGTCAAGGTTACACTCTATAGTGCAAGAATTAAAGAGTGTACTGAAGGAGTAAAGGGGCTTAATCAACACCTTCCTGTAATTGCTAGAGTTACTTTGTTTGGTTTACATACCGTGTTTCCCCAAAAATAAGACACTGTCTTATATTTTTTTTGGCTCCCAAAAACACACTAGGTCTTATTTTCGGGGTAGGTCTTATATATTTATGGTGCCAAATAGTGGGTGTGAGTGTGTAGGGGGGGTGTTTCATGGGTGCACGGTTGTTCCCTGAAAAGTCTTCCTGGAACTGGAGATTTACACTAGGTTTTATTTTCGGGGTAGGTCTTATATTAGGGCAGGTTTAGAAAATAGTGCTAGGTCTTACTTTCGGGGTAGGTCTTATTTTCGGGGAAACACGGTAGATAGCACAAATCCATTAAAAGAAGGACATTTGCTATTAACTTCAAAGCATACTGGAATTTTAGAACCTATTGTTAAAGCTGCTTTGGGCTCAAAAAAAGGGGGGGAAGGTTCTGAGACTTTTATAATAGCATATGGATATTTTAAATGGATTTTCACTGTGTTTTTGACCCAATACAATGCATTTGGTGTCCTCCAGATTTATTAGACTTAAAATTTATTAGTTTTAAATTTTAAAATCATTTATTAGTCTCCAAATTCCTAGCTGGGACTGGGTTTTTGTAAAATAAAATCCAACGCAAAGAAAACACCAGACTGGAGAGTAGTTTATTTTGCGGGTTTGTATGTGTGTCTTTGATTCAATGTGGACTCCTTCCTTAGGGAGATTTTTAAAAGTGGTTTGCCCTTACCTTCTTCCTAAGGCTGTCAGAGAATGATTGGCAGAACAAGAACTCAATCTCCCAGTATATCAGTTCTACAGGGTAGACTAGACCAAGAAACAGGCTCCACACCAAACAAAAAAATATTTTATTAGAAGAAATATATTAACAAGATCTAAATATGCTTCCCCTATTCCCTCTTTTATCTTCCTGAGAATTGGAGGGAGGGCAGGTGCCTATCTGAGATGTTTTCATATATTTCATTCTTATGGGCTTAAGCCACGTTTATCTGTGGCCTTGATTTTTCATTCTGTCAAGAGTATCCTGTATACTCTTCACATCCAGATACAAGCCTGGTGCCTTAATCACTATAGCAAACTGACTCTTATGATTAAATTTAGTATTGGAAATATAAGTTTACTGTAACCAAATTTTATATTTTGCTTGCTACTTTATAAAAGAGTGCCATTTGAAGGAGATTGTAGGTATATGAATGTGATTAATAAATGAGTAAAAGCAGCTTAGAAATCAACAATGGTACTTTAAACTTTTACTTTTAGTAATCAACAGTTACATGCTGTTACACAATTTATTCAATCTTTTCTTCATTATGAAAACAAATTCTGAGGTTATTGCCTGTCTATAGGAATAGCTAAGCAAATAAAAGTATCCTTTGAAGCAAGCTGGATTCCTGATTATATAGACATATCCATGTCCTTTTTGGGGGGGGGGAGGCAGGCATTACCTAAGTACCTACTTCAACATTTTCTAGGCTTTTTTTTTTAAAAAAATTCCTCAATCCTTAAAGCCCAGGGAGTTCCTCCTGGCTTCCCATTAAAATACCAATAAGATTCAATCATGCTTAAGGCTTTCTTTTTTAATCAGCCAATGTTGACCAGGTACTGCTACCACAGTGACAAGAACAGTAAAGAAAGCCAAATTCGTTCCATAATGTCAGTCAATTGCATCACTTGTACCTCTTTTATTTGATTAATAGGATTAGAGCAGGGGTGTCAAACTTGCGGCGTCACATTGTCATCACGTGACGTATCACGACTTTTTCCCCCTTTGCTAAACCGAGGGTGGGCGTGGCCAATGCATGACGCATCCAGCCCATGGGCCACGAGTTTCTGGTCCCTGGGTTAGAGTAACTGGAAGGAAGAACAATGAATATGTATGTCAAGAGTTATATGGAATGTATGAGCTGAGTTGCCCATCTGTATCTGCTAATCAATCAAAGCATTATTCCAGGCTGAACTCTTACCAGGAATTATTTGTTTCCGTGGTACCAAGATATGCACAGCACTAACAAGACCATTCTAATGACTTCATGTCACTCTGCTGGGCGTAGTTGTTGCGTTCTGGGATTCCTGTTTCTTGAAACATTTTTGAAAGTGTACCCATGCACTTACTCAACTGTGTATGCTTTAAATTACAAGTCTTATACTTTCTCTGAGCACACTTGACACCAGTGTCCCAGACAGGAACAGGCCTCTGGATATGACTTCAGATTGTATCTCTGCCTCTCAGCTTCTAACCTTCAAATAACCGTAATTTACCAGGCTTTAAACAGTAATCTGTTTAAGCATCTTCTTTCTCAGTTAACATTTAAATTACTAATGTGCTCCTTCCAGACAGTGGAATACAAAAGAAAACAAAAATGTGGAATATGATCTCTACTGACCCTCTAACAATTGACATGGAAGTTAATGCTCCTATGGAACTACTGAGGCAACTAAAAATAGGTTGTTGAATAAACAGACAATGATTTATGTATGTTACTAAGGTTGGAATCTGAACTTCACAAACTTAAATGAATTGTCATGAAGAGATCTTCCCAGTCACTTGTGCTGACTAACCTCATTCCTATCACTTTTAGCATTTCAAACAAAAAGCATCTTGATCTGCAAAATTCCCCTAGTTACTTTCCATTAGTTCATTTTAGTTACATCTTTGGAAATGATCTGCTTGCTAAAAACAGATATTTGTCACTTTTAATTTTCACATTCCAAAGCAGGTACTCTTTATATGAACTGATTTTATACGCTTTCTGTGTTGTAATTATTATGTTAATGTCCTTGTTGAGAATTGTTGAATTTGTACATTTGATTACATTTTTAGTTAAAAAAAACATGGGTTGTAAAATTAACTGAACTTGAAAAGTTAAGTTCTTCATTTAAAATCCACTGTGGAAACAGGCAACCTTCAAATTTGGGTGAAGAATTATTTTTTGCTTGCATTATAATAGGTTCTCCTTTTGTAATCAGCTTGCAATAGTTATGGGCTTATAAAATAATTCACGCAAAAACAAAACAAAGTTCCAAGGCTTCAAATTCCAGGCATTCATTGTGTGATAAATTCAATTGTGACTCACTTCCATATAAAGAATTACCCTAGCTAATTAGTAGGATGCAACTGAGTTATTCAAATATATTAGATTTGATAAATGTAAGTACTGAAATATTTCTAATCCATATACCATTTTGACATTCCTGACACTGTGCCAAAGGTTTATTAGCTAATACATATCAGCATTAATTTGTTATTCTTATGCAATGCACTAATATTGCACAAAATTTGGTTCACTGAACAAAGATAAGGAAGAATTCTACTGTGCTGATGTAACTACTTCAAGCTCTCTTGTGAAAATATTTATTTAACTAGTGGTCTAAAAAAGTTTAAATGGCTTAGAATAAAGGTTTACTTTGCAATGCTGAATGCTACATGTTCAAAGCACACATGAGCTGCAATCATATCACAAATAGTAAAAAAAACTAATTTCTTAGTACACAAACTAAAATCCCAGGTGGATGGAAGAGTCATTTATCTACCAATACACATGACAGATATCCTTGGCTAAATTCATACATGACACTAAGACATAATGTTTTATTTCACTATTATTAGACATCCTGCATGAAGTTACTGTATTATATTATAAAACTCAGGATGCTGCTTTCAGTGTAGAAGAGCAAACAGCTCCCTTTCTTGTAATCCCTTCCTCTCTTTTCTACAAGGAGTGGGTGGGTGGGGGAATCACAGGTCAGGCACAAGAGCATGCATAGTGACAATGGCAATCACGTGACTGAGAGAGTGCCCCGGACGTCATAAATACTCATTAAATTGTCCTAAAAAATTTTTTTCGCACTGTTGTAACCTTGAATGGTTACTGAATGAGTGGTCAATAATGAGGACTATTTGTAAGAAAGGATTATTCTGTAAAAGAAGAAGGCAGAGTAGACCTATTACATAATCACCCACAGCTGACTCATTAAATTACCATGTTCATAATATGACAAAATAGAATGCTAGTGGCAATATCCACTCAGTTCTGGGAAATACAGATAATTTATCCTAAGGCAGTTTCAATTTGCATTGGTTGCCAGTTGCACTCCGGGTGAGATTCAAAGTTCTGACTTTAACATTCAAAGTCCTACACGACATGGGTCCACAATATTTAAGGGAGCGGCTCCTGCCGATATCGAGCGCCACCCACCCCGTGCGGGCACATAGGCAAGGACTCCTCGGGGTCCCGTCGGCAAGTCAGTGTCGGCTGGCGGTCCCCCGGCGACGAGCCTATTCTGTAGCGGTCCCCAACTTATGGAATGAACTGCCTCTGGACCTCCGTCTGGCCCCTGACCTCCGCACCTTCGCCGCGATTTAAAGACCTGGTTGTTCGACCAAATCGGGCTGTGATTACCTCACCAGGGCCATGGGATAATTTTAAGTATTTTAATTTGGTTTTATTGGGCTTAAAATTGTTTAATTGTTTTTTAAATAATTATTGTATTGTATGTTTTAATTGTGAGCCGCCCCGAGTCTTTGGAGATGGGGCGGCATATAAGTCCAATAAAATAAATAAATAAATAAATAAATACTTATCTGGCTGTAAGTTCTATCTCAACAGGTATTTAATAGTGCATGCTTTTAAATGCAGAGAGCCAGACGATTTCCAATGGAGAGTTTTAAGTTCTACTAGTCAAAAAGTTATTTTGCTTCTCAACCATTTTATCCCTTAAGTTAAAAGGCCAAATAATTGGTGATAAAACATTAGATAGTTACAGTTGAAAGATGATATCTGAAGCACAATAAACAAAGCTAAAAGGGTCATTTTGTTTTATGTCTTTGACAAGGCATCAAACATTTCTATAAAATGAAGCACCTCCATGCTTAAGTCCTACAGTAAAGTTATCTTTAAGGCTTTGGCAATCTTTTTATTCCTGTTTGCGCATGCGCAGAAGACATTTCCACTAAGGTGAAGTGCCTGGGCAAAGAAACACAGTCCATCTGAGATTTCTGGCAGATTTATGTATTTTTTAAAAAACCCTTTAAAATAAATATGTAAGGGGGGGGGTTATTTTGGAAAGTTTTTTGCTTCAAAAAGCCATAAATATAGTTTTAGAAACAATCAAAACTTCTGTACAATTATAGAAAGCAATGACCGCTATACCCACCAATTCCAAATCCTTTTAGGAACTCATGTGCAAAAAGTATAATGCAAAGAATAGCTTTCCGTAGATGGTCTAGCTAGTAAGTGGGTCAACATGGAGGGAATCCAGTATCACATAAATGAAATCCTGATAGCTGCCACTTTCCTTTCCCTTGCAGTCCTACCCTCTCCTCTCCTAATCCACTCCAGGAACCCAAAGCAATGGAATAAGTTTTGTAAAGCAAATTAAACTCTTAAGAGTAAAAGTGAAATACAAAGAGAATAAATCATTCTATCTTGTAACAGAGAACATAAGTCAGCCCTGAGATTTAAGAGACTGATCCTAGCATTTACCAGTTTTTCTCTTCATCCATCCATCCATCAGTGAGCAGAAAATTATACAGGGGTAGAAATAGCTATTCCTATTCCTGTACTCTTTCCTTCCTCCATGCATCATTTCAAATCAGGGCAGTCAATTGATTTGTCTCTAAAAGCCCGACAGATTTTATACACCCCAAAGGTGTTTACTGATGATTTTGGAGTAAGGAGAAAAAGACTAAGACCAGCACAGTGAAGAGCAGCTTAAGACTACAGGTAGTCCTCAACTGACAACTGTTCATTTAGCGACCGGTCAAAGTTACAACAGCACTGAAAAAAATGACTTATGACCGTTTTTCACACTTACGATTGTTGCAGCATCCCCATGGTCACATGATGAAAATTCAGATGCTTGGCAAGTGATTCATATTTATGCCAGTTGTATTGTCCTGGGGTCACATGATAAGCTTTTTCGCCCTTCGGACAAGCAAAATCAACAGGGAAGCCAGATTCCCTTAGCAACCACGCTAACTAACTCAACAAATGCAACGGTCCGCTTAACAAAGTCATAAAAATGGGGCAAAACTCACTTAAGGTTTCACTTAGCCACCTAAGTTTGGGCCGTAACTCGAGGACCACCTGTACTGCATTCCTGAAATGAAGATGACATTTGAGGGAGGGGAAACCTGACACAAAGAAAAGCGGGGCAGGTATGCACCTTGGTGAGGTCCAGGTGGGAAACGACAGTTAAAAGACCACTGGCCCTTGCCCTCTTTTAAAAAGGGGCTTTCCTCTGCAAAGACGCATAATAACAATCATTTTACGACCAGGGCGTTTGAGTCCTCCGCTCCACGACCAGGCAGCGAGAAGCCATCCGAGGGCAAAAACCTCGCCTCCATCTCCTTGGAAAACAAGCTCCGAACGGCGCTACCAGACAACTTGGGCGAGACAACGTAATTCACTCCCCGGGATGACGCCGGCTTTTTCTGCCCGAGCGGGTTTGGCTCTCCCGGGCCACCTCCACCTCCTCCGGCACGAACCTCTCCGGCGTCCATTGCGAGAACCAGGGCGACCCAACCCTCCCCCGACCCTTCTCCCCATCCCAACTGCTAAGTGATGGTCATATTGTATGTCTCGTAGGCATATGTCAGATGTGACATACACACACCCCTCCCCCGAGGGATACCGAGGCTGCCGGGGGCTTTCTCGACCCTTCTGCCGCGTCCTTTTGCCCTCTTCTCCTTTCCTTTTCCCGCCGCATCCCATTCCGCGCCAACCATCCCATCCCCTAGGCACCGAGCTCCACTCACTCTTTCTCCGCCATCTTCGCTCTTTCCGGCCGGCCAGCCAGTCTCCGCCTTGCACACCTCCTCTATCTAACCCGGCAGCGGCTCGCTTTTGACGCCTTGACTCGGAAGGAAGCCACTTCCGCCGCGCCGCGGAGGCTGCAGGGAAGGAAAAGGAGGCCGGGCGGAGAGTGGCGGGGGCGAGGAGGCTGCAAGGGGGGAGGGGGTCAAGGTCGGGCGTTTTGTGTGGGCGGATGGCTACGTGGACATTCCTCTTGGTTTCATTTAGCAGAAAAGCAGCTTCTCTCTCTCTCTCTCTCTCTTCTCGGCTATAGAAATGAACTCTTTAAAAAAAAAGAGGCATGAGCGGGTTGGAAGACAAGAAGAGGAAGCAAGAAAATGTGTATTATATAGCAATAGCACTTAGACTTATATAGCGCTTTACATTTACAGAGCCCTCAACAATCTGGGTTCTCATAACAATATGACACGTATAACACGTATCATCTAGTGTTACAGTATTTTAAATATAATATTCATGTAAAACACTGTTTCTTAAATTTAAACATTGTGGAGCTTTTGTTTGTATTGGTTATATTTATTGCTTTTAATTTTTTTGGTGCCCTCAATTCACTGTAGATTGGTGGCACAAATCCCTGCTGTTTTACAGTTGCCCTTGCCTCCTTCCTCCTCCTCCTCCTTCCCCTGCACAGAGCACATTGGTTAGCAAGTTTTCAGGCTGTTTCTGAGGTCGGTGATTGTTGGGGCCAGATTGTTGGGGTAAATATGTTGACCCTAAACCCGTGATGGCGAACCTATGGTACGCATGCCAGAGGTGGCATGCAGAACCCTATCTCTAGGCATGTGAGCCCTCAGCTCAGCTCCACCACGCATGTGCACGTGTGCCTCCCACTGGTCTCTGCCACGCATGCATGGAGGCAGGGGCATGTGGGGGGTGCATGTGGGGGATGCATATGCATACTCAGGGGTAGGGCATGTCCACAGGGGACATGTGCGCATGCACGTGGTGGGGCTCATGCACGGGACACACACGCATTGTATTTTGGGGATGTGCACGTGCAATTTGGGCACTCGGTGCCAAAAAGGTTAGCCATCACTGCCCTAAACTGCTTACAGATGGCTGTAAAGCACTGTGAAGCGGTATATAAGTCGTAAGTGCTGTTGCTATTGCTATCAATAATCTTAAGATTTTCCTTAAATATTTGGTGCCAAGCTTACCAAGGCTGGCCTTGGTTTCCCTTTCTTCTAGTAGGTATCCAATGTAGTGCAATTTTTACCATGGCAGTCTTTAGGCATATGCAAAGATATGACAAACAAGGTGCATTCAGTCTTCATTCAGAGTTCTTGATAGATGTTCTAAATCTGATCTTTGTAGTACTTAATTAGTGATGTGGTCACGATATAAGGCACGGAGGAGTCTTCTCAAAGAGTGTTGCTGGAAAACATTTAAACTTGCCTTCTTCCCAGACTGAAATAAGATGTCTGCCTCAAATTTATTTAGCTGGCTTTATGCCTGAGATGGGACTACAACACATTACAGTGATTTCCAGTGCCTTCACCACTGTATCAACTGGCACTTTAGTGAAGTTTATCATTATTTTAAAAAAATAATTGATGCATTTGCAGCTGTTACATTAAGACACACCTTAAGAAACATTACTGTAATAAAATAGAATTGTTTCAGTCATTTGACTTAGTCTTCTATTTCCCTCCCAACTTTTTAAGGCTTTGATAATAAAATGAAGGGACATTCTTCCTATAGACTCTACTTTCAACTCTTGGAGGATGGGGAGTATAAAAAGGACAACATTTTGACTTCATTTATTTTTTAATAACTCCCACTTCCAAATATGATTCGTGGCTTTCAAAAAAAATGTCCTTATAAAATGCTCTTTGTGACAATACATAGGGCAGGGAACCTAAAAGAGCCTTGGTGGTGCAGGCTGTTAAACACCTAGCACTTAGCTCCAGCTGCCTGCAATTAGTGCAGGCTCGAATCCCACCAGGCTCAAGGTTGACTCAGCCTTCCATCCTCCCGGGGTAGGTAAATTGAGGACCCAAGATTGTTGGGGGCAATAAGCTGACTTTGTAAAAATGCTGCTTGGGGGCCAAAAGCCCTAGTAATAAGCAGGCATATACAATGGAATGAAGGCTATTGCTGAGCGCATTGGGTTGTGCTCCAAAAATTGTAAGCCACCCTGAGTCTCCGGAGAAGGGCGGCATATAAATATGAATTTAAAAAAAACATGTCCATGCTCATTTCCAAAGCAACACATTGTTGGGGCATATTTTGTAAGTTAAAAATCATAATTCTACACTTTTGAAAAGACTGTATAATAGTTTTAGAATTAATGTTTGAATAGAGTGGAAAATAAGTCCAAATGAACTGGGGAAATCATTCTGAAATATTTACTCAGGTCTTGTTCTTGTACCAAAATGTAATCAGGGAAGCGGGCAAATTCACCAGTGGCACATTTCAGTTTAATGATCCTGTAGCACCCAGGATTTACAATGGATAGTTTAGCAATATAGAAAGTTTTCTCATATCGGCCCATTGGGAAAGAGTGTTGGATATGCTTGCCATCATGAATATTTATTTATAAAATTTATAGAGCCTCCTACTCCATCTCAGTGACTCTAGGCAGCTTACAAACAATAAAAACACAGTATAGAAAATAGAACAGATAAACTATAGACAATACACAGTCAAATAAGCCTTTTGATAGATTCCATCCCACTTCTGGGTTCCCCAGGCCTGCTTACAAAACCAAGTTTTTAGAACCTTATGAAAAGTGTCATAGTAGGGGCCAGTCTAACTTCTGAAGTGATAATATTCCAAAAGAATGGAGCCACCGTGGAGAAGGCCCTTGTTCTGGGTCCTGCCAGATGTACCTCCTTAGGGGATGGGACCTCAACATTCCTTGCCTCCCTGTTCAGATACAGAGCAAGGAGTTGGACTTGTTGGTCTAAATGTCCCTTTCTAAGTCATAATTGAGCACCTAAAAGCCCTACCTGTCAAAAAAAATGTAAAATATGCCTTGGCTCCAGGAAAAACAATCCAAAGCCATGGTGGAGAAGACTCATGCCAGATTTGCTTCTCCCCAGAATATGTTATGATTTGGTAACTTGTAGCTTGAGCTGTTTGGGAATCCTAATACAACTGAGTGGTTCCACAATGAGAGAAAATCCAAGCAAGCAAAACTGTATTAGGCTAATCGACATGTATAGCAATTAGAAACACTTCACTTTCTAAAAACTCTTCATCGGATGATAAGTATTATTTATTAACATTTTAAGAAAAAAAGGCTTATTCACACTGGGCAGTTTTTCTGTCACCATAACAGATGAGCAACAGTCTTTCTACAGAAGGAGTGGACAATTGTTGCTCTGATCCCACTTCTATTACTAATGTGACCTCCAGGTGTGTTTTTCTGCTGCAGTTTTAAAGTACCGTAAAGGTCCCTGACTTACGACCATAACTGAGCCCAAAATTTCTGTTGCTAAGCGAGACAGTTGTTAAGTGAATTTTGCCCCATTTTACGACCTTTCTTGCCACCGTTGTTAAGGTGCAGTTGTTAAGGTAGTAGCACAATTGTTAAGTGAATCTGGCTTCCCCATTGATTTCGCCTGTCGGAAGATGGCAAAAGGTGATCACATGACCCCAGGGCACTGCAACCATTATAAATATGAGTCACTTACCAAGCCTCTGAATTTTGATTATGTGACCATGGGGTTGCTGCAATGGTCCTGTGAAAAACAATTATACATTACTTTTTTCAATGCCATTGTAACTTCAAACGATCACTAAATGAACAGTTGTAAGTTGAGGACTACCTATATTCATCATTATGTCACCTGGAGCCCTGCTATGTGTTTCGACTGATGCACATTACTTTTTACAGAGAAACCTGACTGTTTATTGGCCCCTTTGCTAAAGAGAGACTGCCTCTGTAGTTGAACCACTTGTTATCAGAAGTTCACTTAACATTTTTTTTTATTCACATTTATATGCCGCCCTTCTCCGGAGACTCAGGGCAGCTTACAATCTTTGGAGCACAACCCAATGTGCTCAGCAATAGCCTTCATTCTATTGTATATGCCTGCTTATTACTAGGGCTTTTTGGCCCGCCCAAGCGGCATTTTTACAAAGTCAGCTTATTGCCCCCAACAATCTTGGGTCCTCAATTTACCTACCCCGGGAGGATGGAAGGCTGAGTCAACCTTGAGCCTGGTGGGATTCGAGCCTGCACTAATTGCATGCAGCTGGAGCTAAGTGCTAGGTGTTTAACAGCCTGCACCACCAAGGCTCTTGCAAGACAGGTAAAGGTACACAAAATTAGAGAGCAACAGGGCAGCAGGGAAGAAATTTTTATTGTAAAGCCTGCTTGTTGCACTTATATCTATGCACATTTTGGTGCTTCAGTTTAATTTCATGTACATTCATATATGCACATAAACATAAATTTAACTACTGAATAAACCCTTTAATTATGTTGTACATAAAAAAATTATGGAAGTACCTGAATGGAATGACCTTTCCAAAACACTTGATTCAGGTAATAAAGTCAATGTATGGCAGCCAAGAAGGCAGACGATTTAAGCCAGCATAAGCATAGGACAGAAAGATCTTAGAGATAGATATAGGAGAGATATTCTCTAGCCAATTTACTGCTTTTAGCAAACTTGGGATCAAGTTACTAAAAGAATGCCTTTTCTCATATCAATCTGCTTGACACAATCAGAGGCTTTTCTAGTGTGCCACATGTTGCAGATACTAAAACAAAAATTGCTATTACAGTTGCTACTACTGCTGAGTAAGATGGATAAGGCAATACGAGTTTTTTTCCTCCATTAAGCAGTTTCATATTTTGGATCTTCAAAGTTATAGAAACCAAATTGCTTAATCTAATTAATTGTTTTCAGTAGCTAAATATTTTGAATAATTACTTTGCATTTGTTGATACTGATACTGAAATTTCTCCATTAGTATTGCTTAATGTTTATCCTAAACACGAGGACAAGTAATTTATTTCATAATTACAAAATACAAAGCAAAAAACATTTCTAACCAAGAGCCTAGCCCAGTGGTGGCAAACCTTTTTTGGCTCCTGTGCTGATAATTGCGCATACACTCATGCGCTTGTGCTTGTGTGCCAGCACCCAGAAGACAATGCGTGCTGCCCACCTCACCCCCTGCACCTGCACGCACATTCCCCTTGTAGCACGCTGCACAGCTGCGCTTGTGTGCATGATTTCCCTTGCCATGTGCATGCTGTGTGCATGCACATGTGATCACTCCTGCGCACCGTGCATCTCTGCTCATGCGCCCGTAACCCCCAGCATGCGCTCCACATCTGCACATCCGCACATCTGCGTGCCCCTCCCATGCCCCCCACAACCCCCCCATGCATGCACGCCAGTTGTCAGGTGGCGACGCGCACACATATGCAGTGCAGCTCTTCTGAGCAAGCTCTCACGTGCCAGGGGAAATGGCTGTGTGCCACTTCCAGCACACGTGGCATAGGTTCGCCATCACGGGCCTAGCCCTTGTTTAGTTATATATCTAAAGAATTGTACAAACTCTTCAGCCAGAAAAGGAGACTCCAAAACACTTTACAAAGTTATATTGATTTTGCAGTTAAACCCAGAGAAAATTTAAAAAGCTCAATTAAACAAAGCAAAAAATAATTAAAACACAACAAAATTGCAGTTGGAGAATGTGAAGAAATCAGTCTCACTATGAGAGAAGATATCAGAATGAACTTGTTAATTAACATGATCCAAGCATATACAAATCATAAAGTAACTTCTGGGTTTTTTGAGTACATTCTGATCAATGACAAATATGGAAGGTAGACCTACTGTAATTCTTTGGAATTTCTGAAATTAACGTAATAACTTAAAACAAAAATTTGCTTATGAAAAAGCAGCAGTGATTAGTTGTGAACCCAGCTGTAGTGCCCTAAGGCTCACTATAAACTAATTCTCATGTGTTCAGATTCTCCTTTTCTGTTGTCATTGTGACCTGACTATTAAGCTTTCTGCTTGTTAACAAATTTTATGCAGGCAAAAGTGAAAATTAGCAGCAGTTCTGTATTATTTAAAGGATAAAATTATTTCATTTAATTATTTTGTTGCTTTGGTGCCAACAGAGGAACAAAACCTCTGCACTTCGTTGGATGTGAATAACAGGGATAATATAATTCAAAGGTTTAGTAGATTCCTTGAAGCAAACTTGATTCTAGACTATTTAAAGCCAGTGTCAGGAATTTGAAGGGACTAAGTTACTTCGCAACAGTAACTTACATGCTTTTCACTACTTAGCTGGAGTACTGTAATGTGCTCAATCTGGGGCTGCCTTTGAGGACCACTTGGAAAGATCAATTAGTGTATAATGCAGTGGCCTGATTATTTAGTTGCTATTGGAATGTATTTCACCTGCATTGGTTTCCAGGTACAATTGAAAGTGCTAATTTTAACCTATAAATGCCTAAACCATTTTATCTAGCAGATTTGTGTAATACTCAGTGCTCATATCCAGAGAAAGTATTGCTTGTTCCCCACTTTTGTGAAGTGAAGGCCAGGAGACATTGCTTCTCCATAATGACTCTGATTTTATGGAACAGCTGTTCTTGAGAATCTAAAGTTAACCCCGTGTTGATGACTTTTCAGGAGCTGGTAATGATGGAGTTGCTCTGGAGAACTGTAGATGGTTCACTGAGTTGAAACTATTCATGTTATGGTTACTTTTTGAAGGATAGCAGTCAATACTATTTTATTTAACTGATTTTAATATTAACTTTAATTATCATTACATACCATGGATGTTTTTATTTGTGTTCTGCAGATGTTTGAATTATGTATCCTTGTTGTCCTGGCTAACCTCCAAGAGTCCTTGCAAATTACAGCAGTAATCCAATCTGAAAAATAAAAACATATCTTTGAATGATTCCTCTGTGGTTTAGGAAAATAGATTATATTATACCATACTTTTTTCTGTATCCACAATAACCTGTAAAGAAAAGTAGAATGATTAAATGTGATATTGCACAATATTCCATTTAGTAAATATTGGAGTAATATTATCCATTCTGGTTTCCTTCAGATTTTTTAAGCTCCAACTTCCAGAAATCTTAATGAGCCTGGCCCAAAGAATAGTAGAATTTACACTTGCAGTAAATTCTGGAAGTCCAGTACAGCTGGAGGACAGTAGAAGATGCTGCATTTCAAGGAGAAAAGGCACATAAATAGCAGTAATTGTTATGATGATCAGAACAGTTCCCCTCCTCATGGATCATTAGCTTGTTGTGAGGGAACTTGTTGCTATAATGATACTAGGAGTTATGCTGGTAGTAGCTTATTTACTGTTAAGTTCAATTGTACTAAAGAAGTTAGGAAAAGTTCAGAATATTTCACACAAGTTCAAAAAGTTCTAAATTCAAAGATAAATGGTAAGGATGCAATGACAGCCATAAATACATAGGCAACATGCCACTGGTATGGTAAAGTGGACATAGCTTAAATTGAAAATTTAGAAGCTCCGGAACCAGATAACAGTGCATCCATGAAATTTATTGACTATATATTTAATCTATATTGGAAGGAATGGTTTATTGAAGGTGAAGCAAACAATTGAAGAATAAAAAGTGCAGATTAAATTATTACATAGAGGCAAGGGAAGAGAAGTTTGAAAAAAAAATCTTCCTGAAAGTAGCAGCAGAATTTAAAAAGATGAGAAAAGTCAACTATTGGAAAACTAGAGAATCGGAGAAGAAAACCACTGCATGGGAATGCAAAAAAGAAACTGAACATAAAGAGGACAACACCAGAAATTTGGAATCATTGCCAGCTGGCACTATCAAGAAGGAAGCAGAAAGATTAATTTTCTGCAGCAGAAACAAATGTGATGAAATCAAGATTGAATGTGTTATGAAACAACAGTAAATGCAGACTCTGTAAAGGGGAAAAAAGATGAATTGCATAATTAGTAGATACAGCAAAATTGCTCTGACCAACTATAGCTATTAGTGTAGAAGGCAGAATAACAAATAATTTTACAAGAACTAAATATTTTGCTACATCAACTATGGAATGTTTCTTTTAAAAAATGCATGGTGCACACCTGTTATATCTTCATTACCTATATAGTTCCAAGGTATTTATTTATTTGTATTTGGAGGCTGATTAATTCCCAGCAACTCATAGTTTACAGCAATGGTGGTTTACAGATAAAAAAGTAGGAAAATATAAAAAGCAATCAAAAAATCATGAAAAATCAAGAACAAATTTTAAAACACAAAAAGCCCTTACCAAAAGAGTTTGTACCCTGCCTGGGAAATAGCCAGATATTTATAACTTCCTGCATGTCATCCAGGTGGGAGCCATCTTGATCTCTAGGGGGTATTGTTTCACAGGGCTTGTACTACAGAGAAGGCATGCTTCCTAGGTCAGATGATTGGACAGTCAAAAGCAATTGGATTGACCAAGTCCCACAAATAAACAGACCCTGTTGCATAAAGGTCCTGTTAACCAGCACCATAAATTGCAACAAATTATTAGATGTAGAAGAGGAAGAGAAGAAGAAGATCACATAGGTGCAAAGATGTAATTGAGATTATAGGAATATCCTTGAAACAACTACAGCTTTTTATTAAAGAAATATGATGATAGTGGACATTCCTTTATGCAGTCACCAGGAGCTGAGCTGGACTCTGAGGCTCCTATCTAATTATCTGCTTTAGGGATGAAAATATCGTTTTAAAAAGGTCCATCGAAGGATGCAGCCTCACACTCTGTACAGAATCAGATTTCCACTTCCAAAATTCAAATGTATGACAGGCATACAATTAAACTTTTACACCAAAAGCATCAATTAATCAATCCACAGAAAGGAGAAGTAGCTAAAATGAAATACAATAGAAAACTTCTTGCACAAGTCCTTTTCACTGAGTGATCATTGTACCACAGCTTCCTAATAGATGGCGCCTTTTTGTTTTCTAAAGCAGAGTTCTAGTTTTACGGTCAGAAATAATTGACATCACTTGTCATCATGAAGTAGCCTTCCAGGGTCAGAGGGTTATATGTGTGTGTTGGTAAGAAATATTACTAGTATCACCTAGGATATTCTGTAAGAATGAAGTGCATATATTGTATGCCCAAAGCTTATTACGTTCAAGGACATTAAAGACACTCTTATCTAAAATTCCTACCAGGTTTCAACTTGGGAGCAATCACTGAAAAGGCACAAATTAATAAATGGAGATAAATGTAAGGTTATAGGCAAATGTCACGTCATAGATTTACCCACCAACAAGACTCTGGCAAGGTTAAGGTCAGGGGTTAATGAAAGACATCCAAAGGTCACTTGGTGATTATAGGCGAGCATGGGTTTAATAGGGTATAGAAACGACAGCCGGTGACAGAAGATTTATACCAGAGGTGATGACATGACTACGGATACCACTGATAAAAAGAGCCCCAATATTGGACAGAGCAGAATGATGAATGGCATGGGTGTCTCTTCACACTTCCCATTATAAGCTCTTTCACTCTTTGTGGCACTTAGCTGCATTTATTTACTGTGGTTGGAAGATGCAGGGCAATAGCCCAATATATCTAATGTGCTGAAATGGAGACTTGCCATAAAAAAAGAAAGAAAGAAAGGAAACAAGAGATAAGATTAGACCTCTGAATAATTGCACAGCTTTCCTGCAGAGATTATATTCACTAGCACTAACATTATTTTTTCCCCTACTCCTAATGTTTGAAGTGTGAGGAGAACTTGAGTGAATTAATTTTCTACAACAGAAGGTCAAAGGAAAATAAACTGATAAGCATTATGCCTGCCATGGAGTATGACTTTACAGTATTCCCTCACCCTCAATTGTCAGATAGTGGCACTGAGATAATATAGTAAAAATATATAAACTTATTTTTTATTGCATGGTAGTACGTGGGCTTTGTTTATCCTTTGGGATATCAGAGAAGAGGAAAAATCAGTAATCAGCTTAGAATATCCTATAAATACTAATGAAATATTAAGAGACCAGCCATGGGACTAGAGGAAATGGAAACCTAAGACCAGATGAATAACACAATGGTGTCCCAAGAAACTCCTTTTCAAGTTGTTATGTATTTATCAAAGTGCTGGTGTGTCATTTGTGAATAAGACCTATCACCTTTCTAGGAATAGACTTACTACTAAGAATCGTCAGTGCTGCAAATGCTCTATGTTACAGAAATATTACTTCTTTCATTTATATAGAGAATTGGATTTCTAGCTTGCCAGCTCAAGGCAGATACATAAATACTCTGTGTTTAACAAAGCAAAAAACTAAAAATGCTAGGGATTGGATTCAGTAGTCACAGTTAAAATGGAGAAATGTCTTTTCCTGCAAATGAAACATCCAATCAAATCTTTATCATGGTCCTAGACCAACCTAAATTGGTCTACAAGTCCAAAAATTTCAAACCATCATGATCATTGGCTCTTCTGACTAGGAATTCCTGGAGCTGTAATCTACTGTATCTGGAGGAAGGGGAATTAAGAAACTGAAGCAGGTTAAATTAAGGCCAATGTATTAAACCTCAAGTACAATGCAATTTAAATTTTTACAAAGTGAGATATTCGAATCCAACAATCTGGCTTATATAACAAGCCAAGATTAGACAAACCATGGCTTAGCAAGTGGGAACCCAGCTAATGATACTATGCCCACTCTATGTGAAAACAGCAAAAGGGAAAGGGAGAAAAAAAAACCTACAAGGTCACACACATTCTTCCCTTTTTAATACACTGAGGACAAAGCAGATTTTAAAAATTACCTCTAGTCATATTTTACTACAGAGATGTAATAAAGGAGGAGGTGTTACCCCACAAAGTAAGTAGAAAATGAAGTGCAGAAAAGAGAATTTCCTTTCTGTGCACCATATGTGATCTGTTAGAGGATGCATTTAAATGCAAAGATCAAGTAAGATTTTAATATATGTAAAATGGTTTACCTTTTTAAAAGGTGAATATGTAATGCTTCATATGAACAATAGGATAGCAACCTGTAGATTTCATTTTTAATATTTGTGACAGATAGGAATATCATTAAGACACAAATACTCAGTTTATTTGTTAGACAGATTTGTGCTTTGCATTTTATTGTGGATTTAATTTATTGCAGAGACGAGTAACTTTTTTCTATTAAGAACTATATTCTATAATCTACAGCAGGTAAGCAAAATAGCTGATGGAGCCAGATTTCAAAGTAAGTGAGGTCATTTATTCTCTTTCTGGCCCTTTCCCCACTTTCTTTTTCTCTGTCTTTCATGCAGGAGAAGTTCTCAGATGGACTAGGTTACCTAATAGCATTGACTACCTATAGGGAGCATTGAAATTAGGCTAAGGCTTGCATAGAGTCTTACCACTGTAAACAAACTACAGCATAACCATTGTGTGAAGAAAACCTAGGACTGAATCGTTTGAAAGACTGCAGGGCTTCAAACTGGAAATCCAAAAATTTAAAACCTCTTGTCCAGAGTAATAAAACACTGCCAACCAACTGCTAACTGGGGAATTATCTGTGTTATGAAATATTCACTGGCCACTGCTTCCCTCAGCCTAAAAGAATGAAGTCCATTCGGGTGAACCGGTTGTTAAATTATCGCCTCCTCCCACTATCAAAGTGGATCCCAGATGCTGCACTGCACTGCAGTGGAGAAGCGGGCAATGGAGCGGCCAAGGTGAGGGAAGGAGAAGGTTGCTTTCCCTCTTTCTTCTCCCTGTTCCTCCTCCTCCTTCCCTCGTGCCAGCTGCTCTGGTACCCGTTTCTCCATTGCAGTGCAGCACAGCATCCAGGATCCACTTTGATAGTGGGAAGGGTGGTTTAATTTAACAATCGCCCAGGGTCAGGTTAGGCCACGCTTCCCACCACAGCCAACCTGACGCTGGGCAAACTGGTTGTTAAATTATTTGAATCCCATCACTGATTTTAATGCTTACATTAAAGAAACTCGCATTTAGAAAATGTATGTGTCAAGAAAGTAAGATGGTTAGTTATATTTTAAGAAATGGTCATCAGACAAATTAAATCAACAGCAATAAAGGGAGAAGGCTTATAAAGGTACCATCTGTTTCAAAATAGTGATAATATTTTATGTAAATCCAACAAAACATCACTGTTATTGCATTAATGTAATCTTGACTAAGTCAATGGTTTTTATAAACCAGAGGAACAAGTAAGCAAGACTTTTTGCTCTTAGGTAGATTATCCTAAAGATAGTATTCTGCACAATAGGTATCAATTAAAAACAAGCCAGAAATATTCAGCTATTTATAACAATATCTACTTCCCACAAAATGAGCATGGAAACATTGCTCACCACAATATTCTGGTTTCTCTTCCACTCAGTATAAGTAAGCTAATTTTTAAGACAGACCCAGTGACCAATAGAGTTCTTGAAATACTTCCTGCTATCTAACATCAGCTTCTTAGTCTTCCTAGGGCTGGATGTCTTGTGGTCCCTCCCAACTCCACAAATCTGTGATTCTTAATTATTTTTATATCAAACCATTTCTTTAAGGAGGTTATAGTATCATACAATGAAAGGGCTTTCCATTTCATGTTTACAATAATGCTGTGAAGTGCATTTGGCTAAAGGAAAGTTGGCTATCCAAATACATTTAATGAAAGTCATGTCTCAATGTATATCTGAAATACACCAACCTCACATTCTACCTATTTTGTAGAGATTTCTTCACCCTACTGTGATCCTTTGACTAGGCCTATTATTACTACCCTATTGTTAATCTGGCATCTTCTTTCCCCTCTTTTGGGGCCAGTGAAACACTTTCTGAATTCAGTCTTTCATTACACTGCACTGAACATGTCCTTTCAGAAAATAAGTGAACTAATGCGCTTACAAGAAACATCATGGAGGAAGTGTTGGATATGTGAAGGCAGGAACTGAACATGGACAGTGAATAAGATCAGCAAAGCATCTCAACATGTCACAGCAAAACCAAAACCTCAGTATTGCTGGGAGTTGAATGTCATCTAAATTTTTAATATTTTTAATTATTATAACTCTACATGAGCATTTGGTTTTTTCCTACAAATTTCAGTATTTTTAACATATGATATATTGTTCCCTTTTTCTCTCTGCGGTCACAAGATAAATCACCTCCCTCTCCAGATTCACTATGGCTTATTAATATTTCCAGTATTTTAAGAATGAGAAAGGAGAACATCAAACAGGAGAGCTTAAGTTTAGCAATGCAGAAACTAATGTGTTAAGACTTCAATGGGTTAGAATTGAATAATAAATTGTTTTGGAATTGTTTATTTACTTCAAAATCTTGAGGAAGCTGTATGTCAGTCATATCCAGCAGCTCCCCTAACTTAGCATTCTCCAGATTTATTTAAAATTCTCATTTAGCATGATATTTGAACCAGGCTGAAAAATGCGCTACAGATAATTAAATATTAAATCAATTTTCCTTCCTGTAGAATGAACGGAAATTGACTCCTTCCTTTCTTTGGTAACTGAAAGTAGGTACTATTTTAGCAATTTGCAAACCGCACACAGACATCAATGGTTCAGGGTCATAGCCAGTTAGTTCCTCCTTTTTCCTTTGGGCAGCTGGCATAGTGAAGGAACAGCTGATTTCCCTCCCACCCATTGCTTTTTTTTTTTAAGATTTAATTTTAATTGAATGCACTGCTAGGGATGCCTTAAATTGACTCTTTTGGTTTAAATTTCCTATGGGAGTTTACCCCAAGATCTCTATCCTGGTGTGATAACTTATTCTGGGCAGCACACCCAATCTATTTTATAGTTTTCAGCAGGATGTGTGTGTATGTGTGTGCGCGTTTGTGTGTGTGTTTCACCAGTGTGTGCTTCTATGAATCGTGAGGTTCTTGATGCCTTGGAAATTACTCAACTGTGAAGTGTTTCAGTGTCTGCCACTTTCCTCGTTAGTCTACTGGAGGAGTGAGGATGGGGGTGGGAACGGAGAGACAGAAACAAGAAGAAATATACCTCTGACCCTGGCTTTAAATCCTCATTAAAATCTAGCAGAGCACAAAGCCAGTTTTCTCTTTTAAAGATGTTTGCATAAAAAATGCCTGTTTACACCAGAGATGCCTTGAACAGAATGGCTCTCACAGCACAAAAGCATCCTGTGGTTTTTTGTTTTTTTGTACCCCAAAATGATATTGTATTTGTATTTCTAATATCTACTTAATTGCTGCAAACAATGCAAGACAATATGCAGCCTTATTTCTTTTTCCAGAATGAAGCAAAATTAGATATTGGCAATAACATGCTGTTATCCTACTGTTGGCTGGGTAGGGTGGATATTAGTTCCACGGAGACTGCTATTTGCCAGCTGATTAGAAAAACAACACGATTGTTCCTCTTGTTATGTCTTTAACATTCAGCATGGAGATGATTGCCATTATCTATTAATATTTACTCATTTATGTATACAGAATTAAGAGAATAACAGAGTTGGAAGGACCTTAGAGGTCTTCTAATCTAACCCTCAAGCAGGAGACCCTATACCATATCAGACAAATGGCTCTCAAATCTCCAGTAATGAAGCACCCACAACTTCTGAAAGCAAGCCGTTCCAGTGATTAATTGTTCTTACTGGCAAGAAATTTCTCCTTATTTTTAGGTTGGATGTCTCTTTGTTAAGCTTCCTTCTGTTGCTTCTTCTTGTGCTCTCAGGTGCTTTGGAGTATAGATTAACTCCCACTTCTTTATGGCAGCTCCTTAGATATTAGAAAGCTGCTATTGTATCTGTGGTGCTTTCTGGGCTTGGTGGTTTTCTTGCAGATGTTCCATTATCAAAACAAGTAACTTCATCAATGCTTGATGATTTTGTTATTCTTGTGTATTCTGGTACCATTTATTAGAGACCATCAAAAACTGTTCAACCCCCTCCAAACCGGTTGAATTATTTCAGTCATGACAGCTATTAATGCTCACTTCATCTCACAGTCAGAATGGATATTAACTTTCTCTTCTCTTTAGTTGTAAGAAGACTCATAAATTCAGTTGGCCAAGTAGGAGGAGACAACAGAAAAAGTTTCACCAGGAATTTTGCCACAATTTGTTATAGAAATGGCTTGTATATAAAAAGTATATTTATATAAAAGTAAAAAGTTGAGGCTATATGTCATTACCTTATTCTACTGCACCAAAAGGAATCAGATTTTTTTTCCTCTCTACCCTGTACTTTTCTCTCTAACCATTACTTTTCTCTCTTTCCCTTTTCCTCCCCTATTTTACCCTTGTTTTCACTTTTCTTTATATTTCTGTATTTTCTATTTTGATAAAGTAATAAAAATTTTGAATAAAAAAAGAATTCTGTCAAAATTGTGATATCTATCATCCTGAAATTTTTTCCAAGCCTGATATAGAATATATTGTATAAGAAAGAAAACCAAACAAAATACAGAGTATGAAGAATTATTTCTTGGTTCAGCTTTTGAAGTGAAATAGGAGGACAAGCAGTAAGTACACAAGGAACCAGAAGCTACCAACACATGATTAAATTCCTGTGTCATGATCTTGGGCTGTTTTGAGGTGATGGTGTTTAAGGGTGGGAATGGTTCACCTCCCAGAGACTTCCCATTCTCCCCCTTATATCTCCCTCCTCCTAAAAAAGCCTCTCAAATGTGCCAAAAATATTTAGCCATGCCCATTCAAATCATTTCATCACCAGATGGCTTTCTGCAGTTGCTGGCACATATGAAGCCTGAGTTATGGCTTCCCTGTCCTGAACAGATTGACTGTCCTTGTCTTAAGCGTGGTTTGCTTGGTCTGGGCTTAGATGATGAGAACTCAGCCATAGATTTGTAACGCTTGGCTTATGACTTACATAAAGCTAGACACTATTGTTTGTTCAAGTAATGGCTCAGTGTGGAACCAGCTAATGTTATTGCTAATAATTTCTTTCTTTCTTGTCTGACTATTAGTTGGAGCCTCTAGCTCTCTCAGTTCCTGCCAAATCAGATTTCAAATTAAGCCTGCACTAAATCACTAATCTGCACCAAGCATAAGACCCACACAAGACCCTCACCTGATGTGACCCACACCTGAACCCTCACAAGAATAGTGGTGGGATTCAATTTTTTTTTACTACCAGTTCTGTGGGTGTGGCTTGATGGGCATGGTGTGGCTTGGTGGGCGTGGCTTGGTGGGCATGGCAGGGGAAGGATACTGTAAAATCTCCATTCCCACCCCACTTCAGGGAAAGCATACTGTAGAATCCCATTCCCTCCCCACCCCACTAACCTGCTTTCCAGCTCCGTTCTCCTATGCAAAGCCACAAAAGAAGATCCAGCCGATCAGCTGGGACTTGGGAGGCAGAGAATAGATGGGGGCAGGGCCAGTCAGAGGTGATATTTGCCAGTTCTCCAAACTACTCAAAATTTCTGCTACTGATTCTCCAGAACTGGTCAGAACCTGCTGAATACCACCTCTGCACAAGACCCATCACAAGACAATCATCTGATATGACTCTCCCATCACAAGACTTACTAACCATACAAAGCCCTTATAAGCAGAACACCAAACTTGACAACCCCTCAATTCCACTGAAGATGTTACCTAGCCTGGTAACAAAATGTTCAAAAACCAACCCACAAGCTTGGAGAATGACCCTCCATCCTTATCCTACACCTAAGCTACAAATATTCATCTCTACTACAAACTTGAGATTTCTACTTACTGACATAATCTTACTGGCATAACTGATTTTATTCACCTTTTCTTTTACATGATTCCTTCCTCTGCCTTACACCAAAGGACTCTACAAGTAACCAAGATGGTATAGAACTTTTAGCATGTGACTTGGGAAACACTTCAGCAATGAGTGTATAATAGATCTGCATGTGATATCCAGGGACTTGTTTTCAGAAGAATCGTGAGTATTTGTATAACTCTCGAGGTTTATCATGGCCTGCCATGGGAGATCTGTGGATCTCCTGATTCCATCTGATCCCTGATGGAATTGTTGCCAGAGCATGGCTCCTGAATTGGAACATTCAAAAAGGAGGACTGGATTTGTCTTAGTTTTATTTGGAGCACTGCTCCATTTTCACAAGACCAGTAATCAATACCACAAGGCTAAAAAATGTCAGTACTTCCTTTTCTTTCAGACATAAGCAGGTTGTTGCATACTGCAATTTGAAGACTGTCTGAAGACATGCCTCTGATGTGCATAAGGATTCCACTGGCCTAACATGCTTTGCAGATCATTCTCTGATCCTACATGTCTTTCATAAATATGGTCCACATTCATTCCCCTGCATGGTTGGGAGGTACCACACTGAGAAAGACATGTGCCCCAGACCTGAGAGAAATTCTGCCTGTCAAAGGTGATAGTCCCGAACACCTTTACAAAGCACCTTGATGTGTTCAGCGGGCTTTTCAGAAGAATAGATTGTTGCAGAATGACTAAACAGTAGAAGTGGCATGTACAGAATATTAAGAGCAATTCCCACACATACTGATTCTGAATGTGGCTTATAGGTGCATACACATGCTTTTTTTTAATGTACTTCCCTTTGGGATCTCCTACGGTTCCTAATTCTTATTCTTGAGAAGGAGGAGGGAGGACTAATAGACATTGCACAGCTCAAGCATTGAATCTTCCCGAGAATGTGCAGGGCAATTTTTAGTTGCCACATCTGACTGGAAGTGTTTATGATCCATTTTTGTTCTGCCACATCAACGTTCCCCCCATTAGCATTTGTGTAGAGCAGTGGAGATAGAATGTGGCTGATTAGGTTCAGAGCAGCTGTGTTTCCCCTGGAGAGGAGAGGATGATAAATCTTATGGCGCTCTCTGTTATTTAAAGTTGATATTAGGTTCAAAATTAAATGGGAGAATCAAATACTTGACTTGCTCGGTGTACGCGCTAGCTAATCCTTTCTACATACAATTCTTCTAATTATCTGCATTTACAAATTCAAACGCAATTAGCCCTGAAATTGCTAGAAGTATGGAGAAAGAAATGTGTTTTTTCCCCTCTCTAGAAATGGAGGGAGCCTGTTTCTCCCTTAGCTTAACCAGAATTTAATCAACAATGGAGAATGCTAAATAAATGTGCCTGAGTAGATCTTTATTTACCTGGGAGCTGTGGTGACAAAATGTATGTTTGTTATTTCTTTTAAAGGGCTAGGGACCTATATAACATGAGATTCTTTTCCCCAGGAATCTTGCTAAAGAATGGTACTCAAGAACTTCAGCCTTTTAGAATAGAATAGAATAGAATAGAATAGAATAGAATTCTTTATTGGCCAAGTGTGATTGGACACACAAGGAATTTGTCTTGGTTGCAAATACTGTCAGTATATATAAAAGAAAAGATACATTCATCAAGAGTCAAGAATCATAAGGTACAACACTTAATGATAGTAATAGGGTACAATAAGCAATTAAATCATACTAGGAAACAGTCAATATACATATATATAAAACAGTCAATTTTCAGTGGTAGTTTGTAGATTTGACCTCTGTGGATATGAAAATGTGTTCTCCAGATTTTGAGAGATCTTCTCTATATCACGATCATGATGACCTGAAAAATACTTCTTTTTTTAGGCAGTGGTTTACATTTCAGAGGAAAATACCACTGATTTGGCATTATGGCTTTCTGCTTATAGGAAACTATATATGTACATACCTTGTTTTAAAGGCAAAGAAGGAGATGGGTGATGGACAATTTGGGGCCGGTTGACCAAAATTAGTTCTAGGTAACAGACAATATATGATAGCCAAAATTGGATGAACGATGTTTGATTGAACACAGCTGTGCAGTGGGCCAGATTCAATAGAACAAAACTTGTTTACTGCATATTGATTTATAATATTTATATCCTATTATCTCCTAAAGATAGGGGAAATTGATGAGTGTTATAACAAATGTGGTGGCAGCTCAAGGATATCACTGGGAAGTATAAGGGCATTATTTTAGGGTCTTCTTAATTTTTTTTCTACTTAAGCCTATCCAGGATTCAGTAAACCCACTAGACTTTGTTTTGTTTTTTTAATTTTGTTTTGCTTTTAGATGATTTCCCATTGAAACTTGGCAGAATATTCATTGCAACATCAGCTAATATTTTCAGTGTTACATACAGTCTCGGTCCTTTAGTTGTTCATTATTAGTTTAGGGTTTTCTTCTTCTGTAGAAAGAAGAATCTAGGGCAGGGGTGTCAAACTCAAGGCCCACGGAGCTACCCTGGAAACAGCAAAGAACCGGCCCATGGTGCCTTGGCCCAGCCCAGGCTGACTAATCTACAACCTGGTGATCTACAACCTGATGAGCTCTGTCTTTGTTGCTAGAGTGCTAGAGGAGGCCATCACAGCCAAAAATGGAGCTCCTGGTGGTCTCCCATCCTATCACTGAGGATCGTTGGTTACAAAGCCAGGTCTTCTTGTGTAGAGAGGGAGTGGGCCTCCTTCTGACTCACACACTTTGCCCTCCTGCACACACCATGAGCAACCTGGCCAAGAAAAGCAAGCACAGCAGCAGCAGCAGCCTTGAGGAAGAGGTAGGCGCATCAGGCACCCCCTCGGAGAAGTGCGGCTGGGCCGGGTTGTGGAGTCCCAGTGCCCTGGGAGCTCAAGGTTGGGTGCTTGCCCTCTGTTGCCTAGGGCTCTGGACAGCCTGCGCCACCATCTGGGGGTCATCCATGTGACTGAAAGGGATGGAGAGGCTCCTCTGGAGGACAATGGTTTGGCCCTCTCCTTGGACTCACCTTCCTCTGTTGGAGCAATGGATCTCCCCAGCCCTGCCTGTCAGCACCGCCAACACAAATGACGTTGAGCTGGCCACACACACCCTGGCCACCACCACCCCACAAGGTCAAACACAACCCTGATGCAGCTCTCAATGAAATTGAGTTTGACACCCCTGATCTAGTGGGTATAATCTAGTGGATCATCAGCTTTAAGCCTAGTGATGTTTTGAACCTTTTGAACCTTCCTCTTCTTCCTTGCACATTAGAATTCTTCCCACTATATCACCTGGTCTTTCTTCTCTTCCATTCTTTGAAGTAAGTGACATATTGCATTTTATCAGCTAAAGGCTGCTGTTGATTACAAAAGTCTAATCTTAAACCAAAGTTTAATTAACTTAATTGCACCCCTGATTTGGGATTGTAGCAGCTTCAGCTACTTGTTTGTCTCCCAGGTTTGTTTTGATGATCTGAAATAAAACAGACCCATGGTTTCACTCTAGACTGGCATTTAAACGTTTAGGTTTTATAGATTTTGAGACCAATGGGCCATCATTGACTTCAAGATAGTGGTTCAAACATTTAAACATCCAAAACATGTTTTGCCATCTGGAATAAAACACAAATTGTAAACTGAATTTATTGCTTAAGGAAGAAGGAAAGAAGAGTCATGTATATGAGATGGGTGGCTACATAGGAACAAGTTTATAGCTGAATATCACTGGTGAAATACATTGCATAATCTCCTGCTCCTAACACTGATGAAATAAATTTATCTACAGGACTGAAAACCACACAAAGGTAGAAGAAACCTCTGTCCCTTTCATCCAAAGATCCATCAGATAGATCTTCAATCAAAAAAGGAAGAGTATGGGTTTAATGAAACAAAGGGAAGCTTTGATTCTGGGAAACCAGAGTCTGGCAGAAGCCATTTACCCAGTTTCTGACCTGTAGCATGACTCCTGACTCTAACATTCAGGCAGGGGTGGATTCTACCTGGTCGGACCGGTTCTATAGAACCAGTTATTATGATTCTGCGCAGTTCGGAGAACCGGCAAATCGTGCCACTGGCTGGCCCTGCCCCTCCTCTCCCCACCCACTCACTCCTTACCTGGCATGCACGCCATCCAACTTGCCTGCCTTGTGCCTTCGCCTAATTTTTGGTAAGTTCCTATTTTTCCTTTTTCCCCACCATCAGCTGTTCCAACTATCAGCTGTGCTGGGAGATTTAGATTAGCTAGAAAGCAGCAAATCCTTGGATTTCTTGCTTTCTAGCTAATCTAAAAGCAGAACTGAACCTTCCTTAGGACTGAAGCTTCTATTTTTCAGTGCAGACTCAGGTAGCAGATTGCAGAATGGTAGATCTCTGAATGAATCTGTGATTCTGGGAGCAACTCAATCTGCCTGCCTGCTTTGCCTGATTTTGGGTAAAAGTTGCTCTTTTTTTATAAAAAATTCAATATTTACATACATGGTATGTTGTGAGTTAATTTTATGAGTTTGCTTGCAAGCAAATTTTATGTGACAGACTCAGGCAATAGATTGCAGAAAGATAGATCTCTGAGTGAATCTGTGATTCTGTGAACAACTCAATCTACCTGCCTGCTTTGCCTGATTTTGGGTATAAGTTGCTCTTTGTTTATAAAATATTCAATATTTACATAAATATTTACAATATTTACATACTAGTCATGCCCAGCCAGTCACATGACCAAGCCATGCCTACCCAGCAAGCCACACCTATCCAATCATGTGACTACCAAGTCACACCCACAAATTAGGCAGCGCCCACAGAACCAGTTCTTAAGAAATTTGAATCCCACCCCTGTATTTAGACTATGAGAGAAACCCAGCAATCACCTAGAAACAGAAAAGGCATAAAGGCAGAGAACTGGTAGGTTATTTGTATGAGGACCCTGGGATTAGGAAATAGCAATTTATTTAGGAATTGGTTATTACACTCAAATACCTTAGTACTTGCAACTGGGTAAGATCAATAACATCTGCACTTGAATGGGGGTCCCAAGAGTTTCTGCTTAAATACTAGAACAACCTCCAAGAAGATTGATGGTATCTTCTGTGTTTGACTCCAAGCTTTGCCTGATTATTTGGGAACTCCGACTTTTAGCTGGATCTGACAGAACGCTACTTCTCATCCTCTGGATTTTGATAGCTGGTATAAACTTTGTGTATCTTTTAATCTCGGCTCAGCTTGACTGTAACTGTACCCAATGATGCCTCTTCTAATGCCTCCCCCCCTGATGTTTCATTCTAAAGAGCTCTTAAATAAGGGATTGAGGTCACTAGGATCATGGTTCAATCTGACACTTGAAGTGACTTGTTTTTTTCCCTGCTTAGTATAAGCTCAAAACCCATGGTTTCTTTTTTAGGATAAGTTTATGTATGATGCTCAAATGTTCTTTATGCATAGATATAAACACTGCTATGAGAAGGAACATGGTCGGACAATATTCGTAGATATATCGAAATAACAATACGGCTAGTTCTTGACTTATGACCACAATTGAGACTAGAATTTCTGTTGTTAAGCAAAGTGGTTGTTAAGTGATTTGCTTTTTTGCCATGGTTGTTAAGAAAATCACTTGCAGTTGTTATGTTAATAAGTTATGTTAATATGTTATTAAGCGAATCCAGCTCTCCCATTGAGTTTCTTGTCAAAAACTGGGATCACAAATGGCGATCACATGATCCCAGGATGCTATAACTGTCGTGAATACATACTGGTTGCCAACTGCCTGAATTCCAATTAAACAACCATGGGGTTCTGCGAGAGTTGTAAGAATGAATACTAGTTATAAGTTGCTTTTTTCAATACTGCTGTAACTTTGAACAGTCGCTAAATGAATAGAGGCAACCTGTACATTGATGTAATTACTTTTTGATGCCTAATCTGGACATTTTATGGATTTCCAAATGACATTTTAAAAAACTACTCTTTTTAAACCCAGAAAAACTACCTTCTTAACATAAATGATCTGCATGGTGCTTTCCATAATTATTAAAGCAAATAACATTGACCGCAAAGCATAAAGACATTTATATAAAGTGCATCCTGAACTAAGTTTTGTTTAATGTGTATGTAACCTGCTTTATAGAACCATAGCTTTGGTAGACTAAGTAGTTAATTGTTATTGATTGGCTCTGCCCACTGTTCCAATATCCATCATTATTGAAATCATCTCCATTCCCCTCATTAAGCATGCATCTGTTTCCATGGGAATGGATTTCTAAATAAGAGGTGCCATTTAAGTTTTATTGGCTTCCCTAGTCGTACAGGCACTCTGCAGTGTGGTTGCCCAATCTGTCATTGTTAATCAACTCTCATCTCTTAACACTGGCTGGAGTTATCAATGAGGTGAGGATTAATATTCTGGGCGAAACAGATGATAAATCATTTGAACATAATTAGTGTACAGCAAGGTTACAGCTGACATGAATTTTTATCTTAATTATGATAGAAATTTGTTCCATTAATTTAATTTAGTTTGCATGAATGGTTCAACACCTAACAAAGTTAATCTTACACCTGTCATTACAACAGTAAGAAAAAGTCTCATTCTCAGCCCGTGAGCAGAGATAATGCCAGCATATAGATATAACCTTGATCTCTTGGATTTGAAAACAGGATATTTTCTTTAGAAAAATATAGAACTTCCTTTTGGAAGTTCCAAAACCTGAAAACCTCCTTGGATTTTGTCCAAGAAAAATAAACTAGTGTTCAAGTATAAAGGGCCATTCCTTTTCTTCGCCCCTCAGAATAAGTAGATATTTTCTGGATAAACAAAACATGATCAGCTGAATTAAGAGGGTTATAATATAGGGTGTACCATCTACTATAGCATTAATCAGTGCCATCTCTTTCATGCAAGAACAGTATTAAATAACAGAGCAGGGAAATAGGCACATGTAAGATCTGATCCATTCACTTGCATTGGATTGAAGAAGAAAAAAAGCCAGGTCATATTGGTTAGAGATAGTCAAAAGTATTTAGACAGTTTTAGAGACTCATGGATCATTCAGGTTTAAGATTGGTTAACAAAGATAGCTTTACACTATGTGATAGCATAGCAGATGTGCAGCACACAAATGTACACACATCACCTTGCCTTCTTTTTGCTGAATTACCTTCATACCATTTCAAAAACATATCTGACAGCAAATAAGCAGCTTGTGGGCATGCATTGCTAAAATCTAAAGTATGTTCAATGTGGAGCGGTACGTAAATTTCTATTTATATGAAGGACGATGGATGGAAAAAGACATCCTGCAACATTCCCAAGCCACCTTTCTGTATGGGGAAGAATAACTCATAACTTGATCATCTCCACAAATAGTAATTATTCAAAGATTCCCAAAGGGTTTGGCATACCAAATGAACCTAAATCCTGTACTAATTATCCAAGCAATTATGAAGCTGGATAAATCATATGTGATAGATGGATAAGGTGGAACTGTTTAGCTTGTAAGATGGAGGATTATTTATTGATTTAACTAATATTAACTAAGACTGCACAAGGACTATTCACATCATTTGTTGATTGCAGTTATTTTGATTTGGTAAATATGGTTGTTATATGTGCCTCTTTGTATGTACACTCTCTCTCTCTCTCTCTCTCTCTTGAGCACAAATATGCATTGGCACACATGGAAATTAATGTAAAATGTTGTTTAAATCAAACATTGGAAGAGTTGAATGGGGAAAAATACATTCTTCTGTAGCAGAAATCCAAAACTGTATTTGTAATCCTTATCACATTTATTTCACATTTTGTGATACAGAAATAACCTGAGAAAGCAAGCTTTAATTGAATGGTATCTCAGATTAATGTTTTGTGATATTAGTTTGCAATTATTGCTTCATGATAGGGTCAAGAAGTATATAGTTGGTTATTCACAAAGAAATGACTGATTCAAAAACAAAGACCTCTAATGGAATTCAATAGTGCCTCTTTCAGTCATTCCATTTGGCATCTCTATTACCTGAAATGATTCACAGTCCATTATGGAGCTTCCATGCTAATAGAATGTCTATCTTCTGTAATACAGACACATCAGGGCACTAACAGAAAACCTGTCACAATGAATTTCATCTCGATTTCACTTCATTTCTTCATGGACTGTAAAATTTGCTCTTGTACAATGCCTAAATATAGCATGGGTAGTAATTGAGAGAGATCTGTAAGATGCAGCTGCTCTTAGCATGGAGGGGAGAGTTCGTTTTGTATGCTTTGTCTCTAAAATATATATCTGAGAATATGTGTGTACATGTATTTAGTAGGAAGAAAAGATTCATAAACCACTTTTTTTTTGTTGCACTGATTATATTTTGAAAGAGCTTTTGTTCCATATCTTTTTGGCATCAAGAAAGCAAAAGGAGTTTAGAACTCCGTGTTTTCTTTTTTATTTGCAGAGATTTATTTACATAAGAGTCACTGAAGTCACTAAATTTGGTTCCATTTCTTAATAAAAGCCTTTATACATCATGTCATGATTTTGTGTGTGTGTGTACGTATGTATACATGTATGTATGTATGCATGTATGTATGTATAGTATGTATAGTATCTTGATCATTTTATTGTGAGATCAGGAAATGTGAAGTGCATTAATAAAATGTATTGCAAATTCTTGACTGTGGCTAAAAATCTGCACCACTAACACCAAACTTACTATCTAAACTAGTGAAAATGACATTTAATAAACAGCTTCTGGCCTTCCAGTCTCCCTCTTACTGCAACACCTATAAAGGCTAAGTCTGCAATTTTTTTGTTTGTGCCTTCAAGTCACTCCTGACTCCTGATGACTGCCTGGACAAGTCCCTGCAGTTTTCTTGGCAAGGTTTTGGAAGTGATTTGCCATTGTTTGATTCCTAGGGTTGAGAGAGAGTGACTGGCTCAAGGTCGCCAGCTAGCTTTATTTCTAGACTAAAACCCAGACTCCCAATTGTAGCCTGATGCTTTAATCACTATGCAAAATTGGTTCTCTAGATCTGATGTATGTATGTATGTATGTATGTATGTATGTATGTGTGTGTGTGTGTGTGTGTGTGTAAGCACAACTGTTGGAGCCAGTGGAGATACATTGCTTGCTTTATTTCTTCCCAACAGAAGCCGAACAGAATTATTAGCTGCCCTTAGCAATCCCAGTATCCATTGGCCAATTAGAATAGTGCTATATTCTATAGCTTTTCCCCCCTTAAGCCACAAACTGAATAATAGCATCATGCTCCACTAGCAGCGAAGTGATCTCAGCCTTTACATTAGGAGAAAATCAGAATGGTATGACTGCAGTTCATTACTGAAATAGGTAACTGATGAACTGAAAAGACAAAGGGCATTGTTAAATGAAATGTCATTATTAGAGCCATTCATGTTTAACAAATGTACTGTAAGTTAATTCAGTGGTGTTTTCTATAAAGTTCTCTGCTGAATGTTCACTTTTTCACTTTCTTCACAGGCACAGTTTATCTTTTTTAAAAATCTCTTTTGGGAAGGGAGGGGAGAAACCTGGCAATTGGTTCTAAAATCCTTTGCTCCAATCCTTTGCTCTAGAACTATGATGTGGAACACAGCCCAGGTTGCAAACTATAACCTGAACTGTGTGTTCTCCAGAATCACTCCATGAGTTTGAGTAGCAAATAAGAGACCTAACAATTAGAGCAGAATTAAATCAATATAAGGGTAGTTTGGATTGAGGGAATATAAAAAAACTCTATTAATGTGATTTATAGACCTAAATATAGGAAGTTATCATCAGTGGAAGAGAAAAGACAAGGAACATCTGAGGAGAATTTGCCCCTATTTGCAAGCACGATCTCTTCTTTCTGACCATCTAAGAAATGATCCTGCACTATGGGTCTGATTCTTATAGATCTCTTAAGTTGCAACATCTATAAATATAATATAAATATAATAGACGCAATCTACATAGACTTCTGTAAAGCCTTTGATTCAGTGGTACACGACAAACTACTATTAAAACTAAAATCTTATGGTATCTCTGGACACCTGCATAACTGGATAGAAGCATTCCTGTCAAACTGACAACAAATGGTCAAAATTGGAAACGTCCTATCAAATTCTGTACCTGTCAACAGTGGTGTCCCTCAAGGCAGTGTTCTAGGTCCAACTCTCTTCATACTCTACATAAATTACCTCTGTGATCATATTAAGAGCAATTGCGTTCTCTTCGCTGATGATGTAAAGCTATTCAACACCACAGACAATACTGCTACCCTTCAAAAAGACTTTGACTATGTATCACAATGGTCAAACAAATGACAACTTCAAATCTCAACAAATAAATGCTCTGTCTTACATATTGGCAAAAAAATCAGAAAATAAAATACAAGCTGAATAGTCAAGACCTTGTTGATGATCCAAACTCTGTCAAGGACCTTGGAGTACTCATCTCTAATGATCTAAGTGCTAGAGCCCACTGTAACTACATAGCCAAAAAGGCATTAAGAGTTGTTAACCTAATCCTATGTAGCTTTTTCTCTGGTAATATTACACTACTAACTAGAGCATATAAAACATTTGCTAGACCAATACTTGAATGCAGCTCACCAGTCTGGAACCCACATTACGTATCTGATATTAACACAGTAGAGAAAGTCCAGAAATATTTCACAAGAAGAGTTCTCCACTCCTCTACTCATTGCAGAATACCTTATGCCACCAGATGTGAGGTTCTAGACCTAGAAAACCTAGCACTACGCTGTCTTCGGTCCGATCTAAGTATAGTATATAAAATCATACATTGCAATGTCCTACCTGTCAATGAATACTTCAGCTTCAACCATAACAATACAAGAGCACACAATAGATACAAACTTATGGTTAACCACACCAAACTTGATTGCAGGAAATACGACTTCAGCAACAGAATAGTCAATGTCTGGAATACTCTACCTGACTCTGTGGTTTCTTCCCCAAGCCCCCAAAACTTTAACCTTAGACTGTCTACTACTGACCTCACCCCTTTCCTAAGAGGTCTGTAGGGGGCGTGCATAAGCACACCAAAGTGCCTACCGTCCCTGTCCTATTGTTTCTTTTATTTTCTTATATATATCCATGTATTTATAACTGTTTATACTTATACCTATTATCTTATAAGCAATTGACTAATCAAATAAATAAATAAATAAAGTATTAGCACTAGATAAATCAGAGTTCTTATATTGCTACCACAACAAGAGGATAGCCAGAGTGTGATAATTGTGTGAACAGAGGCAATGGAGAACTAAGATAAAATATTACCTCAGCCCCAGAACTCAATTTTTAGGACAGATTCTGTTTTAATCAACTCAACCCACTGGGCTGATTGCTTATTTGCATTTTTAAAATCTGTTTCAGCATCTAAAATACTGGAACCTTCCTGGGAGACTGAATGGGGCACAAATGCTGAAAGATTTATATACTCCAGGTGCCCCAATATAAGTCCTGCTTCTTGGATTCGGCCCTTTGATTAAATGTTGTATTTATGGTTTTTTTTATTTATTTATTGTTTCATACGTTGGTGCACCGGTGTTCTGCAACATCACTTAGGCTACATATCTAGAACATGTATCCTTTTTCACAAGATGAATTCAACCCTTGATTTTCACACATAGTACATTCATAGAAAGGCATCTATATGGACCTCATATGCCCTTAGCCTGCCTTCTAGGGCCAAAGCCTGCAAATATGCTAGCAAACTTGAATAACCAAAGCTGCTGCTGGTGGCATGGAATGACAATGATATGTTTGAAGATAGAGCTGTCCCTCTATCCACAGGAGTAGTGATGTTCTCCACTGACAAAACTGATGAAAGATTCAGCTGTTGGAATAATCAATTGCTGCGAGGAGTGAAAGACATATCATCTTGGACTTTTCCGTAGACAAAATAATTCAAAAGAGGAAAAGCCACATCTGTAGGGAACAGCTTTATTTGCAATAGATTTTAGGTTCAATTTCCTAGCATTTCTGGGTAGACCTGGAGACTATGAAAACCTCTGGATATGCCCACCAGAACTACCATTCTTATACTATCCATCGATAATACAGTATCTGTTGAGCATTTGTATTTTGATAGCATTTTATTTATATTGTCCATAGGTTTTATATAATTTTTTTTTCATATTGAAAACTGGCCAATATCCTGTGGTAAAATGGATAGCCAATACAGTTAATAAATAAATAAATACATTCTAGATCAATGATCTGACTCTCTATAAGATCGTTACCTACGTTCATTAGGTGACTTGTTCTATGTTAGTAAGATAAAACCAGGTAAAGCAGGATTTTAGCAAATTTGTAAGATTGGAGTTTTATTTTTAAAAAATCATTCATCATCACTATTATCAGGCCTGTTTTAATATAATTTTTCATGGAAAGCAGGCTAAAATGGATATATATATAAATAAGCAGCAGCAAAGAAGTCAGACTTTAGATTCTGTATTTTAAAAAATTTCCTGTCAGGAGACATGGTTGGTGAACAGACTTTTTGGACTATGATGTTCCACATGCAGAATATAAAAATAGTCTTAACAGTATCTTTGGTAGTCAGTGAAGCTTTTCATTGACATTTATGAATTGACATAAGCTACATATTCTTTGATCTGCCCTTCAAATTTATTGGCAGATTTATTGGTGAGTCCCCATAACTAATCTAAGAAGCAGTTTGTACCCATGCATTGTATAAAGCATAGACTGATCGGCAGATTAAGGCATAATGCTTTATTTTACATTTGATAAATAGAAGAGGGTATAAATATTTGTCAGCATGGTTTGTATCTCTCTGGTTCCATGCTGAGAGGATGCTACCTTTCAGACATTCATCTGAAGGGCTCAAATTCAAGATGAATAGATCTCTAGGCAAAATCTATCTTCAGCATTTGATGCTAATGCATTTTTGCAAACGGTTGTGATGCAATCAGGTATTTGCTGCTAGAGCTTCTCAGAACGACCTCAATTATTTGCTCTCAGTACTAGATCTGGGGTTTCATGAAATCACTATCTTCCATAGAAAAAGAAAATCACGGTAGCAATATTTCAATGATCCATATTTTTGCCTTGGAAAGAAAGAACATTTCAAAACAGATCACTTATTTTGGATGTCATTTTGTTTATAATCTCTGGGTTCAGCTTGGCAGTGGGCCCATTCGATTTTTAAGGTTGGAACTGCTTTGGTTGCATTCCATGTGCATTTACAGAAGAAAACGACCCACCCAACACAGGATTGTGTGCATACAGCTTTTTAACACAAGCTCAGTGGACATAACCAACACCCAGCTAGAATCATCAGAGTTCATCAAACTTGCAGTTTGCCCATTTCCAAACTCAGACTTATGTCCAAGCCTAGGACATTATTTTTTTATATTCAGATAAATATGTGTGAAATTCCCCTTGACATTCAGTGTGACAAGGCTAGGGAACTGAGCAGTCAGGCTGGTCCCTATTGTAGTTCTGCTGCATTCAGAAAACATGTGACGAGGGCTTTAGAGCTGTCTCAGCGGTCCTGTTTCTTTCTCTTTGCATGCTGATCGGAAACAATTCTACTGAGCTTCACAACTGAATTCCTCCTCCTTGAGAACTTGGATTAGTGAGATCCTTGCTGTCTGGTTCATGGCACTAAGGGGGACAGTATAATGCAAGGCATGCATTAGAGGAAGGTGTTGGTATCATTCTGAATTCATTGGTGGCATTTATACATTAGTAGCATAAGTGTGTTGTGCCAGTTTGTACGTTATCAGTAGCAATATTTGCAGGGACACTGGAGGCACTGGTGTTTCCATAACATTCTTGCATTATCTGGCTATGTTACTTTGTCAGTCCGTCTTCTACTAATCACATACAGGGAGTCCTCAATTTACAACAGTTCACTTAGTGACCGTTCAAAGTTACAATAGCACCGGAAAAAAGTGACTTATGACCATTTTTCATACTTATGACCATCGCAGCATCCCCATGGTCATGTGATTTACATTCAGATGCTTGGTAACTGGTTCATATTTATGAAGGTTGAAGGGTCATGTGATCACCTTTTGTGACCTTCTGACAAGCAAAGTCAATGGGGAAGCTAGATTACACTTAACAACTGTGTTACTAATTTAACAACCATGTTACTAATTTAACAATTTGCAGTGATTCACTTAACAAATGTGGCAAGAAAAGTCACAAAATGGGGGCAAAACTCACTTAACAAATGTCTCACTTAGCAACCTAAATTTTGGACTCAATTGTGGTCATAGGTTGAGGACTACCTGTATTGAATTAGACTTCATTTGACTGAGCAATGGTAATTTTCTCTTCCTCTCTAATGTAATATGCCCAAACTCAGCTCTGTCCCAAGTGTTTAAAAATGCTTCTTTTTTTAAAAACATGTACGTGCAAGTTTGGCTTCTGGAAATAGATATTTTGTCCTACCTCATGAGAGTGAATGTATAATTTGGCATTTGGGGCTTAAACTCCAACTAAATCATGTACCCACTTTAGAATTAGAATTCTTTTATTGGCCAAGTGTGATTGGACACACAAGGAAGTTGTCTTGGTGCAAATGCTCTCAGTGTACATAAAAGAAATGATACATTCATCAAGAGTCAAGAATCATAAGGTACAACACTTAATAATAGTCATAGGGTACAATAAGCAATCAAATCATACTAGGAAACAGTCAATATAAATTGTAAGGATACAAGCAACAAAGTTACAGTCATACAGTCACAAGTGGGAGGGGATGGGTGATAAGGAGTGATGAGAAGATTAATAGTAATAGGAGTGCAGACTTTGTAAATAGTTGAACAGTGTTGAGGGAATTACTTGTTTAGCAGAGTGACGGCGTTCGGGGGGAAACTGTCCTTGTATCTAGTTGTTCTGGTGTGCAGTGCTCTATAGTGTCATTTTGAGGGAAGGAGTTGAAACAGTTTATGTCCAGGATGTGAGGGGTCTATAAATATTTTCATAGCCCTGTTTTTAACTCATGCAGTATGCAGGTCCTCGATTGAAGGCAGGTTGGTAATAATTGTTTTTTCTGCAGTCCTAATTATCCTCTGAAGTCTGTCATACTTTCTTGGCCAAATGGTTTACCTTTGAGTCTTATAACATCAGAAGAGACAACTTGGGTTTCAAAAGAAAGCTTTTATATTTGGGATGCCAGATCCATTATCTCTGTCCTGCACTTTTCTTTTAGGGTAATTCTATTTGCCTTGTAGAACATGGTTGCTTTTGTTTGATGATGACTACAGCCATTTTGTGAACAAACAAGCTTTGTTGGCAGCCATTTTGTGATCATTTTGTGACAGTACCCAGGAGACTCTCAAAATTTAAATTGTGTCCAGTAGGCCTGAAACAGTATTTAAAAATATCCAGATAGATGGATAGAGTATCTGAAAAGAAAATATATAATTTGGCATATTTGTAAGAGAGATAATGAAATCATGAACTAATGCTGGAGCTTTAATTCTGCTTAGAGCAATGCACTACCCTACTGAATAGCTTCCATTCATGTCAGAAATGATTAGAAGTGCATAATGAAGAACAATTACTATAAAATATGCCATTCTTCCTGTTACATTCCTGAGAGCCTGATCAAAGCATGTTGGGCTCAGTTAGAAACCCCTATTCCAATTCTTTGGAAAATACATTTAGAATATCTGGTAAATATCTCTGGTATAAACTGTGCATCATTGATTAAATGCATTGCAGATAGAAAAGAGAAAGGATGTAATTTCTTTTTAAGGCTCATGTACCAGCCATATTGTAATTAGTAACACTGAGATTAGGTTCATACATTGCACTAAGCAATAATGTGATTTTTCTGTTTGGTTTTTTGGCTTAGCATATTAGATTGTAAAGAAGTATTTATGGCTTAACATACTGTGTAAATCCAGCCAATATATGGATGACAATTAACTTCATCTGAAATGATTCATATCATATTTCTAAGACATATTTTAAGATGTTCTATTTAACATGGACTAAAATCAAGCCAACTCCCAAATTAGCATTTAAAATTAAATTAAAATATGAGGGAGGGGACAATTGGCAACCCCATGGCTGATTTTGGTCCCTGAATTTTATCAGGGGTGTTGTAAACTCATGTAAAAATCACACAGTACCTTTCTTTCAGCCTTTAACCAGCATATACTAACAGCACAGATTTTAGAAAATTAAGTACAGGTAGTTTTTGATTTATGACCAAAATTGAGCCCAAAATTTGTTCCTAAGCAACACTGTTGTTAAGTGAGTTTTGCCCCATTTTACCTTTCTTGCCACAATTAAGTGAATCACTGTAATTGTTAAGTCAGTAACACAGTTGTAAAGTAAACCTAGCCTCCCCATTGACTTCGCTTGTTAGACATTCATAAAAAGTGATCATATGACCCTGAGATATTGTAATCAAAAGCTAGGACTATCTGTGTAACACAAAAAACATCTAGGTGTAAAAAACTATAATCACGTAATAACTGATAAATGATGAAGAGGTTAAAAACTATTAAATGAACTATAAAGCCCCAAACTCTCTCTGTGCTATCCATAGACATCCATGAAATCATATTTGGAAGAATGTTCTTTGATTTGCAGAATTTCCTAAAATATTTGCTTTGTTGGTATCAGCTGACGGTGTTCCTTTGTTGTTTGACACCTTGAGCCAATTGGGAAAAACATCTCACAACCTTACTTCGGTTCTATTTTTACTGACGGAATGAATCCAGCAGCTTTCACTCCTGTTGAAGTTTTCGCCTTCAACAAATGGTAAGAGAATCAGGCAACATTTAGCCAGCCATCCTTGTGCAAATTGTTTGCACCTCCCTAATTGTTGCATGTTTTAGCTAATTGCTGAGCCTAAGTGGGTTTTATTGACTTAACGGTAGTGCTCCTTTTATGATTGCTGTTTTAACTTATTTTGCAAATCATTCCGGGAATAGATTTTATGGCATAGAGATTTCCTAAAGAAACAGATGCTTGGTGGGCCATTCCCAACAAATGACTAAAGACTTAACATGTTCTGATATTTGATATATTCCTCTTTTTTATGACATTGGCTTATACTAGTTAGTGCATTTGTCAGAGGTACAGGAGAGTCCAAATGTGGACTGTGAAAATACTACTCTCTCACCGGGTTTGATTTTTGGACTAGTGGCTGTTGAAGTAGCATGATACCCCACTTTTGTTTTAAATTGTTCATGAACATGTAATCCTACTTTTTCCAGTCCAGTCACTCTTCTACTTATTACAAGTCTCTCTTCTTTGCTATAGATATTTTAAGATGGATTTTCTTTAAAAGTCCGTGCTGCAGAAAAGTTTTTCTCCCTTATGCAGGGTTTGGGAGAAAACCCTGTCTCTGTTTACATTTCTAGTATCACTTCATGAATCATATATATTACACAGTTCCGAAGGAAACTCCAATCAATAGTATTAGGAGGAGGTAGCATATCGCTGTGTATGTAGAATGCTGCTTTACTTCATGCTGGTATACCATAGAATACTTGGGGCAGTGGTGCGATTCAATTTTTTTACTACCGGTTCTGTGGGCGTGTCTTGGTGAGCGTGGCAGGGGAAGGATACTGTAACATCTCCAGTCAGAGGTGGTATTTGCCGGTTTTCCAAACTACTCAAAATTTCCGCTACCGGTTCTCCAGAACTGGTCAGAACCTGCTGAATACCACCTCTGCTTTGGGGGCATCATATCTTTGTGGTAATATTTTGTTAAACAGTATTTATGGATTTGATCAGGGCTCTTTAAACAAATTAAAATAATGCAGTAAATACTACAGGTTCCTAAATGCTTCTAAAGGAAAAATAAAACTAACTTTTTCATTGTGAAAACAGCAGCAGTACCAAAAGTAGGAAAAAAGTTTCAACAAATCCTGGGTAAACTGCATAGGAACTAATAATGCACATTGATCATCAAAGAAGAGAAGCACTAGCAGAAAGGATAAAGAAAGGACAAAGAAGCAAGCTCTTGGTGTTGTACTCATCATCCCCAAACTGGGAAAATGCAGATGCTGACATGAGGAGGTATCAAAATTTGATATAGCCTTCCTCAACCTGATGATGTTCTAAAACTAAATTACCAATAAAGAAGAGTATTTGTAGTTCAGGGTTGAAATGAGGGATCCTTCCTGCTCTCTGAGCTTGGTTGTTTTCTTGCAGACGTTTCATTAGCCAAACTAGGTAAGATCAGCAGTGCTGATGATGTTACCTAGTTTGGATAATGAAACATCTGCAAGAAAATAACCAAGGACACCCTCAAAACTAAATTAGCTCTGATCTCAGCCATACACACATTCCAGCAGCTTCAGTTCCTGTTATCTTTGGTCAATTGGGAGGAGATTTCTGGGCAGCAAGACCATATATGCTGGGGATAATAGCATAAAAAGGAATTTAAGCTAGATGTAAAAGAGAAAATTTATGTGCCTTTGTGTTTTGAGGCATGGCAGAGGATCATTGCAATCAGATATGGCAATTGCCTTTTGCTTTGATGGCTTTCAAATAGAATCAGATAAATTCAGGGAGAACATAAATTTTAGATGTTCGCGATTATGAGATTTTGGGGGTTTAATTTATTTTTAATATTTGTATTTCATGGTTTTTAGTATTGTAAACCACCCTGAGTCCTTAGGGAGATAGGGCGGCATATAAATCTCATAATAAATAAATAAATAAAATAAGTAAAAGGGGAACTCAACGCTTCAAAACATGGTGGATGTTAATGTTTTTCCATTATGCTGTGTTTAGGAACACCTCAAAGAAATGAGATTGATGAAAGAGTAAAACTAGGGTACACAGGTGGTCTGATCCAGTAAATTAGCTCCCAACAGCATAGGAATATCCAAGCCTATGTAAGAGATGGAAGGAAAAGTCTCAAGGCATTCCAGAGCTAATATTTAACATACTTTTTCTATGTGTGTAATTGGAAAAGAGAATGTACTTGCCTGCAAATAGCCATTCTGTATTTAGGATCAGTAAGTAATAGTTACATCTCAAACAATAGGTATTAAAATAAACAATATAGAATTAAGCAAGGGAAAAAAACTTTCTTAATTCTAGCTGTGTGTTGGTTTAGACACTGGAAAATTTGGCTTTCAAATACAAGGACAAATGTTATTAATATGCACCCAGAAGAGATTTTCCTTTAGCAAGTAGGCTGATGCCAAAGAGGCTGGCATGTTAAAGGCTCATTCATCTGCTTAACTTCAGCGCCATCTGTTGTGACTTCAGAGAAAATGCCTGTAAATTGTGGAACAAAAAAACAAGGTAAAAGTAGAGGATGAAAAATTAATTTTAACTTTCCATCATGAAAACAAATGATCAGAAAATAAAAAAATAATATTCCCCCAAAAAGAGAATCAACTTTAAAATGATTAAAGTTGTTACCTTATTATATTGGTCATGCTGGGGTTTTTAACAGTATTCTGAACCATGATCATTTTATAGAAAAAGAACCTTTTTCACAACCATGGCAATAAAATAATGATTTTATCATTTGGACTATTATGACCTGCAAAAGTAAAGATTTATGAGCAAGCCAGTTAAAAAAAAGTGCCAATTTTAGTGACATGACCTTTTTCTCTTATTTTTCTGCTCTTGCCATAGGTCCCAGTAAAATTAAGGATCTGTGAACCTATCTAATCAATATTTCCTTCTCTCTTGGTAAAGACATGTATTTAAAGAATGCCACTGTAGTCAGTCTGTCATACCATGATTGCTTTTCTTCAACTTAGCCTAGCATATTTCTGCGATGCTAATTAGGTAACTGAAAGAAAATGGAGACTGGGTTTGTTTTAACCACTGACTGCTGAACAAACATTATGCAATCTATGCCATAAGCCAGCTATAGACCATAAAGCCAGAACAAAATGAACCATATTATGATTTTGTATGATGAGTGAATTCAGCTACTATCACTCTAGCAGCCACAGTTCTTTATACGGTTCAACATGTGTTCTGTTTTCTTCCATCTAACTAGAACTTTGCTATTTTTGATTCTGTTCACTCATTTAATCCATAGGTAGGATTCTCCGCGTTATACTTAACTAGAAGCAAGATCTTCTTTGTCCAACACCAACAATGTATTACATTTTTAAAAAGTCTTTTGGGAGTCTTGGAGATTGTGAACAATTTAGACAATGCGTCAGCTCTAACATTTCGGTTTCCTGTACAGTGTTGAATATCTCTAGTTTTGGAAAGAGAATGTTTATAGATGTACCACAACAATGAATGTTTAACCAGATTATGCTAAATACATGTTCGTAAGTATAGGCCTTGGCACACACCCCTACACTTTCTAATCAGAATTCCTAAGCAGAAGAGACCCAATGTGATGTAGTGGTTAAGGCAACAAGGTAAAAATCAGGAAGCCATAAATTCTAGTCCTGTTGTGGGCCCAAAGCCAGCTTGGTAATCTTGGGCCTGTCATACTCTCTCAACCCTAGGAAGAAGGCAATGGCAAACAAATTCCAAAATCTTGCTAAGAAATCTGCAAGGCAGCTCAGTCCAGGCAGTTCTCAGAAGTCAACAATGACTTGAAAGTATAAAAAAAGAAAATCACCAATACCCAGAAGATAGATTTACCTTAAAATGATTTAGCCACTTTTTTTAAAATTCATATTTATATCCCGCCCTTCTCTGGAGACTCAGGGCGGCTTACAATTTTTGGGATACAACCCAATGCACTCAACAATAGCCTTCCTTCCATTTTATATGCCTGCTTATTACTAAGCGGCATTTTTACAAAGTCAGTTTATTGCCCCCAACAATCTTGGGTCCTCAGTTTACCTACCCCGAGAGGATGGAAGGCTGAGTCAACCTTGAGCCTGGTGGGATTCGAGCCTGCAGTAATTACAGGCAGCTGGAACTAAGTGCTAGGCTATTAACAGCCTGCACCACCAAGGCCCTTTTCCCTCCAGCTGCAAAACTGTCCCAGTAGTTTGTCACTGACCTTTGAAGCTAAGCTAAGTATGAAATAATCCAGAATACAGTAGGATTTGCTTGGTAAACAGGTGAAATACCAGATACATTGTACAATTATAAGCAAATGAACATATTAGGTCTTTCTAGTTCACCACTGTAATAAATGGTACTTTCTATTGAGATCAAGATAAGCATTTCTTTAATGTAAATTATAATATAAATAATGATGCCCTATATTTTGATTAGGCTAGTCAGCAGTAGTGAAAACATACTCCTATCTATATACAAGTAGATGTTTATGAATACAATTAAATTTAATTTTTAAAATCTAATTTTCATAGAAAGTTAAACTTTTTTATCTTTTCTGTATAATCATTTATCTCAAATAAAATGTAATTGCAGAGTGATTTTTGACATTTAATGCTAAGCTAAACAATCATAATTGTGGAAAATATCAGGGATGCTAAACTGAACAATTGTACAAATGTATAAAGTGCATACTGTTCAGCTGGAAATAAGGAATATTATTCTGAAAGACACTTAAGAAAAGTTCTTTTATATCTGACAGAAATTTTGGAGTATGATGAATTCTTCTCTTAAATAAGAGCACCCTGTATGATTAGGTATGAAACAAACAATGTAGTTTCTTTTAACATCCCTTCAACAATATACAGACATCAAACTTCTTGCAATATTTCATTATAATTTATTATAGTTTCATTTGCAAGACAGCCAAAACAAACCAAAATAAAAAAGACCCAATGAAGAAGGTTAAAGAACATTTGTAAATTACTACTTTATTAATGAAATAGTGAATCCAAGATCCATAGCCAAATATAAAATAATTTATGCATCCTGTGAACATTCATAATCTTATTCCAATTTATTTCTATTGAACACAGCCAATTGTATATTCCCATGTGCGGCATACCATGAATGTTTTGTATGTGTACTTTTCAATTAAAAGAGAAAATAAGGAATAATATCACCAAAATAATTCTCTTACAGCTGACAGCAACCATATTTACAGCAAGACAGTTTGACAATAATTTCAACTTATATTAGGTCTCTTTGAATTAGGGCTACTTGCAGTGTGATAAGTACTGTAGTGCCAGAAGTCAGCATTTGCATTAATTTTAACAAATACTCATTCTGAGATCAAAATAGCTGATGTTGCTGTTATCTCATAATTTTAATAGCTGAGGTTCCAACCCTCAGAGGTAAAACCATGTATGAGCAAGTCCTACATTTATTATCTGCTTTGTTTGGTGAGTCTGTTTTGCATTGAAATGTCGAGTATCACCTACTGGCAGATAAAAGATACTCAGTGGGGCAGGCACAGCAGCTGCTGCAACCTGTTTGGCTTTCTAACAAATAATTATTATTACAGAAAGGCACATAATTCAGCAGCATTGTAGACTGAGATATTTTATCACACTTTCCCCATGCAGCAATAAGGAAATTTCCATCCTCCAACAATTTTCAAATCAGAATTACAGGTGCTGCTGATAACAGGTGTTGAGCTGGGAAGCAGCAAAAACATGGCTTGATTTTCAGATACTGAGCTGAATTCTGTTACTGATGTAGTTAGAAATAATCTCATAAAATGAGCATATGTGAATATAAACCTTAGCTGTGCTGAAATGGCATTCAACTGCTGCTCAAGTAGGTTTCTAAAAGAAGTTAGTTGGCAGAGTGGCACAGAACATCAAGGGGCATTCTGATTGGATTTTCTGTAGAATCGAGAAATACTATTAATTTATTTAACATATTTTCATACGGCAGTCAAAAAAGACACCCAGCAGCTTACATGGAAAGGATGTAATTTGAAACATCCGTGGTAAAAAAATAAACTATTAAAACAATTTGGAGGCATGAACTGTTCAATGTAAGATTATTGGTTTTTTTAAGTTTAAGATGGCAACATTTGCATCAGGGGACAGCTCTTTGAAAACACTTCACTTTTCAAGAGCTTCTCAAAGGCCAGCAAAGAGGCAGTCAGACTGATCTCTCTGGGGAGGCTCCTCCATAACATCCACTATGAGATATGTGTGCTGACACCAAACTAAATGTATATCTTGTATGTTTTTACAAAGGAACATGTTCCCATGTGATCAGTAGGAGTTATTGCCAAATAAATATGCATAGAAGTATAGCCCAATTTACCAGATCAACAGAAAAACTGGAGTTACAGTACCTGACCCAATAAGTTATAATGTGCTTTGCTTAAGTTTCACTTAGTATACTGTACATGTCATATGCATTTATGATTCCAACTAACGTCTGGTCATTCAGTGCTATGGATGATGAATTCTAGTGTGTGTCCCAGGGTGATAGAGTGTTTAGCATGTTCAACAGCCCATGAGGATATTGGCTCTGTTTTGGGTGGCCCACTCTCTTATGGAGAAGTTAAGGCTTGACATCCACTTACTAGTGAAGAATACACTCAACTTCTTATGCATAAAGCCCCTCAGATTTGGAATCTGGCCTTAGTGCATGACCTCTGGAGTTGACTGAAGTGCCTTTCAGCACTCCATTATCTGGGCTGAATTTAATACTGTTAGCCTTGAGAAAATAGATAGGGTTCTTGGGCTGAAAGTTCAGCGACGTTGGTGTTAGATTTATGTCTTTTGTGGCTACAAAGACTGCCCAGGAGCCAATCTGTGATTGGGTCCGGACAATGGTGAATACATTCTTGAAACATATCTTAAGGTCTGCTCATCCTTAAGAGGCCATCCCAAGACGCAACTGTTTTAGACACCTTCTGCCCTGTCTTCAGCTTTTTGTCGAGAAGATTGTTGAGAACATGATTGTTGTGTAGCTTCAGAAGGTGCTGGATGAAACAGATTATATGGACCCCTTCCAGTCAGGTTTGAGGCCAGGCTATGAGTCTGAAATGGTATCAGTTAAACCCGTGGGTGATCTTTGGAGGGAATAGGATGGGAGTAGTTTGTCCTTAGTTGATCTTTTTGATTTCTCATTAGCCCATTAGCCTTAGATATCTTTGCCTATGATTAGGAGTTTGGGGCACAATGCCATGCTAGTTCTTCTTCCTCCAGGGTGATTCCAGTTAGTATTAATGGTGACTCTATAGCTATTCTGATATGGGGACTCAGGGATTGACTCTCTCCCTACTCCTACATGAAACTGCTGGGTAGGTCATTCAGCTACTTGGGTTATTGTGTCATCAATGTACTGATGATACTCAGCTATATATCTCCACCTCTACCCAGTCAAATGATTGGATGGAGATTCTGCCTCAGTGCCTGAAGGCTGTGGGGATCTTGATGGGAATTATCAGGCTTCAAATTAATGCTAGCTTTGGCTGTAAGGACTCCCTGGATCTGGTGATTTCCCATCCTTAATTCTGGATGATGTTGCAGTATTCCAGACAGTACCAATGGGCAATATTGGGTCCACTTTGCCTTCAAAGAGTAAGTGGCAGATGGGACTGGTGTGTGTGTGTGTTTGAACAACTTTGCATTGAGTAGAGATTTTCCCCCTTCCTAGATCAGGAGGAACTGCACATAATCATTTATGCTTTGGTCACCTTCTAACCTCCTGAGTGGATACTGCAACATGTTCTACAAGGAGCAGTCTTTGAAGAACATCTAGAAACTTCAGTTGATCAAGAATGAAGCAATATGGGCTATTGTGGGTTTGCCTTGCTACACTTGTATTACACTTTTGCTATGCTAGTTGCACTGGTTTTCAATTTGCTTATGGGTACAAATCAAGGTGGTTATTACCTACAAAGGCCTGGGACAAGGTATTTGAGGGAACCATCTTATTCTCATTGTTTCTGCTCATATCATTAAGCTGGGCAGAAGGACATGCTCCGGGGGCTTGTCCGTAGGTTTCAACTGCCGTCTGGAACACCGTATCATCTGAGATTAAGTTGGCTCTCCTGCTCACCTTCTGGAAAGCATTAAAGACCTGGCAGTTTTCACAGGAAAAGTATTTTTTTATTTTTACATATTCATTCAGAATAATTATGCCCATTGTAGGTATTTTCAGCAGCCACTTTGCATTATAATCATTTAAATAAAATAAAATAAAATAAATTTATATTATATTTTTTTATGTTTGTCAGCCATCCAGAATTGCATTGTAACATGTGAAGCCATATCAATTGATTAAAATAAATAAATTTAAAGAAATAAATACATTCTTACTAAATACAGGCAAAAGATGGCTAAACAAGCTCTTGTCAAAGCATGACAATGTTTTGCCATTTGGTACTTCACTCTGCTATAAATAACGGAAAAGCAGATCTCTCCATTGATCAAGTTCAGTCAGATGACAGCACCCTAGATGGCTCACCTCAAAAAACTAATTTAGGACAAACTGCTATTAACATTAAATTCTTACAGTATTTCCGGATCCCTTCACAAGTGGATTACTGCCTTCCTGTCAAACAGGCAACAAATAGGAAAAATAGGAAACGCCCTATCAAACCCTGCACCAGTTATTAGCGATTTCCCCCAAAGGAGCATTCTAGGACCCACACTCTTTACACTCTATATAAACGACCTTTGTGATCACCTTATTAGCAACTGCGTCCTCTTCGCTGATGATGTAAAACTATTTAACACCACCGTCAATGTTACCATCCTTCAAAAAGACCTTGAGTATGTGTCTGAATGGTCTAACAGTTGGCAACTCCAAATCTCGACCAACAAATGCTCTGTCTTACACATTGGTAAAAAAAATCTATATACCAAATAGAAGCTACGTGGATATGACCTTGTTGATGACACTCACTCTGTCAAGGACCTTGGAGTTCTCATATTGAATGACCTAAGCGCCAAAGCTCACTGCAACAGTATTGCCAAAAAGGCTTTAAGAGTTGTAAATTTAATTTTATGAAGCTTCTCCTCTGGTAATACTGATTTGCAAACTAGGGAATTCAAAACCTTTGCTAGACCAATACTTGAATTCAGCTCTGCTGTCTGGAATCCACACTGTATATCAGACATAAATACAATTGAGCGAGTCCAGAAGTATTTTACCAGAAGAGTACTACATTCCTCTGCTCGCAACAAAATACCCTACACCACCAGACTTGAGATTCTAGGCTTAGACAATCTTGAACTACAGCGGCGAAGATTGGACTTAAGCATAGTATATAAAATCATGTTACAGTGTCTTACCAGTTAATGAATATTTCAGCTTTAACCACAACAACACAAGAGCACACAACAGATATAAACTTAATGTAAACCACTCCAAACTTGATTGCAGAAAATACGATTTTAGCAACAGAGTGGTCAATGTCTGGAACTCACTACCTGATTCTGTTGTCACCTGCTCAAACCCCCACTCCTTTACCCTCAAACTAACCTCCATTGACCTCACCCCATTCCTAAGAGGTCTGTAAGGGGCGTGCATAAGCGCACAATTGTGCCTACTGTCCCTGTCCTATTGTCCCCAATTATTAGTTCCTATTTCTTGTATTTAAACTTACGTTTATTCTTGTTTCTATTGTATTGTAAGCTTTTGACAAAATAAATAAATAAATAAAATAATAGATTTGGTCAATACAGATAATCCTCAAGTTATGACCACAATTGAACCCAAAATTTCTATTGTTAGAGACATTTGTTAAGTGAGTTTTGCCCCATTTTACAAATTTTCTCATCACAATTATTAAGTGACTCACTGCAGGTGTTAAGTTAGTAACATGGTTAAGTGAATCTGGCTTCCCATTGACTTTGCTTGTCAGAAGGACGCAAAAGGTGATCACATGACTCAGGGACACTGCAGCTGTCATAAATATGAGTCAGTGGCCAAACGTCTGAATTTTGATCATATGACCATGGGGATGCTGCAATGGTCGTAAGTGTGAAAAACGATCATAAATCACTTTTTTCACTGTAACAATTGTTGTTGTTAGGACAACCGAACCACCAAGAAACTGCAGGGTGTAAATTTTATAATTCTGCCAGAATACTTGCAAAGATGCAGTCATTAGAAGTCAGCTCATCTCGACGTCATGTTTACAGCCGTCGACGATCTATCTTTTCAAATGTGGGGCATTTTCACTAATTTTCATACTGAATAAGAAACAGAAGGAATGAGACGGGAATAAGGGGCAGGCATTCCTTTACCAAAATCTGATTTCGGCCTTGGAGCATTCGTGCAATCATCAACAACACTCCTCACCTCGGCAGTCAACCTTCTGCGCTCCAAAGAGCAACTTGAGTACCTCCCGTTTTCGGCTTCCCCTTTCTTTTTAAACAGAGTGGTACGGTCCGCGCTAGATCTGCGCGCTTGGGTAAGTAGTGCGGTCCAAACCAAGGGAAGAAGAGGGGGAGAGTAGGATTATGCGGAAGAAGAAGGAGCGCCACCCAAGCTTTCCTCACTTAAGTGGGCGAGTCTGTAGTCCGGCGTGAGCGGATGTGACAGAAGAGAAGGAAGCGGTGCAGCAGCTGGGGAGAAGGCGCGGATATGGGTACCCTTAAGGGGCAGGAATATCAGCCTGCCCAGGAGGTAAAGGAAAGAGTCGTGGGGTTGTTGGGTCCCTTGTTTATGCGAATGAACTTTGCATGCATTGGTTTCTTTCTTGAATGTCACTCGGGAGTGGAGAATCCACGTCCCTTGGAGGAAGAAGAGGAGGAGGAAAAACGATTTGAGAATGAGCCGCTTTCTTTCCAAAGGAAGAAAAAAACAGTTTATTTCCGAGGTTTTTTTTTCAATGACCGTTTTTCCACGGCCTGTGGACAATTCTGTACACCTGAGAACACGGGTGTCCGTGAGGTGTTACCTCTTATGTATTATGTCTTGCGTGAAGTGTTGCGTCTCTTAGGTTTGCCCCAAGTTTCTCTCTCACTCTCTTTTTTTATCTCCCCTTGAAATTGGATTGGGTAATGAAAGCGATTCTAACCACTTTGGCATATGATCAGGGCTTTCTTTTTCTTTTTAAAAATAAAACAAATAATAAAATAAATACAATAAAATAATAAAATAAAACTAAAATATGTACTTACTAGCATCGCTATGCCATTCCATTCCATCCGATTCTATTATTGCAAATGTGAGAGATTACTACAGCACAGAAAATGCTTCCTAGATGTCAAAGAGGTTTGGTATTGACCTTGAATTGGGGCTGCAACATTTTCAAAAGGCACTTGTGCCTGGTGGCTTATTTGTGGGGATAAAATGGCTTGTGCTTGGAATACCCTAGGGCCCACCTTTCAGAATAAAGAAGGGATTCTACAATTAGAGAATGTATACAGTGTTTTTTTTCACTCTCCCTCTCTTTACTGTTTTTTTGTCACCCTTTCTTTGTTTTATTACTGCATATAAATAAAGCAAAACAGTTTAAAAATTAAAGCAACCTGAGTTTCTTTCCTAATTTTTTTCAGACACATATGGATGTTTCATAGAAAATTCTCATACAGAAATACAGCTGTCCAGAATTATTGGAGATATGGCCCAGATCTGATGCATAACCAAAAAATTCTCTAATGCAGTATTTCTCAACCATAGCAACTTGAAGATGTGTAGACTTCAACTCCCAGAATTCCCCAGCCAGTATGATCCCAGAATTCCGTTCCCATGCTGGTTAATGAATTCTGGGAGTTGAAGTTTACACCTTTTCAAGTTGCTGAGGTTGAGAAACTGCTCTTACAGATATCACATAGTCTGAGGTACTTTCCACAGTGCTATTCTCTCTTGTACGTGTAGTCCTTGATTTACAATCATTTGTTTAGTGACTGAAGTTACAATGGCACTGAAAAAAAGACTTATGACTGTTTTTCACACAATTGTTGCAGCATCCCCATGGACACTTGGCAACTGGCATATATTTATGATGATTGCAGTGGGGTATTTGATCATCTTTCACAAACTTCTGATAAGCAAAGTCATTGGGGAAGCCAGATTCACTTAACAACTGTGTTACTAACTTAACAACTGCAGTGATTCACTTAACTGTGGCAAGGAAGCTTGTAAAATGGTGCAAAACTCATTTAACAACTGCCTTGCTTAGCAATAGAAATTTGGGGCTCAGTTGAGGTCATAAGTTAAGGACTACCTGTATTTCTGCCTCATTTTCTTGCAGATCCCTAACATGCTTCATTAAATGCTCAGTGGTTTATAGTTTTCACTGGTGTTTCTACTTCTGTAGTCTCAATTGCACAAAACAATTAGTTCATCCTTCTATAGTACAGTAGAACCTCTGGTCACAACCATAATTTGTTCCATAACTTTGGTTGCAACCCGATTTGGTCGTGACCTGAACCTAATTTTGGAAATTTGGTGCTTACAAAAATGCAGTGGAAAGGGAAATCAGCCGCGAAAAAAAATCTTTTGGTCGGAACCTGATTTGGCCGTGGACAGAAGCATTTGTAGCTTGATCCAATTAAATAATTAAAATTTAATTAAATTTAAAATTAAAATTTAAAAAAGATGCCAATTAAAAGAAGTATACCCTGTAGAACATAATAGTGAAACATAATGTGTTGTATGGAAGAGCATAATTCAGCTCACATAACATCTTTCTATACATTTAAAGAAAGTAATCTCATTTTGCAGCAGAGAAGAAAAATCTCTCCTTCTTTGCTGCTCTCAATCTCATCATTTCCCACACTAGCACACCTCAAATTGTCACCCGCATGGCTGTCATCTTGAGGCATGGTTACAGGAACACGGTTGGGGCAGTGGTTCTCAAAATAACACATTTTCCATCCTTCTTGAAAACAAGGGGAAAACACATTGAGCTGTGCAGATGAGCCCTTTCTGGATTATTAAATATTTAGGTGTTTGCAGGAATCACCCTTTCCCCTACGTCTTCATTCTTAAGATCATTGAAGTTCACTTTTTATTACGAACTACTAGAGTGTTATGGTTGCAGCTATACATACCTTTCTATCTCTTCCCATTTTTAAAGGCACATTTAAGAATTGTGCTCCAAAATTTCTAAAACTATTCTTTTATGATGTATAATGGCACTCATGACATAACCATAGCAGGTTTTAATAGGAAATAGCAGGTTTTAATAGGTTTTCAGCCACTGATCCATTCTTAGAAACGAGCTGGCTGTTGGTTCCAGGAGAATGGCCTGAGGCTGTCATTGGGCATTGGCCTGTGAATTTAGAGAGGCTACAGTGCAGTAGTCCAGGTGCTGGATCTCCACCAGTGATCACTTTTTAGAATGACTGATGAGATTTAGAGGTTTATTTTTATGGAGTTTGTTGTCTTCACTTACATTCCTGTGTCGTGAAATGTAATTGGGATTGGTACAAATGGAAAACCATGGCAGTCATTTTTTATTGAATTGGCAGTATACAGGCATAATAAAAATGCTCTTTTTTCACAATTTTTGTATTCACCATGTACTGTTAATCATAACTGAGGACTAGATACTTCAATTATATCATTACATTTAAGATTGTAGTATACTTTAGGTTTTACCAGCATTTTCGAAGAGATCTAAATAAATCCAAGAGTTGTACACAAAGTTGTTTGAAGTCAGCTGGCATCAAAATGAATAAAATATGTAAGCTATTCTTAAGTATCTTTTCTCCACGTATTTTGCAGCAGGATAAAACCCTGTCTCTTAAGCATTATTTCTGGTAAAAAGACAATATATTAATTTAATGAAAACATAATTATTTTCATCCAAAGACCTCTGACAGTAGCAGTATTAAAATGAATAGTCACATAAAAGTAATAATTTGGCAATAAGCATTTTTTTAAGCTGCAAATCTTACACAGCCAGGGATGTCTCACATTTTATAATTATTGCTGAGAGAGGTACAGGACCATCCTCTGAAATGAAGACCCAACCTTGGACACGTTTTTGACCGTGCAGAACTGGTTATGGTAATATTGATTTATATCTTGAGGTAATTTGTAGAACATATATTATGACATAAATATAATGCACATCAGAAAAAATATTTACTGATTATTTTGATATTCATCATCCTACTCTATCTTGATAACTTATTAATATAGACCCTCTAATTTTCTTTTTAGGTCGAAACTCGAGAGGATGAAGAACAAAATATCAAGTTAAGTGAAATTTTAGAACTCTTGGTTGCTGCTGGATACTTCAGAGCAAGAATTAAAGGCCTGTCTCCTTTTGATAAGGTAAGACTGTATTACTACAAATGATGTGTGCAGGCTGCATGCTCTAAACATATTTAATAGTTTTTCATCATTTTTCTGATTTTAACCAATCACTACCTGTTTTAACTGAAGTACAGATTATAAAACAGCTGTTTTGTTTTCTTAGTTCTCTTGTTTCTTAGTAAAAGGTAAAATAAGTATGGCTACTCTTAAGAAACATCTTGCATTCAACAATAAATTCTGGGACTGCTACTAAGTTAAAAATTACATTACTGAGTTAAAGTGAATTACATTTTTATGTGATAATATGACATTAATTGGATTTTCCACTTCAGACAATTTAATGAATATGTTTATCTTGTTTTAGGTGGTTGGCGGCATGACTTGGTGTATCACAACATGCAACTTTGACATTGATGTTGACTTGTTATTTCAGGAAAACTCAACAATTGGTCAAAAAATGTAAGTTGGTAGGGAAACTCTTGGAAACTAATTTCTTGGCATGCATGATGCTTTCAGCACAAATTTTGTTTATCTAGGAAAGTTGTGTCAGAATTTCTGATTATCTTGAATTATTTTATAGTAGTTATGAAACTTAAGATAGATACTTTGTTCTATTCATTATTCTCAAATCAGTTTTTAGGTAATGCCAAAATATTTACATGCTGCTTTCATTGATCCAAGCAAGTGGGAATGGGATACTATTATAGCCGTAGCACTTAGACTTATATACCACTTCACAGTGCTTTACAGCCCTCTCTAAGCAGTTTATAGAGTCAGTATATTGCCCCCAACAATCTGGGTCCTCATTTGACCAACCTGGGAAGGATGGAAGGCTGAGTCAACTTTGATGACACATTATAATAGTTTTAAACATTTAAAAGTTGATCTCAGTTTTTTCTTCCAAAAGATAAGAGGCTATATGAGTCAGATGATTTATCATAGAAATTGGCAGACCTGTCTTAATATTGTTGAGTTCTTGTGTGCAACATTTTTTTGAGTCATTTAGTCTGCAATCCTATACCATTTATGTGAAAATTAAGATGAGATTTTTAAGCAAATTAATGGGATGTGTTGTTTACCAGCAGTTCAATTATATCCACAAGGGGGCTCTTTCAGGATGTTGTGTATATACAGTTGCACATGTCTCAATTGTCTCATTTGCCTTTTTCCAGTGCCTTAACAGAGAAGATTGTATCAGTTTTACCTAGAATGAAATGCCCTCACCGCTTGGAGCCACATCAAATACAGGGATTGGATTTCATCCACATCTTTCCTGTTATACAGGTACATGCATCTTAATATATAAAGATGGCGCTCTTTATATAGCTCTGCTGATTAAAAGAAGAGGTTCATTTTATCAATTTCATTCTTTTTGATAGATGTAACATATCCAGATCTTTTTTTCCCCCTTCCCACAACTTTTTTCTTTCTTTTTCTTTGTTGTTCTTAGTGGCTTGTAAAACGTGCAATAGAAACCCGGGAAGAAATGGGAGATTACATCCGGTCATATTCCATATCTCAGTTTCAAAAGATACACAGTTTACCAGAGGTAAACATTTGATTGCTATCTTCTGTGATTTGAAAACTGGCATCAGAAGTGATTCTCTTCAGCATCTTTAAATTGTACAGGATTGAAGCAAAGCTTGCACAGCTGTTTCAGCTCATAGACTTTTAGGACAGAAACTGATGTATCAAATGTCAGGAGCTGATACTGGAGAAAAACAAATGTCAGTACTCTTTCTTTAATGTTAAATATCCAGTTGTATTGCTAGCCATTAGGGAGCATTTCTAAAATCATCTGGAAAATTGTTATCAACAGCATTTTAAAAGCAATATGCTTGTCCAGCACTGATAGACATATAACTATTCTTTATTACAAGTTTAATTTCTGTTGACAGTGGGATTTGATGTTTAATGTCCCATACTTATTAACATACTACCGTATAGTTCTATATGTTAGGTTTATCCTCTGTTCTTAAGAACATTATGTTCAGTTAGAAAACTCAGAATATGTCCAACTTATTTGTCTCCAGTTCATTTATGGAAAGAAAACATCATTTTTTATGTTTAAAAAATAGGTATGTGCAAAATATTTTGAATTTGAACTGTTTTGTATTGAAACATCCGGCTTCTGATTTGAAACAGTTGTATAAAAGATTTTGAAACCTTTGTTTTCTATTCAAAGCATATACATCTTAATAATTTTGGAAATATTTTATCTCCAAATACTGTCTCATAGCTCAAACACTTTTTTAAAGATAATCAAAGCAGACAATTTTAGTTCTGTAACAACTAAATCAAAAACAATTTCTTTTTAAAACCTGAAATGAGACATATTCAGAACAGTTTAATTCAAAATCTCTTGCATGTTGTCATTAAATCTGATTACTTTTCAATATTCACATCCTATCTTCTGCTGGAAAAAGATGCTTTAAATTTAAAAGCTTTGTTTTAAGAACTATCATTAAGAGATTGAAATATTGTTAAAACATTCAATACCAGAACAAGTATATCTAACTGGCTCTATTATTTATAAGCTGGTAAGCATCTTTTTCTGTCTCCTGTGTGATAACTAATGTCAAAGCCTTTGCTTTTGATTAGACAAGTTTATTTTCTAAAACCGTAGAACAATATATTACAGTATTAGGATGTAAGCATAAATGGCACTGTTGTATCTGTGCTATTTAGAAGTAAGTACTGATGAGTTTAATGACCCAGATAAGTAGTTGTGCAATTTTATTTTCAGTGTGAAAGTGTCAGAATGACATAGCTTCCATCTTTGTATATTTGAGCATCACAGTTATTTATGCAACAAGGTTTGCTGTCTTTGCTATTCCCGTAGAACCCAAAACTTTGTTGCTATTGTTTAAACTTATCTCAATTGCCTTGCAGGATGATGAATTCATGCAACGAAAAGAAAAAGCTATAAAAACTGTTAATGAGATCAGTGTAAGTGTAAAATGCGATGCACTTTAATTCAAAGATTTTTTTCAAAATGAATATTTGATTTAAATGTGCCATGTTTTTTAAATTTTTACCTTTTTTCCCCAAATAGACCCTATATATAAAATGCTTGCTATTTTTAAGTTAGGAAACCTTTTCAGATGAATTGTAACTACAGTAATAATGCCTGTTGTATTTCTTATTAATTTTATGTTCTGCTACAAATTGATTCATCTGCTTTGCAAAGAATATTATGATAAAAAGTTTCCATGTCATTAGCAATAACAGTGGGCTTGGCTGGATTTGTGTATTGTGAATCATATCACGTTTCGTTGTGGTTTAGCATGACACAGGATGGGATGCAACATTCCTAGCGGAAAACTGGCCAACTTCGGCTGTCCATGTATTTTATAGCATATAGTTGTTAAATTTATATTGCAAATTTGTTCCTCTTCTTTATAGTGAGAGTTCTTTGAGACAATAAAAATAAAAGAGAGTTTTGTCTTATTTTTCAGATGGCACTACTAGGTTAATGCTGGATTAATTTTGTGTGGCATGTAGAATCGTGATAAATTGAAATCCCATTTGTATGTTTTGAATATTAGCAATACATTTGTGTTTTTCTTTTGTCCTTGTAGGAAATGGTGTGTCAGTTTCAAATATCACATAAAAAGAAATTTAAAGATGCATAATTTGCATGGCTTACATTGCATTTCATCTGATGTAGTGTAGTTTAAAACAGATTTACCCACTTATGTATCTGCCAACATTGATCAAAACATCAGAGGGGAGAGAGCTCTTAACATGACTTTCTCTGGCAGAGCCAATGAAGGAGAGAAGCCAAATTGTAGAAACAATGATCATATTTGTCACTGTAGCTAAGAGAAAGTAAACTGCCTTCGTCAGGGTATAATATAAACAAAGGATATAATATCAAATAAAATTCAGACATTGCAATTCTAAAGTAGTTTTCTTTAGAAAGGCACTTCTTTTGTTTTCTTCATTTGTAAAAAAAACTAAAGAATGGGATGCAATGAAGGACATGTTTTGAGAATCCACTTTAATTTGCTTATTAACCTTTTTTTGCATGTTTCTATTCCTTCCTTCTTCCCTCATTCCCTGTGATTCTTGTGATTGCCAATTATATGGATCAATTATTTCAAACTAATGATGATCCCTAATCACATTTTTATGGCAGACTTTTATCCAGTGAAATAAATGATAGCTAAAAGATACTGGAATACTGCATAAATGTTTAATGAAAATGGTCTATGTGGCCCAACCACCAAACTTAGTCGGTCTTTATGGAGAAATATGAAATATACTTATGTAGTTAGAATGCTTCCCTTCTTAAAATGATTTAAAGTATGAAATCAGTGCACAAAAATTTACAGTATGTTTGCCAGGAAAGTAACATAATATTCATGTAGTCTGTAGAAATTTACCTCAATTCAAGGAAGACTTTAATTAATTTTCTTGACACTATTTGATTTAGCAAGGTGATATAGATAGATACTTCTCCATACTAGTAATCTTCGTAAGCATCCTTGTTTTCACACGTGGGTATGTGTGTGGGGAGAAACTAGGACAGCGGGGAGGGGAATCCTTTATTAGACTGCATGAACAGAGCTGAGATCTTCAAGTTCCACTGAAAAGAAAATCCTTCCTTGGGTTGCCGGAACAGAGTTAAAATGCTGAAGATTTTATCTCCGTTCCGGCAGCCCAGTGATGGATTTTGCCACCCACCCCCCATCTACCAAGAAGAAATTATTTGTTGGTATCAGTGGACCCCTCTCCTACTTCAGTGGATGGAGGAGAGAGAAAATCCTTCACTGGGTGGCAGGAATGGAGCTATGATCCAGCCCAAGGAAGCATTTCTTCACAAGTGGACAGAGGGGAAGAGAAATCCTTCCTCAGCCTGGAAATCTCAGCCTGGGCTGGAGGGGAGAAACTTAGCTCCATGAAACAACTCTTCATCACTGAAAATAGTGTTTCTTTTTTATGGTTCATTACAGCTAATTCCAAAATTAATGAACAGATTTTGATGAGATTCCTCAATCATTATATACATAGAAACAGGTTTTAAAATTGATTGAATAATTTTTCAGTATTATGCAATTGGCTAGCCTCAGTGAATATCTGATCGCTCACATTTGTTTGGTTATGCCATCTTTTGAACAGACTGTCCATTTTAAAAAATCAGTAAGAACATGCATAGCTGTAAACTTAAAAAATAATAAAGAAATACATAGGTGCAAACTTGCCAACTTTAAAATCTGTAATATCCTTGAAAATAATAAAAGAAATGCCGGTCCTTTAAAAAGGGAATACCTTACATACTTAAATAGGATTTAATTTTGAATCTCTGAAGATAATTGATCATTAATTCTATCTCTAGTCTTGAATAATTATGCTTAATTAGCAGAGACTTAATTATGGCTGCTTTAGCTAGCTATATAAGGATCGTTTTAATATAATTAAGATGGGAAAAATGAAAAACATGTATTTCATCTATAATAAGCTATTAAAAGATACAAAACAAGCAATGTACTTAAATTTAAGGTAAAACAAGTGAATTGAACAAAGAATGACCAATATATGACCCTATGAGTAATCCACTTAAATTCAGATAGTAGTGACCATCTTAGCTAATATATTTTTGTTCCTAGGAAATAGACAAGTTACTTCTGATTATTATTTTTTGACAGCAATATATAACAAGAACAGGCTTATATATGGCATTTTTATACATAAATAAGTAAACTTAACCTTACTATAGCAAATGATGTTATTGTTGTAAATTACTTAAATTTAGCTCTATTTACTTTTCTTACTTCATGCCTTAATTTCTTTGTCTATGGAGATCCTCAGTCCTCCAGGTCATGGTTGTCCCAAAGCTGCTTTTTCAACAGGACCTTCTGGTTTTTCTTCGAAAATGTTTCGCTTCTCATCTAAGAAGTTTCAGAGAGCTGAAGAAGCTTCTGTGGATGAGAAGCGAAACATCTTCAAAGAAAAACCAGAAAGTCCAGTTGCCACTTGAAAAAAAAAAAGCATCCTTGGGACTTAATTTCTTTGGTTTACTATGTCTTTCTCCCTTTCAATACTTTGCATAATTCTGAATAGTGTGATGGGTATTTATTGTATTCCAGGAGGTTTACAAGCCACGGAGGAAATATCAAAGACGAGTGGGAGCAGAGAAATTACTAGATGAGGATTCCAAAGTTCACGCTACCCTTCTGGAATATGGCAGGTAAGTTAAGAGTGAATACACCCTGAGATTTTATAAACTATTAGAACTGTTGCAGTGCAGTGACAACTGTATTGAAGTAGATCTCTGTGAAATTGCAGCTGGTGCAGAATGTGGCCGCGCGGGTGGTGATGGGGGTTTCCCGATACTCCCATGTTACACCCCTCCTGCGTGACCTGCACTGGCTGCCGGTTGCCCTCCGGGTGAGATTCAAGGTTTTAGTGTTAACATTCAAAATCCTACAAGGCATGGGTCTGGGATATTTACGGGAGCGTCTCCTGCCGATATCGAGTATCAACCGCCCTGTACGAGCACACAGACAGGGGCTTCTCGGGGTGCCATCAGTGAGTCAATGCCGGTTAGCGGCGCCCCGGGGATGGGCCTATTCTGTGGCAGTTCCCGCCCTGTGGAATCAACTACCCCTGGGACTCCGCCTGGCCCCTGACCTTCACACCTTCCGTCATGACCTGAAAACTTGGCTATTCGAACAGGCCGGGCTGTGCTGACCTCCTTGGGGGGGGGAGGGTTTTGAATTTTATAGTGTACATTGGGGTTTTTAGTATAATTGGACTTGTGACTGTTTAATACTCTTTTAAATAATTTATTGTTGTCGTTGGTTTTAGTTGTGAGCCGCCCTGAGTCTTCGGAGATGGGGTGGCATACAAGTCTAAATAATAAATAAATAATAAATAAATAAATACAGATGGTCCTCAGCTTATGACATTCCGATATAAGAGAATATTAACAGCCCAATCAGTGAACCACCAAGATAATTCCCACCAACACTGATAGCATAAGCCACTAATAAATAAAATGAGAAGCCCCCACCCCACTCTTAATAGCACAGATGATGTTAGCTAGTTTGGTAACAAAACCAAACTAGATAACATCTAGTAGTATACAACTACTATGAAATACAAAAAGTATATAAAAGTTAAAAAACACAATTAAAAATTAGTTAAAAAGGCAAAGGGAGGCTCTCAGGGCACTAGTCAGCCCCATGGTCTCACGCTTCTCTGGGCTCCCTATGGAGGCTTTGGAACCATAGATTAACTCCTTTTCAGAAGGCAAGAGAATGGGGGCCTGTCTCACCTCCAGGAGGGGAAGAATATTCCATAGTCCGAGGGCTAATTTTAGTGTCAGATTTAGGGTTTTTTTTTACACATCGAGAAACATTTGCTAATTTTATCAATTACGGCTTTTCCACTGCAGTCTTTGCTGTATTTTCAAATCCCTATCTCTTTCTGTTATCCTTCTTCTTAGTTTCACTGAGTATTTCTTGTGAGTATTTCCTTTTGTGTGTTTTTTTGTAATTGAGTTTGCATTGCTCTCATTACTATGGCTGTACTTTTTTATTCAGTAGTGGTATTTGATGAACATTCTTAGTTATTTAAATGTTCAGAATAAAACTTAGTTCTTTTTTGGGGGGGTAGGGGAGAGAGGTATTAAATGAAAATTAACTTTTCCTTAACCCCAGCTATATCACATATTAAATGGTGCGTTATCACAAACCCAAAGTGGTCCGATTTCATTACTTAGCTTCACAGTGATTTAGAATTGATTTCACTCTCATTATTTCCTCCATGCCAAAATATGTATTTCAAACAAATCAGAATATACAGCTATTCACATTTGTTTCAGAACCACATTTGGTGTGACAGTATTATATCCTTAATCTTGGCTTGTGTTTTACTCTGCATGAATGATTAATAAAATATGACAGATTGGCTTGCTAAGCCTAAATACCAAATACCAGCCCAGCCCTCCCCCACAGTCACATGATTACACTTTGGGTTCTCAGCCATATTTATGGATGTTTGCAGCATCCCAAGGTCACACGTCTGTGTTTTTCGGTGGTTTTACTGAATTTGCGGTTTTTAGCAAAACTGCACCCATAGTAAACAATAGGTTCGTATTTACAACCACTTCACCACCACCACAAAAAAAGTCCTAAAATCAGGTTGGTCACATGCCCAACCTGTTTTATGACCATTACAACTTACGACCATAATAGGCAGGCTCTGTTATGGTTGTAACTCGAGCATTGTAATCTTAAACAATCTCTTAAACAAATAAGGATTCTGTTATTTTCCATCCAGAGTTTCAGCCTCAAGCCTTTTCCATGCAAAGGAAAGATGTCAGGGACTGGACCTTTGCATGCTAAGCCTATGTTCCATCACCAACCTGTGGCCTCTCTCCCCTGCGGTGTTTTATCGCTTTGTTGGAATACATGTTAAATGTATTTTGTATTGCAACAATTACAGAATAATTCAGCAAGTAGATGGCAGTGTTTAGTTTGCATCTATGTTTATAATCCATGGTTCTTTTTGTTCTGAGGAGGGTTTAGAATAGAATAGAATAGAATAGAATAGAATAGAATAGAATAGAATAGAATTCTTTATTGGCCAAGTGTGATTGGACACGCCAGGAATTTGTCTTGGTGCATAGACTCTCAGTGTACATAAAAGAAAAGATACATTTGTGAAGAATCATAAGGTACAACACTTAATGATAGTCATAGGGTACAATAAGCAATCAAATCATACTAGGAAACAGTCAATAAAAATCGTAAGGATACAAGCGACAAGTTACACTCATACAGTCACAAGTGGGAGGAGATGGGTGAAAGGAAGGATGGGAAGATTAATAGTAATAGCAATGCAGACTTAGCAAATAGTTTGACAGTGTTGAGGGAATTATTTGTTTAGCAGAGGTGACGGCGTTTGGGAAAAAATTGTTCTTGTGTCTAGTTGTTCTGGTGTGCAGTGCTCTATAGCATCGTTTTGAGGGTAGGGTTTCTTGTGATAGTTGAGACAGTTAAAACCATTAAGCAGCAAGGCCCATAGTGACTGTACATTGTGCACTATTTTGATCTGTATGGCTATGAAACCATTCTCTGCTACAAATCTGTACAGCTATTTAATAATCCTCTGCTATAATTTCTAAAGAATGAAATATAATTTCTGTAGAATAAAACAGAATTAACCAGCTTTGATAGCTCTTAGGGAAAGGTGAAATAGAGCTGCAGTTGAAAGAAATGTCCAAACTAGAAGTTCACTGGAGAGGATATGTGTAAAAAAAAATGTACAGCTTTAGGAAGAGTCTAACTTTGCAGGGTAACAGTTGAAATGCTCTTGGAACGAAGATAGTCTTTTATTTATTCCAGCAACTAGAAGCACCAGAGTAGCAAAACTGTGAGCAACTTTTTATGTATTTATTTTATTTTTAGTCATCAGGACGGTGTGCTGTTTCATTTATTTATTTATTAAATTTGTTGGCCGCCCATAAGGTGACTTTGGGTGGCTGACAGTGATAAAAAAGAATAAAATAATACAAAACATGTCTATAATAAGAATAGAATGCTATAAAAATACAAATTATCAGCTATAACTAAAAGATAGGGAAGGAAGGAGTAGGATGAGTGGGGGAGGGAGGTGGGATCTATTATTAATCTATCAACCACCTCCAGCGTCATGCTCTCCCATGGAAGCCTCAGCTGTTACATTAGTGTAGGCAGTTTTGGGGTTCAGGTGCCCTTCTCAGCATCCAGGATTGAGCTGCTGAATTTTAATGGCAACATTTTTAGAATATGGGTGAGTTTTCTTTTTATTGAAATTAAGGTTGGGAAAGAGATCTGGAGGCCTCTGAAGGCAAATCCCTCCCTTCCCAAACCACTGAAAACCACTGAAAAATGGCAAAATAGAACAATTAAAGGTAGTAAATTCAGATTGCTTATAGGAAGATTGTGTTAAAGTTCTCCCAGTCTGCCAGAAAGGATTGAAAAGGATTTGCTTATTTCAACGAAGCCATGTCAATCACTTCCTTTAGTCTTTGAAAGGATTGGAGAACAAGTGGTAATTCCTCGCTGCTCATACATTTTACAGTATAGGGAATTGTCCCATTATCTTGGCTTGTTGCTGCATTGTTATAGAACTTTCCAGTGTTGGTGAAAGTTCAATTATTATAGATAAGATGCTTGTTCACCACTTTATTTTGAACTCACAACTAACCCAGAACTGCCAGTTCTGATTTTTGTGTGGAGAGTGCCTTATGCATGGACAAAGTGACATTGTTTATTAAACTAAAAAGAAGCTGCAAAATCTTTTTGTTTTCTCTCTTTATGCATTACAGGAGGTATGGGTTCAGCAAGCAAGGAAAAATTGAGAAGGTAAGATTGTTTCTTTCTCAATAAACATACCGCACACAGACCTCAACTGGACTGTTGGAGTGTGTCCTACCTGGGATTATCCAGAAACAGCATTTGAAAGCTGCAGCTTGATTTCACTGTTTGCTCTTATAGCACAACTACAAGGGCAGCACTAATTATTAGTTAACCTCCAGTTGCAAGTTTGGTGGTATTTGTCATCTCTGAAGCCTTGCATGACTAAATATCCGGATATCAGCAGGACTGCCTTGTCCCAAAGTTATCTTCCCTCCTAATAAGATCTAAGAAGGTGCAGTAGTTTTCATTCCAAATCTATCCCGCAGTCCCGAGATTGGCGATATTAGGGTGTATGGAAAGGAGAGGAAATTAGTGTGCTTGCAAACCTGCCATCAGTATCCCAGCTTCTTCAGATTGGCAGAGGAATTCCAGTTATTCCTCTCTTATAAGTGAGCAGAATCCTCTGCACCCATGGAAATCCTGCTTGTTCTGAATTTCTATAAAGGCAGATGTCAAATGATCGGAAGTAGAACCTGTTGCACATTTTCCCATTTAGTTCAGGGATGCAAGGAGTATTGGGGAAGGCAGAGGTGTAGCTATATTTTCTTAATTGTTCTAGACAACATCTTAGGAATAACATGTAACAGAGGAAGAAATAGGCTGGGTTCAAACAAGCCTATATTAGGACCTATCTGGAAGCGATTAGAGCGGCGAGGCGTGCTTCTCCACTCTGATTGCGTCCACCGATGACCGCCCTGCAGCCCTGTTTCGGGTGACCCGCTCCCTCCTTCAATTGAGGGAGGAGGGTGACCCTTTGCAGGGCAGAGCAGAGGAATTTAGTTCACATCTGGTGGATAAGGTTCGAATGGTGCTGGCTTGGACTCTGATTGGCAGCGGTCTGATGATGGGGTGGCGATGGGTCTGGTTGATTCTATCTGGGTTGAGTTTGACCCGGTCTCCCTTGATGAGGTGGACAGGATCATGCGGAGGCTGTCTTCCACCTTGTGTTTATTGGACCCGTGTCCTTCCTGGTTGGTGTATGCCTCCAGGGAGGTTACACGGCTGGCTCCAGGCAGTCAATGCCTCCTTGAGCGAGGAGTCTTTCCTGCCTGAAAGAGGCGGTGGTGACCCCTCCTCAAAAGCCTGCCTTGGACCTGGCATTTTAATAACTATTGTCCAGTCTCCAACTTTTTAGCGAAGGTTGTTGAGAGCGTGGGTGGTTCAGCAGCCCTTGTTCCTGGAGAAAGCTGATTATTTAGACCAGTATCAATGTCGGGCTTCAGGGCCAGACACAGCACGGAGACAGCATTGGTCGCACTGATGGATGATCTCTGGAGGGCTCGGGACAGGGTTTTCTTCTGTCCTAGTCCTGTTAGATCTCTCAGCGGCTTCGATACCATCGACCATGGTATCCTTCTGTGGCGGCTCAGTTGGGGGTGGGGGCACCGTTTGCCATGGTTCTCCTCCTTCCTCTCGGGCCATTCGCAGTCGGTGTTGGCAGGGGCAGAGGCCCCTAGGCCCCTCACTTGTGGGGTGCCTCAGGGTCCGTTCTCGCCTCCTGTTTAATATCTACATGGCAACCGAGATCATCCGAGGTTTGGGGAGGTATCATCAGTATGCTGATGATACCCAGCTCTCCTCTCAGACCAGATCAGTGATGCTCTCTCTGTGATGTCCGGTGCCTGGAGGCAGTGGGTCTGGATGGGGAGTAATGAAGCTCAACCCCCGATGAGTGGTTGTTCTTGACATCTCGTTGTTCATTGGATGTACCATCTTTGGTCATGGGGGAGAGGTGTTGCCCCGTGGATGGGCGAGGAATCTGGGCGTCCTCCTGGATTCACAGCTCAGTTTGGAGGAGCATGTGGGAGCTGTGGCCAGGGGGCTTTTGCCCAGGTTCGGCTGGTTTGCCAGCTCCTTTATTTGGACCGAGATGCCCTTCGGCGACTCTCGTCACTTCCAGAATTGACTACTGCGCTTTACATGGGGCTGCCCTGCGGATGACCGGAGGTTACAGCTGGTGCAGAATGGGGCCACGGGCTGTGATGGGAGTATCCTGATACTCCCATGTTACACCACTCCTCTTGGCTTGCATTGGTTGCCGGTTGTCTCCCAGGTCGCCTTCAAGGTGTTAGTAACAACTTACAAAGCCCTAAATGGCTTGGGTCCAGGTACTTGCAGGCAGCCTGCCAGCATCACTTTCCGATCGCCCTGTTCGCTCTCATGGAGGGGCCTCCTTGGGATACCGTCGGTCAGGCACTGTCGGCTGGCGGTTCCCAGGGCTAGGGCCTTCTCCGTGGGAGCGTCTGCCCTCTGGAATCAGCTCCCCATGGATCTCCGTTTGGCCCCTGACCTCCTTCGCCAAGACCTGAAGACGTGGTTGTTTCAACAGGCGGCCTGGAATGACCGGGGGTAGGGTTTTAATTTTTTCTTAATGTTTTCTTAATGTTTAATGTATTCGGCTTGTTTTATTTAATTGTTTTTTATTGTAAATTTGCTCTGTTTTAATGTTAGCCACCCTGAGTCCTTAGGGTAGTAGTGCATACAAGCCGAATAAAAAATAAATAAATAAATAAATAAATAAATAAATAAATAAATAAATAAATAAATAAATAAATAAATAAATAAATAAAACATCCTACAAAGCTACAGCATTATGTGCTGGCTTTTTTTTTTTGGTATACTATGTGAAGCCACCTATTATGGTTTGTTAATATAAATTCGTAGGAGAACAGCAGGCAGAGGTGGAGGTGGAGTTAAATGTGTTATCAGCTTAGAGTTATTAGGTTTACACAAGCAAAGTCCAACCCATCCTGAATTCTGTTGACCCTTATCTGGCATCAGTTTAGTGTTGGACATTAGTTGACTAGATTCTTGTATATAGGTTTGAATAAATCTTCTTTGCTGCGGCCTAGCGGATGGTTGTGACTCTTTATGCCTGACAGAGTTATGCCTTTGAGTGTTTAGACCCATCCATCTGTGTTGACTCAGCGAACTGTGAATTTAGTATCATGTGTGAACCAAATTGTGCTTGTTTGGATTCAGCATTATTTGTTTAATAAATTTAGGCTGTATGCTGATGGCTTCTTTTGTCTTGTGATTTCATCCATTTTTAATTTTAATCATACAAACATCCTTTCCTTTGTAATAGCCTGAAGACAAGAAAGTTGTACTGCCAGCTGGACTTGCATCATCAGGGAAAAATGATGCTTATACTGAGGATGACTTTCAAGCTGCTGAAGAGGTACCCATAATTGATATTTCTTGACTAAAAAACCTTGAGGTCCTGTTCAGAAACTAACTTTCTGATGTTGCCCCCTCTTCTTCTTCTTCTTTTAAATCAGCTTCGTATCAAAACATTGATGACTGAGATGGCTGCAATGGGAACAGAAGAGGTAAATTAGTTCTGTATTTAGTGTCTTAAGAAAGAAGTTAATTATTTGCTTTTAATGTTTGTTATTTAATTGCATGTGGCAGTTTAACAGGGAGACACAGGTGAAATATTTCTGAAAATGGATGTTTTACCAAAAATGTTCTAACTCCATGAGTTGAAAATAAGCAAAAAACAGTAACTTTTTACAAAAGGAGAGCATGCACGTACCATTTTTTGGTTGCATTTTGCATCTGATAAACCAGTTCAATAGTATTAGTTCATAAACAGCACAGCCTACTTGGAATACTGCGGCTTTCCACTGCAATTTGATTGGAAAAGTATTGCAACCTTTCAAGTAGAGTTAACTGGGTGGAACCAGCTGAGCCATTAAACTACAGTATAAATTGAAACAAGGTAAAAAAGTAGCAGGCTCAAGGAAAAATATTCCCCCTTTTTTTTCCTCTGTCAACTGTTTATTCAGCTTGTAAAGACATGGTGGTGTTCATTTTAAAGGAATAGAAACGAAGATAGTATCACTACCCAGAAACCCTCTCAGTCATCCAATATTATTGCTATTTTTTATTTGCTCTCTTGCCAAAAAGGCCATTTATTTAAAACATTTATATAGCTACCCATCTTTCGATCAATTCTGGGCAGCCCCCAGTCAAAAAGTAAAAGACATACAGTATAAAATCATATTAAAATTAGAAAACTCAACTGATTTAAAAGATTAGAAACAACAACAAAAAACCTGGCACCGAATCTGTTGTAATGCGTTTCTCTTAGCATTTGAGGGAAAAGCTGGATCTTCAAAGCCTTATGGAAGGCTACATGCCATTCTTAAGAAGGCAGTTCTTAAGAAGGCTTGTCCTTAAGTAAATACCAAATATGGGTAGGCCTTGAGTTACAACAGTTCACTTAATAACCATTCAAAGTTACAGTGGCACTGAAAAAAGTGACTTATGACTATTTTTCCCACTTATGACCGTTACAGCATCCCCATGTTCGTGGGATTAAAATTTGGATGCTTGGCAAATGACTCATATTTATGACAGTTGCGGTGTGCAGAGGTTGTGTGATCACCTTTTGCAACCTTCTGACAAGCAAAATCAATGGGGAAGCCAGATTCACTTAACCGTATTAAGTATAGTATATAAAATCATACATTGCAATGTCCTACCTGTCAATGAATACTTCAGCTTCAACCATAACAATACAAGAGCACACAATAGTTACAAACTCATGGTTAACCACACCAAACTTGATTGCATGAAATACGACTTCAGCAACAGAGCGGTTAATGTCTGGAATACTCTACCTGACTCTGTGGTTTCTTCCCCAAACCCCAAAAATTTTAACCTTAGACTGTCTATTATTGACCTCACCCCTTTCCTACGAGGTCAGTAGGGGGTGTGCATAAGCGCACCAAAGTGCCTACCATTCCTGTCCTATTATTTCTTTTATTTTCTTATATGTATCCATGTATTTATAACTATGTTTATATTTATACCTATTATCTTGTAAGCAATTGACTAATCAAATAAATAAATAAATAAATAAATAAATAAATCTAATTTAATGACTGCAGTGATTCACTTAATAAATGTGGCAAAAAAGTCACAAAATGGGGTAAAAACAACTTAATAAATTGCTCACTTAGCAACATAAATTTTGGCCTCAATTGTGGTCATAAGTTGAGGACTGCCTGTACACAGTTATGAATTTGGAGAGAGAGTCCTTGCCCATGTGATAAGCTTGCAACCAAACAGACATGATTCAGAAAGGAAAAAGAGGAATGGGAAAAGAAAAGGGAAAAAAACAAACAAACAAACAAACTGGAGCATCGGTTGAAACAATTAAGTTCTTGAAACCATTTTCATTATATCCTTGATCTTCATGGAGGAATTTGTATGCCTTAAACCAACTTGAGCTATGCTTTCAGGGCAGATTGACAGCAAGCACCGTAGGCCAGATAGTTGGACTTCAGTCTGATGAGATCAAGCAGATTGTATCGGAATATGCTGAAAAGGTAGGACGTTCTCATTTGTAAATAAACTTTCATCTAAGGCTGTTTGGTTTTCAGCTTCCTATATGTCAATTTTTTAATAACAAACTTCTGCCCGTTAGGATAATAATGATGGGGGTGAGCCAGTGCTAATTTTGAATTTTGTTTTAAGAAAATTATACCACCAACATAAAGGGAAAGTCTCAAAACCAATTATATAATTTATCGTCAATATTTATTTTGGGTTGGAAATAATACAGAACGAAGCAGTAATACCAAAAGTAATGTATTAAAATTCAAAAGAAATTGGTCCTTGTCCTAAGTACTAAGGAAGAGCACATATGATCATAGCTGCATCTTTCTGTAGATATCCTGAGAAACTAGACTTTGTCATCATAAGGATTGTGGTTACTATTTATTAAATAATGCAACACATGTTGATTAGGAAGGTGACCGTATCAAACAGTATACATCTGCCCTTTTGTAGAGATCCACATGTAAACTGCAGCCAGACTTGAACTTGAGAAGCTGACAAAACCTTAAGTGACAACTTCTTTCTCTGTTCTTGTTTTTACACCCCACTTCTCCTCATCCCATCCAACTCCACACCCAGCAATCAGAACTTTCTTCTGAAGAACGCCCAGAGAGACTTGGAGCTGCCCAGCAGCATAAAAGGAAGGTGGCTTCCTTAAACAAACAGATTTTACAGAAAACTAAACACTTGGATGAGGTATGACAAGGCTCTTCCCTATCTTTCACAAATCACTCAGATACACACTAAAGTCTTATCAATTTGTGGTCAGCTGATTTCCTTTTGCTGTTTTTTTTCTTCTCTGAATAATAGTTGAACGCTAAATGTGCTGATCTGCAGGCAGGATGTGATGAGGCTAAAAAGACCCTAAATGAGGTAAACTTTCTTTTCTCCATCCCTTCTTCCTGCTGTCTTTTCCCAGACCTGTCCTAGAAATTGCAGAACATGAATGGAGCAATTTAAAATTGTGTGCATACACACCAGCAGATCAAAGGAGTAATTTGCAATGCTGAAACCTTTTCCATTGGGTAGCTCTGCTAGCTATCCAGATGTATTGCATTGCTTCCATAAAATGCAATTGTTATTTGCAATAGAAGAATTGTTGTCAAATTATTCCCCACCAAGATCATTGGTTTTACAGTCTTGTTGAGCACATTTTTGATAATAATAATAATAATAATAATAATAATAATAATAAAACAGGATGAAACATCTTCCTGTCCCACATACTTGGGAAGGTGGATAAAAATGCCAATTCAAATCTAAACATCTGGCTGACTGTGTGACAAATCATCATCATCATCATCATTTAAATTTATATGCCACCCTCAATTCCCAGCAACTCTGTTGAAGTTCACAGAGATCTTCTGCCCTTCTTCAGTTCAAAGAACATGTCACTCCAAGCTATGTTTATTCTGAAGTCCAAGTAATTATTTTGGGCTTACTCTGAGGAACTGTAGCCTAATCTTTTACCTGTACATAATTGGGTACATGTATGCCTAATTATGGACAAAACAATTCAAGTTACATTTTATTTGATGTAGGATATCTTAGTGCATCTGATCAGTGCTGTAAGCTAGTGGAGGAATTGCATCAGATGTTCAAAGGATTCAGTCACCACTGGAAATGTTGAACAGATTAGTGAAATCAGCATACTTCACTTCATTCTTAGATTTCTGCAGAAATAAGTGTTATGTCTGCTTCGTGTTTCCTGTTTTCTAAATTTCAAAGAATCAAAGAGTAGCAATTGTGGTCAAACAAGAAAAATTATGCTGAATGTGTAATATGTTTAATCATGTGATCTGCTACCACTGTTTGTTTAGGGGAAACAATTATGTTTATAGAAATCATGCTCATTATACAATGAAAACGTTGCCAGATGTTGCCAAGAGTTCATAACAGACAGATAAAATCTTAGAGGGTGTTTTTGCTGATTAGATTGACTTCTTTTAACCATCTTTTGATCCACACAATGTTTACACCATCTGTTATAAATTCTGATTTCATAGGTTAAATCATACAGTGAAAATTTAGATAAGGAATTGGCAGCTTTGGAAGTGGTGGAATCCCAAGCAGATGCAAAGTACGTGCTACATCTATTCTCATTCTGCTTTGTTCCTTTGTAGTGGTGTGCTTTGTTTATTTTTCTCCCACAAAGTATTTAATAGCACAGCATTTGTGTCAGAAGCACTGAAATACTTCTGAGTTGAAAGGATATCACCGTTGTCTGGGGGATGCCCAGTTGCGGGGGGCCTTTCATTTCTCCAGCAGGAGCTGGAGCAAGGGATAGGAGCTCAACTCCACCCCATTGCAGGGTCTCAGACGTGAGATTGCTAATCTACTCAACATCCTAACCATGTGAGCCACCGTGCTTCTTATGTTCTATAACAAATAGAATCTTACATTCAGTAAGATTTACTCATTTACCTGTTTTTTTTTATTTTATGCAAAGCCAGAAAGAGTATACACACAGTAAAAATGCATATACTCTTACATCTGTTTATTTGGCTCAAAGTTTTGTTTTCACTATGTACACAAAGTACATGGCTTGGAATTGCTGTGAATAAGAGACCCAGATGTTACATCCCAAAATTATAGGCCTTGGTTCATAGCCTCTGTTCTTCATTATTTACTACACTGAGTAGCAGATTTGGAAGGATTAGCAGTTTTAAAGGTACATGCAGCAAGTATTGGCATTTAGAAAGAATCAGAAAGTTTGGCAGTGCCTGTATACAAAATACCAATGACGATTTATTTTTAAACTACATACTTGTTTTGCTCCCTGGAATTAAATGGGTCACAGTTTAATTTTAATTTACCAAGAGTTAGTGCATTAGTTTTGCTAAAGTGTAAATGAATTTAAAAATTCTTTTTGAAGCAGGGCTCCTTATGTGTATTTTTTAAAAGCAGAACTTGCAAATAACATTTGGTAATATTTAAGTGATCAGAAATTACTTTAATTTGATATGCATAAAATTGTAACATTGCTGAACTGATTTAGAGAATCTGTGTATATACACAGAGAGAGAGAGAGAGAGAGAGAGAGAGAGAGAGAGAGAGAGATAAATAAATATTGTCCATGTTGGAGTTCTTCCTATCCTTTGATGTGAGCTTGTATTTGTGTACCCATACATGTGTGAATATATACATGCAAATTCACATATTTTTGCCCTTGTTGGACCTCTTTCTATCCATAGCATGGTGATCCCAGGAAAAATGTGACATTTTTGAACTATTACCATCAGGTTCACCACGTTTACCCAAGTATGATCTTAATTACCCTTTTTGTCTTTAAATTTGGAACATTGTGCTCTCTTAATTAGCATAACTTTTTAAGGTAGGTAATACTAGTATTTTATTATTGCCAGGAAGACTTACAGGACAATTTTAGGGTGCATTCCAGAGGTAACAGAATGTTTTTAAAGCTCTCTCTCTCTCTGTGTGTTCAAAGAGAAAGGCCTCTTAAAAAGGGTGATCTGATTTTACTAATCTATGGCTTCAGGAAAGTCACAGCCATATTTTCTTGATCTCCAAGAGGATAAAAAGGAAACTTGCTACAAGTATGCCAAATGAACACTTGGTACCCAGTGGACAAAGTGAAGAAAAACAAACCAACAGTTTTTCTCAAGTGTCTAAACACAGGAAAAGGTGATTCCTCTAACTCAGTTTCTCTCCACCATAAAGATGCCTATATGGTGTTCAAGCACTTAAATACATATGGGTAGAATGGTAGGTTGGATGTCTTAATTTTTGGTCAATGGTGATTTGAATTAAGAGACTTCCCAAAATGGTCAAATCATGTCCAAACAAATTATAGATCAGAATGTTTTACAAATGTTCCCAATGAAACTTTTGATCCCTATTTTTACTGCATAATATTTGAAAGAATACCATCAACGTGATGCAAATTCTGTTCAGTTTTACTTGCTTGAACAGAATGTTAAGCATATTCCTTTTAGGAACTTCTGTCTGAACCTTACCTATTAGACTTCTTTTGTAAATACAGTTGGTTCAAAGTGAAGCTCCAATTCTGTCTTTTTTTTCTTCAAAATTACCATTTTAGAAATATTTTATGTAGGAAGAAATGTACTTAGTAACTTAGATGGTTGTTTTTCACAAAGTTTTGATCTACTAAGCCTATTTGCCATCTTTCATTCTGTGGCATCAGCTTAGAGTGTTTCACATAATTAGAAGAAAAGGTTTTCTCTTCATCTAATGCTTACATTTGCTTGGAACAGATGTTCTAAATCATCAGGTTTAATTCATACACATTATTATCCTAGTGTATTGCAGAAACTTCGAGCTGGTGGCAATGAATGAGAATCTTAAGGGTCAAGAACAAGAATTTAAAGCGCATTGTAGAGTAAGTTTGAGAAAAATTTTTTAGATATGTTTCTGTTGTTTGTGTAATGCTGTATAAAAAGCTCTTTTAAGATCTTGTTATATATGTTCATTTTGAAGTATGGTATAGCAAAATAATTGCTCACCTATGATCAAACCATGCTATATAGGTAGATTATGCAGGAATGATCAGACTGTAAATTTGCAAAGGCTTTGGAATCCTGGTTGTTTTGTAATACTAAGAGCTGATTTCTTTTAAAAAATCTAAATTAAGGCACTGAAATTAAGAAAGTTAAAATAATCAGCAGTGGACTTTTTGTTTGAAAAGTTGCCTCTGGGACTTGGGTACTGTGTTCTTTAGATCAGACTTATTTCCATCTAAAAGTAGATTGTGGAGTTTGGTAAATAGCAAAGTTGAACTGAATAATCTTGCCTTGGCACTTGCTAATTTAGGTTAGCTAAGTTAAATATCAGTATGGATGTCACATAGCTACTGTTCTAATGGTCCCTTCAGGCATCTTCCAATTTCAAGCATCTTCAGGTACACCTGGTCAAAATAGACTTCATTGGATCGACTTGAGCTAAGTCATACCTAAACAGATATATGTTTTCTAATTCCCAGAATTCTCAACTAAGAAAATTTCTAATTATATTACTGAGCTAAATGGATCATTTGTTTAACCTGGTATAAGGTTGCTTCCTATATTACTATGTCTGTAGTCTTAGGCTGTAATTAACGTTTGCGTGAGTTTTTAATGTTAAATGGAGGCTAAAACAGCACCTTGTTAACAGAAATTTGTGGCATATGTTTTTTGGTGTGCAATGGCATGCATTTTATTCTGAAAAGGCATTAGAATAAAAGTAGGAATCAAGATAAGAGAAATGAAATGCCCTATGAATTTTCAGCTCCAGTAGCTTAACGCCTTTTAGGATAACAGTTACAGATTGCTAGGGAATTGTTTTTACCGAACTCATTTCAATGCCCTAAAATGTTGTGGCTTCAAAATCTCCTTTGATTTTTTTTTTTAATGAAAGTTGTTTTGCAGGTACATCTTTCAACTATGTTTTCTTGTAATCTTGATGGTGGATGCGTTTTTAATCAATGTAGATATACTAACATTTTCAAGCCAGCATACATCTTTTATTTTCCGGTGCAAGAAATATTTCAGAAAAAAAATTATTTGTGTTTCTTTCCGCCCCCACCCCAAAGTATGCAACTGTCAACAGTAGAGCATCCTATTTATCAGTAAAAGAAGTTCTATCTTAAATAACAATGTTTTAATTTTATATTGCCTGTAGTCCACGTGTAGCTTAACCTAATTTAAACACAATCTGTGTTCTTGATTATTCAGTTTTTGGCTTCTTTTTTCATAAAGAGTACCGTGTTTGCCAAGGGAGATGAACTATTTCTATTTTTATCATTCTTTAAGGAAGAGATGGCACGCCTCCAACAAAACATTGAAAATTTAAAAGCAGAAGCGGCTGAAAGTGGAGAGGAAAGGGTAAACAGCAAGTATTGGAACTTTCTATCCTTTGCTTCCTTGATAATTATCTTTGATTGAGAAAACCCTTTTGCAATTATCTGCTAGTTCTGGTTAGAAACTGACATGGTTTTGTTGTTGTTGTTTTTGCCAATCTCTAGCTGGCAGCTCCTAGATCTATATGATGTCATTTACCTATAATCACTTTGAGATTAATACACTTCATGATTGAATGTTTCTCTTGTCTCATCCATATTGAAAGCTGTTTCTTATTCAAAACCTGGTAGTTGAATACATGGTAGATAATACTTAGATGACACATAGCTCTTTTCTTTTTAATATTTCTTTATTAAAGACATTAAAAAAATTTGGACAGTGATTGTGTGATTTAAGGTGAACCAAAACATATGTTTCTGTGAAATTAAAAAGGTAATAAAAGTTTGTAAAATGTATATAAAATTAAATGAAAAATTAATTGTGTATGAATGCTACGTAGTGATGTAATGGTCACAACGTTTCATAAATATTGTCATCCCACATTATTAATTGAATCACAATATTAAAATGCATTTAACATTAAAGTATTTTAAAAAATCAGAAATATTAAAAATCAAGCAGCTTATATAGATATACAAGAAAAATAATAACAGATCATCAGCAAATTAAAAATAATAGCTTAGAAAATTGATTGAATGAATGAATGAATACTATCATTCTGAAAGAGAGTCTCTTAAAGTAAGCAGAGTCTGAAATACTTCAGTCCATTCATGGATAATTCAGGATATTACAAATGAGGAGGAAACATACCAAGAAGTTTAAATACTAAAAGTTAAGCAAATTGATACTAGATGGCCTAAATAGGTCAAGAGAGAGCAACAAAGTCTGGAAAACTCAAAGTCTAAGCAATGAATCAGAAGCAGGAAAGTTTCCCGTTCTTTCAGGTGAGTTTCTAAAAGGAGGAAGAATGACCAAGTTTCATTGTTCCTTTGTTCTTAGACCTTTAACATCTGGTTTTCTACCTTGGCTTCTGTCAAATAGGAAACATGCTCCAACCTGTAGAAGGGTTTCTGAATCAAAATATATTAACTTTTTTTGCAAAGGGAGAATTAGGTATAAATTAGGACTGTATTGTGTGTGGATGCTTGTGAGAAGAAGCTCCAGAATCCATTAGATGTTCTTTTTCCTTTCTCTCATTCGTTTCTCTCATTACCTCTCAATTAGCTCCTAAACCTTAATCTACACCATTAACCATTTGTATTCACTTCTGAAATCAGTAACCTCATTCTGACAAGCAGAAGGAATGACGTGTTTCATTTAATGTGGAACTAAATGGTGAATACAGGTAGTTATCAAGTTATGACTAGAATTGAGCCCCAAATTTATGTTGCTAAATAAAACATTTAAGTGAGTTTTGCCCCATTTTATGACCTTTCTTGCCACTGTTGTTAAGTGAATGACTGCAGTTGTTAAGTTAGTAACACGATTGATAAGTGAATCTGGCTTTCCCATTGACTTTGCTTGTCAGAAGGTCGCAAAAGCTGATCCTATGACCCCAGGACACTGCAACCAAGCATGTGAATTTTGATCATGTGACCATGGGGATGCTGCAATGGTTGTAAATGTGAAAAACAGTCCTCAGTCATTTTTTTCAGCGCCGTTGTAACTTTGAACAGTCACTAAATGGACTGTTGTAAATCGAGGACTGCCTGTATTTCTGTACACTGTTCTGCTGCTTAGATTGGTTTCAATAAAGCTTATGAATGTGGATATTATTTTTATTATGTCTTGAATATTAGGAACCTACTAAAATTATAGACCAACAATACAAAACGGAGAAAGAGAAACTGCAGAAGATCAGGCTGCTTCTGGTAAGTAAGCTGGGGAAAACATGAACTTGCTAAATGTCTTCCTATCATGTTCGACATAATTTCTGGTTAATATATGAATGTTAATTTCTTAAAACAAATGTTTCATAATGTAAACATCGTTTCAACCAATTATTAATGTTTTTTTTAAAGCTGTTTTAACGAAGAGTTATCCCAGGGAAGCAGCTGCACTGTAGCACAATCGATTCTGTTCTTTTGGGATATCGCTCCATTTTTAAAAACTACTTAGTTTTTATATTTTGTTTTCATTCCCTTCAGGCCCGCCGAAATAGGGAAATAGCTATTTTGCAACGTAAGATTGATGAGGTGCCCAGCAGAGCAGAGTTGACACAATACCAGAAGAGATTTATTGAATTGTATGGTCAAGGTATGTATATTTCTCACTGCTAAATAGCATGAACTTATAGAACATGATGATGCACCTCACTAAAGCTAGCTTTGTTAGTTGCCTTTGGATAGTCACCTTCTGTGCCTCTACTCTCAGGTACTTTAATATTAAATTGCCTGCAGGTTGAAGATTTGATACTTCTGTGATTTTGAGGGGTAAATGGTAATAAGCATGTATTTCAGCAAATGGCAGGATCTAATCCAGGGGTGTCAATCTCAAGGCCCGCAGGCCGGATCTGGCCCGTGGGGATGCTTAAATCTGCCCATGGGGTCAGCCTGGAAATAGCAAAGGACCGGCCCATTTTGGCCAGCAGAGTGCTGCAGGAGCATCCATCCTATCTTCTCTCCCCGCCCTCCGGCCAACAGAGAACTACAATGCTGATCCAGCCCTCAAACAAATCCAGTTTGACACCCCTGATCTAATCAATCTTGGCTGATCACAGAAGCTATGTAGGCTTGGCCTTTGTTAGTATTTTTGGTGGGAATTCCAGAGCTGGAGACTAGATCGTAGTAGTGGTGGTGATGAATACCTTTGAGTCAGTTACCTTCCGAGACAAGTCCCTACAATTTTCTTCACAATATATTTGGAAGTATGCCTTACCTGCTTCTTTGTGCTGAGAGAGTGGCAGGTTCTCTCCCAGGTCACCCAGCTGGTTTTGTGCCTAAGGTGGAACTAGAACTCACAGTCTCCTGGTTTCTACCCTGGGTCTTAAATCACCGCAGCCCACCAAACTGGTTCTCTGTACAGCAAGATTAGGAAGTTGAAAACAATAACCAACCATGTCTATAACACTGCCAAGAAAACTGCATACATGCAGGATTGCCTCCTTGGATAGAGTCATAAAATGTGAAGGGTTCATACCTTCCATGAGCATCATGTTTCTCTACACAAGGGCATAGGAAGTGTATCAGCAGAGAACTAGGCCCTGTTCATACAGATGGGCGGATGGACACCAGTGGAAGATAGCCAGATCAAGATCACTTAGCACTTCCATACAGATTGCTACTATCCATTCGCTAGTTAACTATAGGTAGTCCTCAATTTATTATTTATTGGTGGGATTCAACCGGTGTTGCCACTGGTTTGGTGACTATGTTTTGCGTGCATATGCGTGCAACACGCACACGTGTGCCAGACGCATGCTGTGCGCGCATGTACAAAAACCTTTAGTTGTGCCTCCCGGACAGCTGAAAAGCGCTGCGCGCAGGTGCGCAGCATTTGAAAAGCTACTTTTTTCCTGCTTTTTCAACCTTAGCTGTGCTGCGCAAAGTAGCTGAGGTTGCAAAAGCAGGAAATAAAGGACAGGTAAGAGCCCAGGCGGGCGGGTGGGCCAAACAGCAGCAAACACAGAACCGGTTCGGTGTTGCTGCTCTTCAGAGCTACCGGTTCTATAGAGCCGGGCAGAACCGGTAGCATCCCACCCCTGACGTACTACCACAATCGAGCCCCAAATTTCTGTTGCTGAGTGAGACAGCTGTTAAGTGAGATTTGCCCCATTTTACGACCTTTCTTGCCATAGCTGTTAGGCGAATCACACTGTAGTTGTTAAGTGAACCTGGCTTCCCCATTGACTTTGCTTGTCAGAAGGTCACAAAAGGGGACATGACCCTGGGACACTGCAACTGTCATAAATATGAGTCAGTTGCCAAGCATCTGAAGTTTGATCATGTGGCCGTGGGGACCGTGGGGATGCTATAGTGGTCATAAGTGTGAAAGTGATCATAAATCACTTTTTAAAGTGCTGTTGTAATGTCAAACAGTCAATAAACAAATGGTTGTAGATTGAGGACTACCTGTAGAGTGGGGAAAACTTAAATCCTAGAAGCTGTCAGGATGCAGGGTTGAATAAAGGTCCTTTTGGCTCTAATAACTTCTGTTCTTAGCCTCATTTGCCTGTAGCACATCCAGAAGTTCCTTTTATTGGGAGACTCACTTATTTATTAACTCTAAAAGTGACATTTATAACCCTATTTATGAAGATCGGGTAATAAATGCCAGACGAATTAGGTGTTTTAGAGTTCTGAGGTTGTTTAAAGTCTGTTTACATTTGAAAAGTCCTTTGGATAAATACTAATATTAGGAGCATTAAAACATGGTTTCTGCTTCCCAATGTATGCATTTACTTCCCAATGTATGCATTCCTAATTTTTGCTGCAGGTAGTAGATGAATTGTAAAACTGGGAAATTAAGTGGAGAGCACAACTGTTTTCTGGGATGTTTTCCTCCAGAAATGTAGGTATTGACAGATCCTTGCTTACAACCATAAGGTCTAGGAACTTTTTTAGACATTAACTCATGTTCCCCCTGTAGGCCAGTGTATTCCGAAATTGAATGTAGTTTGTGTCTCTCAGTTTTCTTAAACAGAAGTTGGACATTTGGTTTGGAGATGAGATTGACAGGATATACGTGTGTTGTGCTTTGTGAAAGCAGAATTTACTCTGTATATGTAATGTGACCAATACTAAGGTTATCCTGCTAGAAAATGACATTATCCCTGCACTGAATGGGTTCTTCCCATCACTGCTGCTGTCTCCCAGGCTGATGTTTTGCTAGTCGGCACTTGTCATTACTTATTCTTAAAAACTACTTTAAATAAAAAAAAAACATCAGCTTTCCTCAAAAGCTGTTGAGGCAATGAGTTAAAAATAGTGTTTGTGTGTGTGTATACATATAGACACGGAAGTAAAGAATGCGGGAAAATAGAACCACACATCAAGCAGTAAGAGACAGTAAAAATATAAGAGAGCAGATTGATCTGTTTGGTCCATTTGTGTGTGCATAGCCATGCATGCATATGATGGATCAGCAGGCACACCAAAATAATATATGAGTTTTACCATTATGCCTTTTCAAGCTCTCCAGTACCATTAATAGCCTTTAGAGTGTTTTGTGTCAGAATCTGCCTTATTTCTCTCCAGAACAGATGCTTTTTTTCCCTCTTGGTTGTGCTTAATGTAGTGAATGGATGATTTAGGAGAATTCTACCTTTTGCCTGGCTGATAGATGCTTAAACGAGCATTACAAATCATTTAGAATAACCCTTTTTGCTTTACAAGCTGAAGTTTTGTCACTTCCAATAAATTTATGTTAGCTACAATTCACAGAATGTTGATTTTATGTTAAGATCTATTGCCTAGTGTTTTTAGACTGGCTGATTACTTGCCAGCTTAGGTTTTTCTTTTTTTCAATGCTTTTTATTCACAATGTTAAAATACAAACCCCAAGAAAGAAAGAAAAATACAATAACACACACACACATACACACACACACATAACATGTTATTTTGTGTGTGTGTGTATATATATGTATGAGTCTTGGTGTATTGGGTCTTGTATGTGTAGTTAGAATATAATAAGATAATAATAATAATAATAACCGAATACACTAAGAATACTACCTTTGCATGAAAATCTGAAAACAAATATATATATGTATGTATGTATACATAGATACATTGTATATATATATACATATACATATAATAATAATAATAATAATAATAATAATAATAATAATAATAATAATTTATTGACTGCCCTTCTCCTAAGGACTCAGGGCTAACAATAAAATGTAAATTTACATAAAACAAGCATTAAATATAACAAGTCAAGATAAATAGCAATAAAACATTAAACATTAATAAAATAATTAAAACAGTAAATCACTGTAATGTATGTATGTGTGTATATATATATGTATGTATGTATGTATGTGTGTGTGTGTGTGTGTGTATATATATATATATATATATATATATATATATATATATATATATATGTAGAATATATATATACAACTTCATAGTAACAGATACAGCCAACTTCTTAGTCATTTCTTACCTTTTGATAACCTCTTGAGAATTTAAAAGAGACTTGACCCAAAATAAGTCAGGGCTAGATATTTGAGGTTCTAATACAAATCCATTATAACCATTAGGGATGGTTTTCATAACAGAAAAAACTTCCAGCCATTGTCTGATGCTTAGTCCCAAATTGGGGTATTGTAATTTTTAACATTTTTAGATGGTTGAAAATACTTGATTTTACTAGCGGGTTTGTTTAGTAATTTGATGGATATAGTGTGATTTGCCTATAAAGTTTAAATGAGCCGCTTAAGATTGGGGAAATTGCAAAACCCATGGTGTAGACTAGCATTCCCCAAACTTTCAGGGTTGGTGGCCCAGGTTAGGGGTGGGTGGGAAGAAGGGATGGCTTTGTGCGAGGAACAGGCATGTGTGCATGTGCACCCAGCTTCATTTGTGTGAGTGCAGCTGAGAACTACGGGGCTTGCACGAGTGGGCTGCAAATGCACTGGCTCACCACTCATGCAGCCCTTTTGCAAATAGGCCACAGCCCAGTAGTGGGCCATGACCCATAGGTTGGGGACACCTGATGTAGATTAAGGATGCAATTTAGTAATTCACTGTTTTGGAAACAGATCTATGTAGGAACAATTACATTAAAAATGGATGCACTTCTAAACCCAGGCACTGAGGGGAATGCCTGCTGAAATCAATAACCCATACAGTTGTTCTCTTAAATGGAATGCTTTTATTAGATCCTTTCTGAACATTGAAATAAAGAAAGGGTGCTTTATTTATTTATTTAGCATATGGTGCATGTTAGCCAGGGAGCACCAAGGTGGCTGGCTGCCTCTGTGAAAGGAATTTTTTTGGGTGGTGTTATTTTTACCCGCGGGACACTGAATGCTGGAAGGCAATCAGGGAGGCTCCGATCTTGTCCCTACGCGATTTATTCGCTCACGAGAATCGAGCCATAAAGTAGAAAAGGTGCTACTTTAATGGTATATAAAAACACGAAGAGAACAGTGGTGATCTGTGAAAAGAGAACATCCTGAACGTGTGATTGAAAAATGCTTTAACATCATGGATCAAAACACTACAAAGGTGAATACAGACTTTCAGTCCTGATAATCATCATTTGGCATAAGGAAAAGAACTGGATAACTGGAAAAAAATTATCTGTGCAAACACTTTGTGATAACATTGATTCACTGATGGCAGCTTAGTGGGGATTTCCTTTGAACAGATACGCTAGATACCTGGATTGTGACATATTCTAAGTCAGTTAGATGTAGCAATAATTATCCATGTCTTGCCTTGTTATAGCACATCTCAACTGCTATGGTACAGGTAGTCCTCAGTTGATGACCATTTGCTTAACAACCATTCAAAGTTACAGCAGACCCCCAAAAGTTTTTTTGCAGTGTCCTGAAATCACATGATAAGTGATTTACAATAAGTCTGCAAGAAACTGGCATTTACTTTTACTTTCCAGCAAAAACAAAAAAAAGGCCATAGTGAACAATGGGTTCACTTAATGTTTTTTATTTATATGCCGCCCTTCTCCGAAGACTCAGGGCTTACAATTTTTGGGATACAACCCAATGCGCTCAGCAATAGCCTTCATTCCATTGTCTATGCCTGCTTATTACTAAGCGGCATTTTTACAACGTCAGCTTATTGCCCCCAACAATGTTGGGTCCTCATAATGTCCTCATTGTTCGCTTAGCAACCACTGTGTTGGCTTAACAACAGCTGAATTGGGTTAAACATGATTTTTTCAAACCACTTTAGGATTGTCAGGATTTACAACCATAATTGCCAGGTTCAATTACAGTCATAAATCAGGGACTATTTGTAGGAGACTATCCTTAAAAGGTATATGCTGGCTTAGGAATTCTGAGATTTGAAGTCCACTTATCTTAAAATTGTCAAAAATTTTAAGAGCCTTGGTGGTGCAGGCTGTTAAATGCCTAGCACTTAGTTCCAGCTGCCTGCAGTTATTGCAGGCTCGAATCCCACCAGGCTCAAGGTTGACTCAGCCTTCCATCCTCTCGGGGTAGGTAAATTGAGGACCCAAGATTGTTGGGGGCAATAAGCTGACTTTGTAAAAATGCCGCTTAGTAATAAGCAGGCATATACAATGGAATAAAGGCTATTGCTGAGCACACTGGGTTGTATCCCAAAAATTGTAATCCGCCCTGAGTCTTTGGAGAAGGGCGGCATATAAATGTAATTTAAAAAAAAAGGAACCCCTGATTTAGACATTTAAGTCTTAAATGATTTGGAAGCTATTTTCCTTTCACTTTTAATCTGTATTTTGAAATTGTTTTCCTTGTGTTTTAATTTTTGTTTCAGCATCATTAAATATTTGTTGGAGTTTGGGCTGTAAATTAAATAAATATACAATCAATTGTGGTCTGCTACCTTTTTAACTTGCTTTTCTGAATTCTTGGTTTTTCACAGTATCAGCAACCCACAAAGAAACAAAGCAGTTTTTTACCCTCTACAACACACTGGATGATAAAAAGGTGTATTTGGAAAAAGAGGTAAACAAGTTTCACAGTAATTTGCAAAAACACAAAGCCTATTTTTGAGCCTGATAATATGAAATAACTCACCTAAGGCTGCAAATCCTACACCTGCTTTTTTTAGAACTAAAATACACTTTATGCTTGCTTAAAGTTTGCAGAGATTCTCAATCATCCAGGTCATGGTTGTCTCAAAGGTGCTTTTTTCAGGAGGCAACTGGTCTTTCTTGTTTTTTCTTTTGAAAACGTTTTGCTTCTCATCCAAGAAGCTTCTCCAGCTCTGACAGGATAGTGGAGAACAGAAGGATTTATACTCCTTGCAGACAGCTGGTCGTTTGCATCCTTTTAAAGGGTCTTTGAAGCACTTGGAGGTTTATCTGTGTCCTCAGGGTCACCTGAGTAGTGCTCCTGATTCCTGTAGTCTGCAATTTTTTCACTGGAAATCCATTCCTTTTCCAATCCATTCCAATCCATTTATGCTTGCTTATTAACTAATTATATTGGGTACACTTGGAATTTGTAAAACAAATAACCCTTTGCTTAAAAATATTGTTCACGTTGTGGATATAAAGATAGGTTCAGCAGTGTTATGTCTCAGTGAATCACTGTGCGACTGATGTCCACAGAATGGGAGAATTTGCCATGGGCAACTTGCTGCGGTCAGCTCACTGCTGCCAATTTGCCATGGCTAACTCATGGTTGCCAGCTCCCTACGACCAAATCGCCACAGGACAATTCGCTGCGGCCGTTTCGCCACAGGACAACTCGCCACAGGACAATTCAACAATTTTATTTAATTCATCATTTTAGTCATTGTCTATCCACTGCAGGATGAACGCCTCTTCCGCATGTTTCCAACCAATACACTCCTGAGGTTTCTTTTGCCATTTGGGTCCTCAATACTTGCTGATGTTGTCAATCCCTCTTGTGTTAGGTTTCTTTCGTGGATGCTTTTTATCAAGTGGAATCCATTCTATGACTGCCTTGGTCCACCTGCCATCAGTTCTTCTTGCTTTGTGACCAGCCTATTTCCATTTCCATTTATTTAATTATTTAAAATAATTTTAAAAATATTTTCATGTTTATCATTCACATCTTATTTTGTTCCTCCTTTTCCATCCTTTCTTTAATTCTCTATTTCACAATTTCTTCAGTATTATGTAACTTTTGTCCTGTGGCAACTTGGCTGTGGCGTTATTGTCCTGTGGTGAGTTGGCTGTGATGTGTTGTCCTAGACCTAATGACCACATGCTGGTACAAGGAGGGATAAGAGGATACATCTAGATTATGCAATGTCATTGTATATCTTATGGTGCTGGGTAGGAATTCTATTTTTCCTCATAGATGCTGTTTAATGTTGGTTCTTCAGCCTTGGAAGCAGGATGATGGAATACTGCTCAACATAATTTGTTTTATTTAGAATTTTTTCAATTTGGTAAGTTTTAGCCTGCTCCACTAACTTATTAGGAGCTTAATCCTCTTTCAGTGTGATTCTGTTCTGAAGATGACTCAGTGAATCTAGTATTTTTTATTTAGTATTTTATTATTTTTTTAAAACATTGCAGCCTTATTGTTGGAATTCATTTTATTTCTTTTTAGCCTGTACCCCTCTGGCTATATAGCTATATATACTCCCACACCTATGAACCTTTTGACTTGGTTTTTGAAATTTCTTCTAGGTTATTTAGGAAAATAAGTGAGAAATTGTAGTGTGCTATAGTTACGTTTATCTAAATATGTTATGTTATGTTTATCTAAATATCTGTGCTAGCTTGAACAAAATACAATAAATATCTGGATATTTTAGACTGCGGTAATCTAAATTTCCTGCCAGCACACATTTTGTATAATGCTGGAAATGTGATAGCTGGTAGCATTTGCATTTAATATACCAAGGTAAACACAAGCTGGTTCATAGATAAATATTCTTGCCATAATGATTGCAGGTATGCATAAATAAGCTATCAAGCATCACATCTCATTTTTTTTACAAACCAGGATATGAAGAGTTCACATGCTCTTGTGCCAGTAATCATGTAATCAGTATTCTATTGTACAATATACAATCATACATAAATTGCTTTTTAACAAGTCTATTGCTTGAATGACTTTACAAAACTTTTTACATGGGAAACTTTATATTTTGGCTTTTTCAGGTTAATTTGCTTAATTCCGTTCATGATAACTTCCAGCAGTAAGTAGACTGATCCCATTTTCCCTTTGGGCTAAGCATAGTTTCATGACTTCTTGTGTTCAGTTTCAATTTAAGAAACACTGTTAAAGCCTTTAAATATATATTTATTTATTTTATTTATTTATTTATTTGACTTCTATGCCGCCCCCTCTCCAAAGGGACTCGGGGCAGCTAACAACTAAAAAACCAACAATAAATAATTACCTAAAAATGACATTAAACAATACAAGTCAAATAGAGCTAAAACCCACCAATTAACTAAAAATTTAACACCCCCCCCCAGAGGTCAGCACAGCCCATCCTGTTCGAAGAGCCAAGTTTTTAAATCATGGCAGAAGGTGTGGAGGTCAGGAGCCAAACGGAGTCCCAGAGGTAGTTGGTTCCATAGGGCGCCACAGAATAGGCTCTTCCCTGGGGCACCGCCAAGCGACATTGGGTCACAGACGGCACCCCGAGGAGCCCCTGCCTGTGGGCCTGCACAGGGCGGTTGGTTCTCGATGCCGGCAGGAGACACTCACGTAAATATCCCGGACCCATGCCTTGAAGGACTTTGTATGTCAACACCAAAACCTTGAACCTCACCCGAAGGGCAACTGGTAGCCAATGCAGGTCACGCAGGAGGGGCGTAATATGGGAGTATCGGGAAGCTCCCATCACAACTCACGCGGCCGCATTCTACACCAGCTGAAGCCTCCGGATGGTGTGCAAGGGCAGTCCTAAATAGAGAGCATTACTGTAGTCGAGTCAAAAGGTAACAAGTGCATGAGTGATCGTGTGCAGGGCATCTCAGTCCAGATATGGGCGTAACTGGTGAGCCAGCCGGACCTGGGCAAAGGCCCCCCTGGCCGCAGCTCCCACCTGCTCCTCCAACCTGAGCTGCGAGTCCAAGAGAACCCCCAGGTTCCGTGCCCTGTCCAGGGGGGGCAACACCTCTCCCCATGACCAAAGATGGAATATCTTGGCTGGACCGAGATGTCGGTATGCACAACCACTCCATCTTGGGCGGATTGAGCCGAAGCATGTTTCTATCCATCCAGATCTGTACCGCATCCAAGCAACGGGATATCACGGAGAGGGCATCACTGATGTGGTTTGGGGTGGAGATGTACAACTGTGTATCATCAGCATACTGATGATACTTCACCCCAAAACGACGGATGATCTCACCCAGCAAATATGACAGTATCTCATACTATGAATTATAAAACTCTTACCCAACAGTTATAGTTGCTTATGCAAAATATACTCCTGCTATTTTTCTCCGAGTTTTTAAAGAGTGTAAAGAATCAGTTCGGTGTAGTGGCTAACTAGATTAGTGCTGGCCTAGAAACCAGGAAACTGAATTTGAGTCCTGCTTAGGCACATAAAGGCAGCTGGATGACCTTGGGCCAGTCACTGTCTCAGCCCACCCTACCTCACAGGGTTGTTGTTATGGGGAAAATAGGAGGGAGGAGTATTAGGTATGTTTGCCATCTTGAATATATAAATAACTCATTGATAAAGTAATCAAGGTAAATAAAAAAAAATCTAATAAACAATACATATGCTATTTGTTGCATTCCAGGGAGAAATAGAAAATGGTGCTCTAAGTATTTGGGTTTTGTTCTTGACTCCTGGCAGCTTTGCAGTCTCCCAGTTTCTAGCCTGGTGCCTTAACCACTATCCGAAACTGGCTTTCATGTATTTCTTGTGCTTTAGCAATACTCTTCTGAATCTAAGTTATTTATTTAAGGCACATAAATAAAAATAGCTTGTCCTCAGGCAGCATGGCTGGAACTAATAACCATGTCAGTTTTGTACATCATCCAAGAAACCATAAAAGATTTGGTTTGCAGCTCTACCATTTAAAGAAATGAGTCCCTAGGCATGTTTGCAACTAAACCATAATTGGTCGTGGTTGTGTTTGCAAAAACACACAGAGACTTTTGTTGCGAACAGAAAGATTTCACGGGGTTCCTGAGAGTGTTTGCCTGCCAGATTGTCTTGCTTTAGTAAGAGCTCTTTATGAACATGATTTGGAGCACTTGTTAAACCGGGGTCTCAAACTTAAATCATCATGAGTGCCACGGTGAGAACTACTTCCATTAACTGGAAGATTGCCACACTAAAGCCTCCTCCTCATATTCCTAAATGGATGCAAAGGATTTGGACAAGCAAAAAATAAAGAGAATGAAAAGTATCACAGCATGCTGTTAATCGTATAGTTATTAAATTAATAACAACAACAAAACCATTTCTGTGAAATAGAAACCTGACATCAGGGTGACCTCTCTCTCAACCCTAGGCAAAGACAAACCACTTTTGAAAACGTTGCCAAGAAAACTTCAGGGACCCTGCAGGCAGTTGCCAGAAGTCAAGGTGGATGGATGGATGGATTGGGAAGGAAGGAAGGAAGGAAGGAAGGAAGGAAGGAAGGAAGGAAGGAAGGAAGGAAGGAAGGAAGGAAGGAAGGAAATAATCTTGTAGGAAAAGTATGTTTTGTCAAGTTTCCCAAATCCTGCCTTTTTCTTTTTTTTGGTCTCTTCTTGACTAGAGTGATAGTTTTGTCCCTTGGTTTCCTTTCTGTTCCCTCTGTTTGCTGGGCAGAAAAAACTTGCTTGCTTTTTGCCTTTCCAGTCCTTGCTCAAGACAGGGAGTAATATGAAGGGATGGCCAGACTCCTCCTCTTCAACTATCTCTCCTCATGGCTGCCCTGGTCTCCTGCTTGTCCTCCCTGACCAAATTTCACTTCCTCCTTGTCTGTACCTGAAGGCATCACCTGCCATAGAGTCTGAGAACAGGAGATATTGGCCATGATCAGCTTTGAGGTTATCACTGTGAGGCTGCTTAACCATACCCTCCTAAGCTGGGATAGCTATTGGATGGGACTGAGACAAGTTATGGGAACCAGACTACTCCTTACCCTGCAGCTCATCCTGGATATTCAGTACCTTTGTTTAGGTATCGTTTATCGGTAGGTGGTATCTCAATGTCTACAAAGCATTCTGGAGGGCTGCAATGATTTGGAGGTTACATTTGGCCATGATTTGTAGGTTTGAGAGCCCTAAACCTTCAGTGCTGCTTTTCATAGATACAAGATACTATTTCCAAATAACGTTTTAATGAAACAAAGTCTACATCTTTGCTCTCATTCTAGGATGATTTATTATCATCCTAGAATCCATAAGCTTACAATAGCTCCACTGACTATGAAGACCCAGCTTGGTATAATGGTTAAGGCATCAAGCTAGAAACCACGATTCTAGGCTTGCCTTAGGCACAAAGCCAGTCACTCACTCTCAGTCCTAGGAAGGAAGCAAAGGCAAGCCACTTCTGAAAACCTTGCCAAGAAAACTGCAGGGACTTATCAAAGGCTGGAAAATAAGACTATATAAAAAAGAGTAGAACGAACGTATATGTATGCTATCCTTCTTTAACTGAAGAAAACTGTAGAAAAATAAACTGGGCAAAATATAGCTTTTTTCACTTTTCCAGTCTCAATCTTCCTGTCCACCATGTAAAACATTTTCTTTTCCTTTCAGAGCCATGGCTTCCCCCAGTGCTCGAGACCAGTTTCTGCGACAAATGGAACAGATTGTAGAAGGCATTAAACAGAACCGAATGAAGGTTAGATAGCCCTTTTCAGATATTTGATATGTGTGCATGTTTCCTTTTTTCAAATGTCAGTAGAATTGTTTGCTGGCACCCTTTCACTTCCTCTAGATATGAGCATACCTCAATGTGCTACAGAGAATTGAATTAGAACAAACGTTTTCAGAGAAGCCAGTGTCAATAGAAGGGTTAAGAGCTGTTCAACCACAGAAAACATTGCCTTGATTGGGGTAGCCAAGGCTGGATAGGGCCTATCAAAACTTTGACACTGAGGTAGGGCAATTTACCTTGGCAAAGGAATTGTAGATTCTTTTGGATAAGAGCTGTTCAATATACTGCCTGTACCCTATATTATTTGAAGATGATATCTTGTTGTAAATTAACAAACTGGATGATATTGCAAAGCATTTAGTTTTACTTAATCAATTTTAACTGTCGTAGTTCAAAGTAACCAATGCTCGAATCAAGCACAGTCTGTTGTACTTTCTCTGGCTAAACTTGATTTGATCCATTGTGGATTCAGGTAGGACAGAAATTGCCTATGAGAGAAGGGAAAAGTCCCTTTGATCTAGATTTTCATATGAATATGTACCATGAAAGTGGAGCCTCAGAGTTTTTCTGACTTCTGTTTTTTAAGCAGAAGGAGCAAGGAAAGCTACAACACAGGTAACAGAGTTAGGGTATTGAGGAGTTTATAGAACTTTATTATATGATCTTTCAGGGTATGCCTGTTTTCCCCATGTCCCTATTTAAAGATTTATAGATTAAGGTGCTGCGGAACAAGGTAATTTGGGGGAGGAGTACAGAGAAAAATCCCTGAAAATTTATTTGTGTGTGTGTGTGTGTGTACACGTATGCATGTATGTGTATGTGTGTGTGTGTATGTATGTATATATCTATATATAAATATATTTTTATATATTGCTTGATTTGGTATAGTTACTGTGTATTGAATAGTGTTGCATAGTGCCACCTGTCTTTTTTCTTTTTCCTTACAACAGTTGGAGAGAAAAAAACAAGAAAACAAAATGAGAAGGGACCAATTAAATGATGAATATTTGGAATTACTAGAGAAGCAGAGGCTTTACTTCAAAACTGTCAAAGAATTTAAAGAGGTAAAAGAGGGATGGTGGTTATGGAACTGGTATAATGACCTAAAAACTTGGCTATTCCAACTAGCCTACCGGACTGATGGGGACTGAGGGAGGGTTTTAAATATATTTTAAAAATATTCTAATTGACAAATGAGACCTTGGTTTTTAATTCCTTTAACATTTATGTAATTGTATTGGGATTGTTTTAATAGTAAGCCGCCCTGAGTCCCTCAGGAGATAGGGTGGCATATAAGTCTAATAAATAAGTAAATAAGTAAATAAGTAAATAATTTATATTTTCTCCATTAGAGTTCTAAGCAGCTTGCCACTCCAGATACTGTACCGGGGTTTAGAAGGGAAAGAACAATCAGCAATATGTGACAGCTATGTAATAGACAATGCACAACCAAAACATTATTCAGAGATCTCAGGTCATTCCTTAAACCAGATTTCAATGGTTTTCACAATGAGTTAGGTTAATACGGTATGGTTATGCTACATGAAGGAACAGAAACTACTTTTGATATTGGTTTACATATGATACACCATAGCTTGATAATATTTTAAAATAGGGTTGCTTTTCAGCAAAGTTCTTTGATATCACCATATATTCTTTATCATCTAATGTCACATAAAACAGTCTTATGAAATCAGTGGAATTTAATTTTGGTAGTTAAAAGCTGAAAGCAGTGTATGGGATTGTTAGGCTCATACATTATGACAGACCAAAACTTAGAATATTATTAGTTAGTTAGTTTGTTTGTTTGTTTGATTTCTATAGCCAGCCATCTCAACAAGTGACTTTTGGGTGGTTTGTTCCTTATCGCAGGAGTCCCCAACCTGTGGGCCACAGCCCAATACCAGGCTGCAGCCTATTCACAAGTGGGCTGTGTGAGTGCCTGGCTGTTGTGCATGCAGAGCCCCACTCACGCGAGTGTTTCTGGGGCTTGCAGCCTCACTCGCATAAGCATCACTAGTTCAGAGTCTCACTCATGCAAGTGTCGCAGGCGATTGCAAACCTATTCGAGCGATCGGTCACGGGGCTTGCGGCCCTACTTGTGCAAAGGTCGACCCCACTCACACGAGTGTCAAGGGCGCTCTCTGTCCTACTCACATGAGCACACATACATACACACCTACCCGTTCCACAAAACCATCCCCTCTTCCCCCCCTCCCTCCTCCAGGCCGCCAACCCGGAAAGGTTGGGGAACTCTGCCTTATCATATAGCCTGAACCCAAACTATTCTGACTTATAGATCATAGTTCATTATTTAGTGTGTTGTTGACCTCTGTCATCTTGGCTACTTGACAGAAACATGGATAGAAATTTACAGGTCTATTTACAACAGACACACCAATGCACACACCAGAGTAGAAACCATAATGATGTCAAAGGAAAGGACAAATCTTTTGACCCCCCCCCTTTGTTTCATATGTTTAGAAAGTAGAAGCGGGAGACCTCTGGGGAACAATGGATTCACTCCCACCGCATTGAAAAGTGAAAAAAATGCAAACAAATGGGATGGGAAGGCTGTATACTAGTGAAAACTAAACTAGATAGCACTGTTATTTAGGGCTACTGTGATTTTTCAGAGAGTCTTTTACTTTTCAGCATGACCCACACAGGCCAAATTAATCCCCTTTCCATTCCTCCTACCTTTGACCTGTCAAATTCCCTTGCTTCAGGTTCCCATGTTTATGGAATTTGAATTCAAAGTAGACAGCCATCTTGAAACACTAACAGTCACTTTTGAGAAGGAGCTTCCATTAACATGGTGTGAATTACATCTTTGTAATGGTGCCTGGGATGGCAGGACTAGCATTGTTGTTTAGCCTAGATATCTCTTTTAAGTTTTGAAGCATCCACCTGTCTCTTTTGCATCAACAGGAATGCCGAAAAAATGAAATGCTTTTGTCGAAGCTGAAGGCCAGGGGTCCCTGAAGAACTTCAGGCCAAACTTTTCTCTTTTGCCGTGATCAAGTTCATTATTCCTCACACATTTTTCAGTATTATTCAAAAATGTAATCCTCTCTCATTTTATCTTTGCACTAGTTAAGATTTCAGTTGCAATACATGGATCATGTTTGAAGCAGAGAATAAATCAGTAATATGTAAAACAAAAACTTCTAACTTGTTTGGCCAACTTACCATATTGAAAAAAGGGTTTACAGTGCTCTGTTTTGCCCTCTTGTGTTCATAAGGAGCAAAACTGAACCTGGAAATAATCCACATGTAAAGTAATGATCAAAAAGGAATTTGAAGCTTATCCCTCCAGGCAACTGTTACCATATGCATATATATGTTTACTTCATAAAGTGGTAGTCAGGTTCCTTTTAGAGTCTGCGAGTCTCAAACAATAATAATTTTATTTAGCCCAAATTGTAGCATTCAGTTTTCATTCTATTGACATATACAATAAATATCCTGTATTAGAAATGCCCTATAAGCTTGTAGAGGTCACTTTTGGTATTATACTGGGGAAATGGTGAAGTCCTACTGTGAGGGAATCATTTGCACACCTTCAGGCACATACATACGTACACATCCTCACTGTGCGATTAGGATTTGATATTCCTGTATTGTCATCTGCCTTTCAACATTGGAATTTTGTTTTAAACAGTGTCCATCGATAATAGTGGAAACTGGTTTTGGACAATGCAAATTATTTGAAGGTGGGGAATTGTTTTGATCAACTTGTTTCAATAGGGAAGGGAAGTCAAAAGACAGGGAATAGGGAGGAAGGATTTTAACACATATTCAACCCTGTGATCTGGTTTTCTTTTGTCTGTCTTCCATATTTCATCCGTGTTTCAATCTATCCGACTTAAATTCTGTGCATTGCTTCTTGTAGCATTGTGGAAAGTCATATAACCATGAAGTTGCTTTTGGAACAGTGGTGGAATTCAAAACTTTTTACTATTGGTTGTGTGGGCGTGGCTTGGGTGTGGCTATGTGGGTATAACCATGTGACTGGGTGGTTTTTTCTTTCTTTTTTGCAGCCACCCCCATTTTTGGGCCTTCTGGGCCTCAGGCAAGCCTCCTGGGGTGGGGCATTTTTGCTCCCAGGAAGCTCCCCTGGGGCTCAGGAAGAAAAAAAACAGAGCCTGGAGGGGGGTGTCACTCCGTTTTGGGGCCTTCTGGGCCTCAGTGGAGCCTCCTGGGCGAAACAGTAAGACAGCTAGGGGAGTCCCGACACAGCTGATCGTATGAACAGCTGATTGCCGGGAGGGGGGAAAAAAAACCTTAAGGGATGAGTGTCAGGCAGGCGGGGTGAGCGACCATCAGGCAGGTGGGCCAAATGACTCAGGGCATGTGCCATTCTAAGCAAATGCATATCAGTTCTACAGGCAAAACATTCTACCACAGGCTGTATTACCTATATTCTTCAGTGAGAAACTAATAAAACTGAAATCTCATTCAAATTGAGTTTGACTCTGAGTGACTCATTGAGACATGTCCATGAAGTTTTACGTCTTAATAATAATAATAATTTATTTGACTTGTATGCCGCCCTTTCCCTAAGGACTCAGGGAGGCTAACAATAAAACAGCACATATTTACACATAATTTACATAAAAACAAATTAAACCTAACAAGCCGAAATAAACAATAAAACCTTAAAACCTTAAAAACTAAACAGTTAAAAAAACCCCACCTGGGTCATTCCAGGCCAGCCTGTTGAAACAACCAGGTCTTCAGGTCCCAGCGGAAGGAGCAGAGATCAGGGGCCAAACGAGATCCACGGGAGCTGGTTCCAGGGTGGCTCCCACGGAGAAGGCCCTAGCCCTGGGAACCGCCAGCTGACAATGCCTAACCAATGGTATCCCAAGGAGGCCCCTCCTGTGGGAGGCGAACAGAGGCGTCGAATGTGATGCTGGCAGGAGCGTTCCATAAGTACCCTGGACCCAAGCCATTTAGGGCTTTATAAATTATTACTAGCACCTTGAAACTAACCGGGAGGCAACTGGCAACCAATGCAGGTCGCAGAGGAGGGTGTAACATGGGAGTATCGGGATACTCCCATCACAGCCACTTGACGCATTCTGCAACCAGTGGTCAAGGCAGCCCCATGTAGAGAGCATTACAGTAGTCGATTCTGGAAGTGACACATGAGTGACCGTTTGAAGGGCATCTCGGCTCCAAATAGGCGGAGCTGGCAAACCAGCCGAACCTGGGCAAAGCCCCCTGGCCACAGCCCCACCTGCTCCTCCAAACTGAGCTGTGGGTCCAGGAGGGCGCCCAGATTCTCGCCTTCCCGGGGAACACCTCTCCCTCCATGACCAAAGATGGAACATTGCCTGAAAACCAAGATGCCGGTAAGAACAGCCACTCAGTCTTGGTGGGGTTGAGCTGGAGCCTATTCCTCCCCATCCAGACCCGTACCGCCTCCAGGCACTGGGACATCACAGAGAGAGCATCGCTGATCTGGTCTGGGGTGGAGATAAAAAGCTGAGTATCATCAGCATATTGATGATACCTCACCCCAAAACCTCGGATGATCTTGCCCAGCGGTTTCATGTAGATATTAAACAGGAGAGGCGAGAGAACAGACCCCTGTGGCACTCCACAAATGAGGGGCCTTGGGGCCGATCTCTGCTCTCCTGCCAACACCGACTGAGCGGCCCGAGAGGAAGGAAGAGAAACACCGCAGAAGCGGTGCCCCCACCCCAACCCCAGAGCGCAGAAGGATACCATGGTCGATGGTGTTGAAAGCTGCTGAGAGATCTAATAGGACCAGGACAGAGGAAAAACCCCTGTCCCGAGTCCTCCAGAGATCATCCATCAGTGCGACCAATGCTGTCTCCGTGCTATGTCCCGACCTGAAGCCTGATTGATACGGGTCTAGATAATCAGTTTCCTCCAGGAACAAGGGAAGTTGCTGCACCACCATGGTCTCAACAACCTTCACTAAAAAGCGAAGGTTGGAGACTGGACGGTAATTGTCTAAAACGGCTGGGTCCAAGGCAGGCTTCTTGAGGAAGGGCCTCAGCACTGCCTCTTTCAAGGCAGCAGGAAAGGATCCCTCACTCAAGGAGGCATTGACAACTGCCTGGAGCCAGCTGCGTGTAACATCCCTGGAGTCATAAACCAACCAGGAAGGACATGGGTCCAATAAACATGTGGTGGAGGACAACTTCTGCATGATCCTGTCCACTTCATCAAGGGAGACCGGGTCAAACTCAACCCAGGTAGAATCAACCAGATCCGCCGCCACCTCATCGTCTGACCACTGCCAGTCCGAGTCCAAGCCGGCCCAAATCCGAGCGACCTTATCCGCCAGATGTAAACTAAATTCCTCTGCTCTGCCCTGCAAAGGTCGCCCCTCCCCCACTTGAAGGAGGGAGCGGGTAACCCTGAACAGGGCTGCAGAGGCGATCATGTGGATGCAATCAGAGGAGAAGTAAAGACGCCTCGCCGCACTGATCGCTTCCAGGTAGGTCCTAATATAGGCTCTTAACTGGCTCGGTCAATTTGGAGCGGCTAGTCCTCCACCTGCTCTCCAGGCATCTTCTCCGCCACTTCATCCCCCGGAGCTCCTCCGAAAACCAGGGAGCTAACGGGATCTCTGGCGTGGAAGAGGCGCAAGGGACAACCTGGTCGGCGCCTCCAAGGCGCCTGTTGCCAGGTGCCGCCAGCCTCAGCCGGGCTGTGGTCGGGGAGGAGGTGGGCAAGAACCCCAGCGCCATCCGAAACCTATCAGGGTCCATCAGGCATCGGGCGGAACCATCGAATTGGCTCCTCATCCCAGCAGCGAGGGATAGCCCCTTGAAAGACTAGGCGCAGGAGATAGTGATCTGTCCATGACAAGGGTAGGGTAAACAAAGAACCACCCCCCAGGTCACTACACCACTGTCCTGAGACAAAAACAAGGATGAGTGTGTTCCTCCCCTCGTGAGTGGGCCCTTGAATTACCTGAGTCAGGTCCATGGCTGCCATGGATGCCATGAACTCCTGGGCCAAACCCGATGCCCCCAGAGAGGGGGTTCGCCACCCCCGAGAGGACATCGAGCAGCCCAGGAAGGGCCGTCGCCACACAGCTAGGGGACAGGTACATCAGCAACAGACCCAGCCAACCTCCTGGGCCCAATCTCATGAGGAGAGTCTCATACCCGCCTATCTCGGGGACAGTGGCCTCCCTTGGAAACAGAGTCTCTCTAACAACTATGGCTACCCCTCCGCCCCTTCCCTGGGCTCCAGACCAGTACAGCACATGGAAACCTGGGGGGCATAGATCACACAGAGGGACACCTCCCTCTGGCCCCAACCAGGTTTCCGTAATGCATGCCAGATCCGCCTCCTCCTCCTCAATAAGCTCACAGAGGGATGACTTATTAGTGACGGACCTGGCATTCACATATACCAGTTTAAGCCCAGGGACCACACCTCCCAAGATCCCAGGGGAGCGGGCAGAGACCTGGGAGTCGGAGCGCCACCACTGTAAACAGCGGGGGCACTCCCATAACATAATTTGGCCCCCTGTCTCGTCCCCCACTGCCAAAGCTGATCACCCTGGGGATTGCCAACCCCACCCTGACCCCCGCGGGCCCCAAGGCCCCATCCCCCATCCCCCCCATACCAGGACCAGTTGCCGGCCTGGAAAAACAGTTTTGACCCGAACCTTGATTTCCCTCCCCCCTTCCTAACCCATTAAGACAATGAATTAGAAAATTTAAGTTTCCCCTTCGTACCCGATTTAAAATTTAACCCCTTGGTCGCGCCATGCCACCTCTTGGGATCCCAAGATCCGTCATAGAGGTAGGCTCTTGATAACCCAGAGGGCCACTCCAAAGACACAGGGACAGTCTGGAGGGCCCGTAACTCCAAGAGAGAATAAGCAGGCATGACGTATCCTGTATCAGGGTGGACCGGTGGAAAAAGCTATTGGCAAGATGGTACCAGTTGCAAGAATGACAAATATGCAACGAAAGGGCCAGGCGATGGCAACCAGAGCATCCCACAATCAGCAGCTCTTCTCTTGACAGAGAAGTAGTTTTTCAGTTATTTTCTGAGATTTTTTTCAGCTTTTCAGCCTATTCCTAGCTCTGGGATTCTATGAAATATTAACCAGATGAGATCCTGTTTAAATTTTTAGAACATCCAAGGTCCACCAGGCGTTGCCACTCCTGATGTGGCTGAGAAATTAAAACAGAAAATCTATTAGCTGATTTCAATAAGCCTTATTTCTGCATTAAACTAAACTGATTTGAGGTATCACTTGTCAGTACAACAGTTACTCAAATGGAGCTGTTAAGTCTGTAACCCAAGCTTTCAGCTGAGGTCTGAAATACCAGAAAAATAATACCAATTATAAGTATGATTTATGAATCGCTACAATGTTAAGTGCTTCATATGTTTCAACAAGAACTCTGTAAATGCAAATTACAATTCACTTATGAAATGTGGATTCCTTTATTGGGTATTCAAGTTACCCTCAAAAATCCAGACATCCACTAGATGCTAATAGCTGAAAAAGCAATACTGTACATGTTTATTATTGAAATGGACTTCAAATGCAAAAAAGCAGGGGTGTCAGCTTTGCTGTACATTACCCACTGTAGATAATGTAAAGTAGCCTCCAACAATCATTCTTGGAGCCGTGTTGAATGGTGGTGAAGCCAAACCATTCATCATTTATTTCTGCAGTCAGGCTTTTTATGGATTTACTTCTTTTCAGAAAAAAAAAATGAATGTGAATGAAAATGAAAGGTGCTGAAGACTTGAATTATGATGCTGAACCAATAACTTTTCCAGACTGATAACCAAAGCATGGACATACTATTGCTTTTTAAATTTTTAATCCCTCTATCTTGTAATGGTCTTAATTGCTTTTTGTCTAGGATAAATGCAGTTGTCACTTATGAGCTTGGTTTTAATTCCCCAGTAAAATCTGAAGATGCTTGTACAGGTAGTCCTCAACTTACAACAGTTCATTTGGTGACCGTTCAAAGTCACAACGTCACTGAAAACAGTGACTTATGACCATTTTCAGTTACGACCTTTGCAGCATCCCTAGGAACATGCGATCAAAAGTCAGATGCTTGGAAACTGGTTCATACTTATGACCGTTGCTGTGTCTCAAGGTCATGTGACCACCGTTTGAGACCTTCTGACGAGCCAAGTCAACAACCATGTTACTAATTTATCAACTGCAGAGATTCACTTAACAACAATGGCAAGAATTTAGAATTAGAATTTTTTATTGGCCAAGTGTGATTGGACACACAAGGAATTTGTCTTGGTGCAAATGCTCTCAGTGTACATAAAAGAAAAGATTCCTTCGTCAAGAGTCAAGAATCATCAGGTACAACACTAAATAATAGTCATAGGGTACAATAAGCAATCAAATCATACTAGGAAACAGTCCATACAAATCGTAGGGATACAAGTGACAAAGTTACAGTCATACAGTCACAAGTGGGAGGGGATGGGTGATAAGGAGTGATAAGGTTAATAGTAATAGTAGTGCAGACTTTGTAAATAGTTGAAAGGAGGTAAATTATGGGGCAAAACTCAATGTCTCACTTCAACAGAAATTTTGAGCTCTGTTGTGTGGTCATAAGCCAAGGACTACCTGTACTTGGACAGGTTAAAGGAAAGGGGACTAATAGGTAGTCCTCAACTCACAACAGTTCATTTAGTGATCGTTCTAAATTACAACAGCACTGAAAAAAGTGACTTAGGATCATTTTTCACACAATCACGGTCACATGATCAAAATTCAGACATTTGTCCACTGACTTGTATGCATGATGCTTACAATGTCCTGGGGTCATGTGATAAGCCTTTGCGACCTTCTGACAAGCCAAGTCAACAGGGAAGCCAGATTCATTTAACAACCGTGTCACTAACTTACCAACTGCAGTCATTCACAATGGTGACAAGAAAGGTCATAAAATGGGGCAAAACTAACTTAACAAATCTTTCCCTTAGCAGTGTAAATTTTGGGCTGAATTGTGGTCATGACTACCTGTATACCATTCTGATAGATTCTGTTCAGGATACCTGTAGCAAAGACTGAAGATCAGGATAGGTAATTGCTGCTCTATTAGTTAATTATTTTATAAGAAATAATCATCACACCCATATACAACATGTACATAATGACAATGTGATTAGTCATGACCAGACTAGGATATCCTGAACTGATCAATTTTTTTTCCAGGAAGAAGCTTTCACAATTCTGTTACTATTTGAATGATTTAACAGATTTAACAGATAATCAGAGTTGGAAGGGACCTTGTAGGTCATCTAGTCCACACACACATCCTGCCCTAGCAGGAGATCCTACACCATTTCTGACAAATGGCAGTCCAATCTCTTCTTGAAAGTCTCAAGTGATGACGCTCCCACAACTTTCGAGGGCAAGCTGAATGGGTAAACATGGAATAAACAAACCTAAATTTATTGGTGAATAGGCTTAGATGAAAAAAAAAGTGTTGAAAATATATCTGCAGATTTCTTTAGCAATAACTTAAGAACTTAGCTTTTTAATAACAAAGACAAAGCTCTCAAAAGTATTGGATATCCTTTGGAATGCTCTTCTCAATAGAAGTTTCACCAACTTCCAATAACTTGATACCTGGCGGATGCATTCAGTTATGAGTCCAAATTTCCTTTTGTAGCTTCAGGATGACTGAGTTCTCCTCAAGTCAATATTCAGCACTTCGTGCCTCTCATTGGGTTGGTTTTTTTGTTTTTAAAAGAGTTTGTCTTTATCTTATTGAAAATACATTTGCGGGCTCTCCAGGTTCAACATTGCATTAGTGAGTCTTCCCTTTGGACACCAACTGATTTAAAACTAATCAATTTGGCTGTTCGAAAAACAATAATGGTTTGATAAGATGGTCTTTAATATCTGTGATAAAATTAGTGGAGCCGGGAAGGTGCAGAAAGCTGGCATTACCAGCAAAACATTTGCATGGTTAGCTTCAGAGGGTCCACATGATTGGACAGAAATAATTGTTATCGGTGAGGAAGTCATTTTCCTCTTCCACTGATGGTTTTCACTTAAGGGGCCATGGTCTTAAGCTGCCATTTTGTTTTACTTGTCAAGTAATGCAATTTGGGGGGGAGGGAGTGGGAAACTGCTTTTATTTTGTAGATAATCATGCTGCAATCATGCTTAAGTTCCCTCAAGGGCAAGCTATAATTTGGAGTAAAAGCAGACAGGCTTCGTTTAAGCTAAATTCTTTCTATATTTTTGTAATATATATAAAAAGGAAAGTGACTGTTCCTTTAAATGGGAGTATAACAATCATTCAGAGATCTTACCTAGCAAAATTGTAAAAAAACATGGGAGACTAATCATATTTCACATTTTAAGTTTGCAACTATTACTATGCATTGGTTTTTTTTAAAGTTCCTTTTTTCTTCATGATGACTGCAGTTATAAGTGGAAACGTGCCACATCAGTTTCCTATTTTGCCCCAAGAAACTGAGCGCTTTGGCAACCAGTACGATCAACTATTTAATTACCTTTTATCACTCCTTTTGTTTCTGAGTTAGAAGAATAATCTGAATGCGGGAGAGCACAAAGCAAACATGAACATTGCTTTGTTGGAAACCATGTTTGCTAAGATAAAGGCAGAATGAGTACAGGAGATAGCATCAGTGCACAGAAATGTTAAAATGAGACTTTTCCTGCAAAAAATGTGTTTGTGAGTTTATCACCAAAATGTGTTTGTGTGTGAGACTGAGTAAGCATAAAGCCTGTGCCAGAGAAGGTTACAGTGGTAGAAAGTAAGATTATAGGTTGTTTAGAAATACAATGTCTAAAATAATTAGCATGGGGGGGGGGCAGGGTTTTTCCACCTGCCATATAAAAGCAGTTTTAGAGTAGTTATTCAGCTCTTTAATGATATGGGTGAGGATTATTTAAACATTTTTTGGTTAAAACCATCTTGTTACAAATATTGAGACATTACCACTTTACAGAAAACTGTAAAAAAATAAGCTTTCTTTCTTACAGTGTATTGTTAGCATTGACAGTGAAGCTTGGGAATAAAGTAGGCTGCAGAAGCATCGCGGGCAAAACAATTTTGCTATTATTACAGTCTCTGATGAAAACATTCAGATCATCTATGTGCTGTGGTGGATGCCCTACTTAATAAGGCTAATTCCATCTACAAACTGAAAGCTTTTCATTTTATAAGTAACTACTCTTTATGGCTGATTTACTCACATACTCTATAAAGAAAAGTATCCCCCACACAGTAATGGACTCTTTCTGTAGTTAAGAATGCCAAAATTATTCCCTCCACACACAGAAAATACATTTTAGATGCTGCAAATGAACTTCATAATTCTTTCCTTGTGCAATTTACTTATTTGAAAGTAAGGCAGATTATGCAATGAACAACTCTAGTTGGTAGTTATTTTGTCCAGTTGCTATTATGAAACTAGTGTTATCTAATTTATGAAATTGTCACACCACCATGCAGTCAATATATTGTCTATCTGTACCATTTCATCTTGATTGCAATAGCTTTTTAATGCCTTCATGTGACATTTCTAGTGAAGAGGCTTGGATTGTTCCAGATTATTTATCACTATTGGGAGCCACAGCAAGGCAATTCTTATTTTAAAAATTCCCACATGATCCTATTTTGATCACCTGCTTTTAACTGGCTTACAAAGTCCAATTTCGTTGTCAAGGTTCTCTGAATGGGAGACAATTCCTCAAGAAACACAGGGTTAGTGTTCAAAGCATCTTTCATCTTTATGAGACAAGCCTTGAGCATGGGATAGTATAGTCTATTAAGTAACCTTAAGATTGATAACAGGAAAAGTGCATAGGAAACTTTAGCTCTCCAGTTAATCTTTATCGTTTATAGGTTACTATAAAGCTAAAAGTAATGCACAAAAGACAAGTCTCCTATTTGTACACTACTGTATATATTAGATCGGTGTTTCTTAACCTTGGCAATTTGAAGAAGTATGGACTTCAACTCCCAGAATTCCTTGGCTGAAGATGTGAAGTCTACACATCTTCAAGCTGCAGAGAGTCACATTAATCCAGGTCTTTTTCTTGGATCAAAGAAAACACTTTGCTGCCTGCCCATATCTACATACTACATCTACACAATCAGATGTGCCCCCCCCCCAAAAAAACCCTCCACAGAACAGTGTATCTAGAAGCCACCTCATTAAAATGGAAAATAGTGAACCTTTACATGCAGTTCTTAAACAGCAATAAAAAATTCACAAACTGACTATAAGCAGTGTTATGGCTGCCTGGCCGAAATTATTAATTGGAAACTTTGGCAGAAGTTTGGATTTGAATGTAGTAAAAACTACTGGGACCATCGAGTTGAAAAGGTTTTGGAAAATGAGAGGGTTAAGATCTTATGGGACTTTTAAGATCCAAACACGCAGGCATCTTGTTCATAATATGCCTGGTGGAGCAGTCACTGGAAAGCAGGAAAGCTGGTTCATTGATGTTGCTATACTGGGTGATGCTAGGATTGAAGATTGGAGATAGGAAAAAAATTATAAAATATCAGGACTTGAATGCTTTAAGAAAATATTGTTATACATTTGTGATTGGAGCCTTTGGAACTATAGCTAAAGGACTCCCTTGATATCTGGAAATTTTGAATTTATTGAACATGAACATCCTAATTTGATACACACACACACACACACAAAACTGCCTCTGTTCTTAAGACACTATTTTAATAATTCTTAGGTCTTTGCTTAGGACTTGAATCATTTTAGTCACACAGTCTTGGTCTGTGAATCTAACTATATATTACTAATAATCATAATCATAATAATATATTAAACTGTTATTGTGCCAAATTCCCAGAAACTCATGTAAACAGCTTTTCTTCTAAGCATGACTCCCAGCTAAACATGACTACCCATGTTGTGCTATTGCAGCAATTTCAAAAGGCAAATTCTTCCAAACAAGCCAGCTATATAAACAAGGCATAAATGCATTTGCAACAGAGATGAAGCTTGTATAAGGGATTAAAGAAAGCACCTGCAGATCAGAATTGGCAACTTTGAATGCATAGCCCACATGCTAATTCAACATTTGCTATCTTTCTGACTGTAACCACTTAACTCACACAAAGTACAAGCTTTCTCAATTTATTTATTTCATGACTTTCAAAGTATGACTTTACATAATTGCAAAACATTGGTCCTTTCTGCTTCAAACTTCCTTTACTAGTTACAAAAAGTCATTCTGAAGACACCACTAGATCTGAGAAGAGAAAACATTTCAGGTTTAAGTATAATCCTAGTAGCCAAACTTTGAGTTACAAATAAGATCATCCCAGTAAAGTTCTTTACAATAGAAAATTCTTTTTAAAAACCAATATATAGTTTATAGTCAAATTCCAGAATATGCCCCAACATTTCAAACAGCTTGTAGAAGAAAAGTAAAAAGAACCATATAATATACTATACACTGTGATCATGGGATCTGTTTTTGGAAGATTTCTAGGCAATCAAAGCTGATTACACTGGTACCTGTACTGCGGAGAAGCTACAAATTAGCTTATACCATCTGGAGTACAGGATCAGATCCCATTGTCTACAACTATTCATGGAACAGCTGGGGAGACAACATACAGGATTCTTCCACGTTAAGATAATGATTAGAATGGACCGGATCATGTTGAAATATTGAGCTTTAATTTGAAATCTGTGCATATAATTCTGTCCCCAAATGAATGAGATTGTACATCGGTTCAAAAGTAATACAGTCAACATTTCAGTCAACACGGAATAAAGCAATTCAGCGGGAAAACTGTCTGTTGTCAGATTTTTTCTTGTTAATATGCTTGAAGATTTTGGATTTATGAACATTCTTTGCCTTCTGGTAGCCAAAGCCGCCTCCTCCGCCTCTTCTTTGCAGTCTCTTTCCATGGCTGCTGTTTACATCTGAAGATTACGTTAAGGAATGTAGGCTCAAAAAAAGTGCACTGAATAACAGCTAAAAGCATGGCACCAAAAGTGGAAGCTGTCCTAATTTCCACAACAAATGTTTAGTTCATTCCTAACTACAGACAGACTTGCCTGGTTATTATTAGTCTTAGCTTTTCCATTGTTTTCCTACAGACAGCTAGCAAAGTTAATCCTCTTTTTTGATACCATCATTAAATGTGGAAATGAGCTGTGGACCTGTAAAGCACGGGTGTCAAACTCGATTGCGTCACGTGAAATATCGCAATGTTTTTTGCCTTTGTGGAGCTGGGGTGGGCGTGGCCTGCACACGACGCATCCGGCCTGCGGGCCCCCAGTTTGACAGCCCTGCTTTAGAGGCTGATGTAAGTCTTTCACTTAAGCACAACGTTAGTTTGCTGGCAACACATCAGTAAGCTCAAAAGAGGACAAAGAAGTAGTTGATTCAAGACCAGCTTTCCTGAACTATGGAACTTTTCAGATACATTGGATTTCTGCTCCCGTCATTCACTGTCAGCTTATATCAAAGTTTGTTAGATGTCTAAGCAGCCCCCTCCCCACAACAGGTACTGTACAAAAATAGTTAACATGTAAGATCACTACAATAACAGCATTCTGTGGCACAGTGGTTAGAGTGCAGTACTGCAAGCTGCTTCTGCAGCCAGCTGCCTACAATTTGGCAGTTCAAATCCCACCAGGCTCAAGGTTGACTCAGCCTTCCATCCTTCCGAGGTGGGTAAAATGAGGACCCAAATTGTTGGGGGCAATAGGCTGACTCTGTAAACCTCTTAGAGAGGGCTGTAAAGCACTATAAAGCGGTATATAAGTCTAAGTGCTATTGCTATTCAAACATCACAACAAATGAGATTATCTTACGACACAAATGAGCAAGGGTGCATCTAAAGCTTGTTTTTCCTCATATTTAATTTATCTTATAGTTTATTAGTATCTCACTAACTTTTAAATGATTTATTATCATCAACAATTGCCACCAACCCACTCAAGCAAGCACATTATTGGGTGAGGGGAAAATGGGAAGAGAGAGAAAGAAGGAGGAAAAGTAATTTAACTTGTAGTGAAAGGATACTGAGATCTACAAATGGTGGGACCTTGAAGCCAAAGGACAAAGCAACCTTGAGCAAATCCAAGTTATGGACATTGTAGATCTGCTTCAAAGAGTGGGAATCATAAGCTCTTATATAAGCTTTATATGCTTCTTGGGCTGATTTGTGGAGGAAGTAGTTCTTCTCAATCAATTTTTCCAGCTGAAATTTTATGAATAAAGAGGCACAAAGAATTATATTTTTTTACCTCATCGTCACAAACGATTTATAGGTAGCTGACATTTACCCAAGCAGGGAACTATTTGTATATTTGCATTGTACTCCACCCTGAAATTCATGATACTGAAACATACCTTGTAGCTTTATGGGTTTAGAATAATAATATTTTTGTTATTAGTTCAAATATTAGATTAGCTACTATACTACGATCATAGTTAGGAAAAGACCCCTGCTCAACGATAAAGTACTTGGTTTGCACACAAGTAACTTCCAGATAGGTTAGCTGGAGAAATTCCTGCCTAAAATTCTGGAGAACACTCTTAAGGCATCACAGATAATTGTAAACATCGTACTATAAAGCAACTTACTTTAGTTGCTTGCATTGAAACATTCTCATCTAAACCTTCCCTACTCACTAAAGCAGTCACAATTTATTGCCACAATTTGATTTTTCTCCATGGATACATGCAACATCCTAGAAGTGGACTTTCTTTTATATACTAAAAATTTGCCATCTATCCCTCCTATACCCCAACTTCATCCAGAGAATCGTTCTAAAAAAAACTTTCTAAAAAAATCACAAATCCAAATGCTCATACATACAATTCATCTGTACTATGTTTAAGGCTCAGTTCTTATAACCAGAGTACATAATCTGGGTATCTTGTGCCGAAGCTGCACAGATGGCAATGTTAGAAAAGCAGTCAAGTTAATTCTTAACTAGAAATGTTGTACTGCACCCAGTTTAATCAGATGTTTGGATCTGTACTATCACATTTCACAAGAATGTCAAAATAAAACCACTGTGAACCTTTTGTGGTTTTTTGCATCATTGAACTGTTTCTAAATACAAATGAAAAAAGCAAGTTTTTAAAATATTCATGGTATAGTCTATATTTACCTGAGATTGAATGTCAGAAATTTTAGACCAAGAAAATTCAAATTCACTTAATGGCACCTAAAATATAAAGATAAGTTCTCAACAAAAAAATCTACATAATGGAAACACAAGATATTAAGAATATAATACATTTCAACACACCTAAACTTAGATAATCTAACTCTGGAAATGCAAACGTTGGCTGGATGTACACACTGCTAAACTAGATTTTTTAACTCCTAATCTATTGAAAAGCTAATGGCTTCTTTTCGGGCTGGAAATGAATAATAACAACAACAATAATAAATAATTTTAAAATAAATAAATATGACTTGTGGTATGTGCTATTATATGAACCCAATCACTCTGATTTATAGGTTCATATGCGAAGCATTAGAAATTTGCAAAAAAACAAAACATGTTTTAATACGAAGTGTGAAGCCAAACTGGATCAATATTGTGCTGGTACAAACCAGATCAATCCCCCTGCAATTCTATGCCAATTTAGAGTATCATAAAGAAGTTATACAGCAAATGTTTTATAAGGTTGACTGATTTCTGCAAGAAAATGTTTCAGGAAAAAACTCAAGTTTTAAACATCCACTAAGGACAGCTATTTTAGCAACCTTGGCCATTTTAGATTGTATATCTATCCATCACTGGACAATTATGCCAAAGTCTTCCAGGACCACTGTGCCATTCCCATATTTTAATGTCCCTGCAAACTGTCTTAGAATGGGAAAAGAAATTTATATGAATGACTGCAGATGATTCTCAACTTGTGAAGCACTAGTATAATTTCCCTCCCCAATACTATTATCTCATTTAGGGTACTAAATAGAGGGAGAAGGTTTTTTTAAAAAAAAATCAGAAGATACCATTTTGGCATTATAGATATAGTCCTCTTTGTCCTAGGTCTGTGATGGCGAACAGAAATGGCACAGAGCCATTTCTGCCGGCATGCGAGCCGTCACCCCAGATCAGATCCACTGTGCATGTGTGCGCACCTCCCACCAGCCAGCTGATTGTCAGGTATATCTGCCACGCATGCATGGGGGTGAGGCGCATGCGGGAGACATGCGTGCATGCGCAGAGATGCACAGCATGCGGATAGAGGTCACGCGTGCATGCAGAGAGGGTCACGTGTGCATTGCATTATGGGTGCAGGCACATGCGTGCACTTTCGGCACGCAACGACGAAAAGGTTAGCCATCCCTGTCCTAGGTACTAGCAACCATATGAAACCTGAATTCACAATCACAGCTACCAATTAGTACAACTACTTATTTTAAGGTAATCTGGATTAAGACTGCTCCCTTCTTTTATATTACACAGTTCAGCTAGGCCAGCTGCCCTGCATTTCTAGTGAAGTTATATCATTAAATATTAAACATTAAGACACTCATATTACTGGGGGGGAAAAAGACTGATCACCATGGCTACCAGCAACGGTGGTACCAATGCTACAGTACTCCATAGCAACTTACCCTGGCTTGCTTAAGGTAATGCAGGAATCCCAGTTCTTCTGGCCGTAAAATGAGCAGGGCATGTCCCCTTCCATTGATTCCACGGGCTGTTCTCCCAACACGATGAATATATTCCTTTCATTAATGGGAAGTAATAAGAGTATAAACTAACGTTTTGGTTTCATGTTGATAATCATGAAAGCATAGCATGGAAGGCCATGCAAATTTATCTGAAGTCCCCTATTCGTATTTGATATACTTTACAAATTGCATACTAATAAAGCAAACAGCCTGGAGGTTTTAAATCAGCAGACTTTTTTTGAATGTATTTATTTTTGATTGTCAGCATTTGATTCAACAATAGCTAAATTCAGGATTTGGCTACTAAGGCATTCTAGCATCCCAGAGCCTATCCTAATATGAGTTCATTCTCCTGTTTTCCTCAAAGCCAGTGCCACTTATCCACATAGCTGCCTATCCAGGCAACCAACTGAAATGGCTTAACCCTTGGACTGACACTGAATACATTTACAATGCTAGAACAGTGTATTCAAGATACAGACAGGATACAAAAGTAATAAATAAAATAAATAAATAAAAATAGGAAATGAAATTCAGCTTTGCTGGAGTTAATTAAAAAGAAACTATCCCAGACTATCTAATTTCCGATTTTAACATTACACAGGTCAGGATTCCAGCAACTGCCCTAATGTCAACTCATAAAACATTCCTATGCCTGTTTTAGTAGTTGCCACACATACAATTCACATTAATGCATATTTAAATTATATAATTTTCGAGAATACGTAATACCTTTGGGTCATCAGGTGGATCATATTGAACTATCCAATCAACCTCTGGAATGTCCAGCCCGCGAGCAGCTACATCAGTGCATAAGAGTATTCCAGAATCTGCATTGCAGAACTGGAAAAATGTGGTTGTGCGTTTGGTTTGTTTCTGCTTGCCCTAGGGAAAAAAGACACACAAGATAAGGAACTGGTGAACAACTGAGAAAAAAGAACTAAATTTGCCATATCAACCAATGGCAACAGGAAAAGGTTGCTATTGAGGTTTATTGGTTGCTTAAGACGACATCTCCAGCTCCCATCATTCTGTTGTAGTAGTTTTGTGCTTTTGTTTGTTTTAAAGCGGGGGGAATCAACCCAAAATGTCTAAGTTCTTGTCTGAGAAAAGGGCAGAACCACATTTTACATACCTCTAGGGTATATTAGCCGTCTCTCTTTTACTGTATTTGTAATTCCTTCCAGAGGTAATATCCAGGTTTCCATAAAAATGGCTTAGAGTATAATCCATTTATGAAACAAAAAAAAAATGTACAAACAAAAACCCATTTTTGTGTGTGTGTATTAATAAGTATAGAATCAATGGGTGTTTCCGTTCTTCTACACATGGTACAGTAGAAGCAAATGTCATATACCAACTGGAGCCACTTAAAATAGTTTGCTGACAGCAAACAACTGTTCTAACAAACAACTTCAACCTTGCTGACAGAACCCTGTTTTTCAGATAAGCACTTTAAAGACAGCTTTAAGAGAAAGATGCTCCAGATGGCATTTAAAGGTTAATTTATGACTCCGCTGCTGAAATCGTGCTGAGAATCTGACACTGTTGTTATGCAGCCCAACCTTCATAAAGGCCACTTGCTATTTGCAATAACCTCAAAGCAGCCTGCATTATTCAAGCTTGAAAGACAGTTTGAGACACCCAACTAAGGCACAAAAGTGGATCTTCACTGCAACACAGAGCAGAAGAAAACTCTGGATTTACAATGCCCTACAACTCTCATAAATCTAAGAACAGAAATCAGTTAACAGTGGGACTCAGCTGGTCAAAAATAAAACTGGTAAATTAGTTGGCCAAAGAGGTTAAAGTGCTTATAAAGTTACTACAATGAAAGGGCTGGAGGTCACGAAGGTTTCCTGGAGAAGAAACAATCCTGTCCATCAGAAGATGGGGGCTTTTGAGTCAATGGAGGAGATTTATTTCAGTCACCCTCCTCAGCTATGCAATAGCCTGAAAATCTGTTCTGGAGAATGGGGAAAAACCAGCATCAAGCATCATATAAGAAATTAGCAAATAAAAGGTACCCTGGTGGTGTTAAAAGCTCTGAATTCAACCCAACATAAGACAGTACTTTAGACCTGAGAAGCTCTAGATTATAATCCAGATGCTGGATTACTGTCATATACAGTAGTGTGCAAAAGTCTTAAGCCACCATTAGATTAGTTGTCATATCAAAATTTTACTGACCATATCTGTAATTATTTTTCGGTCTTGAATACCACATCTTGAATATCCAGTTTGTTTGTGGATTTCCCTCCGAGAGTGGCCTTGCTGATGCAAAAGTGTGACCTTATGCCTGTCAAATTCTGCATTTTGACTGGAATGATGTGACTGAAAGTTGGTCTTATCAGCAAGCTTCCAATGAATTACACTCATACAACATGTGCATGTATGTAATGAGGACTATCTGTATGTAATGTAATGGTCAAGCAGGTCTTGCATAAAACTGGTGTCTGTCTGTCTGTCTGTCTGTCTGTCTGTCTATCTATCTATCTTCACAGCAGTCATTTTGGCATGAAATACCGTGTTTCCCTGAAAATAAGACCTACCCCGAAAGTAAGACCTAGCACTATTTTCTAAACCTGCCCTAATATAAGACCTACCCCGAAAATAAGACCTAGTGTAAATCTCCAGTTCCAGGAAGACTTTTCAGGGAGCAACCGTGCACCAGCAAACACCCCCTACACACTCACACCCACTATTTGGCACCATAAATATATAAGACCTACCCGAAAATAAGACCTAGTGTGTTTTGGGAGCCAAAAAATATAAGACAGTGTCTTATTTTCGGGGAAACACGGTAGTAGGATACACAGGTATTAAACAACAACAGTACTGAGGGTTCCCTATTTCAGTTTACAGGAGCCAGGTGTCGTTCAAGTGTATGAGGAAGTCACATTACATACAGATAGTCCTTGACATATAACCACAATTGAGCCCAGAATTTATGTTGCTAAGTGAGAAATTTGTTAAGTGGGTTTCGTCTCATTTTATGACTTTTCTTGCCACATTTGTTAAGTGAATCAGTGCAGTTGTTAAATTAGTCTCACTTAAGTGAATCTGGCTTCCCCATTGACTTGGCTTGTCAGAAGGTTGCAAAAAGGGGAATCACATAACCCTGGGACACTGCGACCGTCATAAGTGTGAACCAGTTGTCAAGCATCCGAATATAAATCACATGACTAAGGAGATGCTGCAATGGTTATAAGTATGAAAAATGGCCATGTCACTTTTTTCAGTGCCGTTATGACTTTGAGCAGTCACTAAATGACCTATTGTAATTCAAGGCCTATCTGTACTTGGCACTTTGGCCCATAGAAGCTGTTTTTTGTTTTTCCTGTTTTTGAATACTGCCTTCAAATTTCCTGTATTTTCTGGTTGTATTCTAATAAGGAGACTGAGACATCATTATATATATGGTCATTATACAATTGCTACTACAACAAATCTAATGGCGGCCTAAGACTTTTACACAGTACTGTAGGTGTGATGACCTGGGGCATGACACAAAAATAACCAAGTCACAAAAATAGAAGAAAGTCCCTTTAATGCCTACAACTTGGCCCCAATGTCCAATTATCCTCAGCAGGGTATCAAACTCTTTAAAAAAAACAGTTTACGGAGGGAGTAAATGCAGTCCGCACCCAAAATAAAGTTAATTCGAAATAAAAAACCCAACACAAACCACACTGAAGGACTTACTACCAGGATGATTAATTGCAGACTTCTACCAGATAACGCAGCAACCACAGTTGGGAGGAAGCCAAAACACAGATAAGCTCTGACAAGAATGCACGCTTTGCTTTCCGCACCTTTGCCAGGCGCAGATTGTCCTTTTAAACAGTCCCCAGCCGCAGCCCATGAATGGGATCAGGGCCCCTTCCTCCCCCGTAGACCACGCCACTCACATTTCTCCCTTATCTGCTCCTCCCCGCGTGTCCTAGGATGAAGAGGGAATGGGCCTGGGTCTTCTTCTGAATGCCCATCCAGTCTGTGCCCTTCCCTAGTTTCCTCCACAACCACCAGAGCTACACTCCCACTCCCTGTCAGCTGTTCTCTCTCTCCCTCAGAGTCAGACTCCAACAGGGGCATGACAGTAGGTGTGTGTACATCAATTCATCCGAATTCTGAATACTTACATGAATAGCCAATACCGGCAGATCAATGTAGTTAAGAAGTTCATAGTGGTATTTCACGGACATACACGAGGAGAAGAACACCATTAACTTCTTCTTCCTATTCTTCTTTAGGAAAGTGAAGAGCAGGAGGAACCTCTTTTCTGATGGGCATATTACATATCCCTGTAATCGTTTGAAAATGATTATTGACTTCCCAAACTACTATTTCTAAGGACTTCGATATGAGGATGCAAGTATACATTTCAATTTAACTACCTGTACAACAGGCAACAATTTATTGATGAAGGAATGTGAAAATCCAGAAATGGCAGTATACAGTCAGCAGTTATCAGTCAAGCCTGATAAAGAATTCATGAACATTTTGAAAGAGAAATTAATAGACTGTGAAGAACTAGAATTAGAAACACAGGGAAAAAAGCATCCTTGTGCTTGGATACAAATCTCAAAATGGAAAAGAAAGGGCCAAGGAAGAGAATCCCAAAGGAAGAAGAGAATTAAGTGTTAAGAGCAGACACATAAGCAACATATGGTTTGCCACAATATCTGTGCTTAAATTACCTGTTCAAGACCTTCTACAGTTGCTGTCTCTTTATTGTCGTCAACCCCAACATATAATGGCTCCTTTTTTAGAGAAATCCTTGCCAGATCTTCAACTTTGCGGGTTTGTGTAGCAGAGAACAACATGGTTTGTCTACGCTCTGGCAGGGAAAGGGATGAAATTAAACAAACAAGTTTTTTTCATACGTCAACAAGGTAACAAATTAGAAATATCCAGGTGATACATGCCACTTGGAATCCCTTTTAAAAAAAGTGTCTCACAAGCTTTTACAATAAAAAAAATGAACTAATCATAATCACATTTAGAATAGACACAAAATGGCAATGTTATACATAGCCACTCATCCGTATCACTATAAATATGTTTTTTTGAGCCATCCCAAATTTTTTCAAGCCATCCTAAATTTGGATCATCCTATTTTTTTTCAAACTATCCTAAATTGGGAGTAATGTCCACTGAATACAGAAGGATTTTCTTTAGTAAATATGCACAATATAGCTCTATAAAAGATATTAATCAACCAAACATTCGAGATCTATGTAGCCTGTAGAGTGCTTAAAGTGAATTGTAGGCATTAGTGCAGCATATACAAGAATAGGATTTACAAAAGTGGAAATAGCTCAGGATTACTGCATAAATTTTCAAGTATCACAAAATACAGATAGCATAAATATCTGACTTACTTGGTAGAAGCTTTATGATCTGTTTCATTTCTTCTTCAAACCCAACTTCTAAAATTCTATCAGCTTCATCAATTACCAGACACTGCAGGTTCTTATACAAAAATCCTGGAGTATTCTAAAAGACATTCAACAATGGTGTCAACGACACACATGGACAAAAGAGAGGACGTGCATGATGCAATACTATCTGTTTTACCTGCAGATGGTCCAGAAGCCTGCCTGGAGTTGCGACAATGATGTTAATGCCGTTTCCAAGTTTTTGTACCTCAACTGATCTATTACTGCCCCCCATTATCAAGCCATAGGTGTGGACATGATGAGTCATCAGTTCTTTGAGAACACCGTAAGTCTGCATGGCAAGTTCTCGAGTCGGTGAGAGAATGAGGACACCTGTTCCTAAAAAGAAGAAGGGAAACAGAGATGTCTAGAGGGTTTCTAACTGATAATGGCAAATCTATCCGTTTGCATGTCTATCATCTTACTGCAATCTAAGCAATCTAAACTCTTGACAGCAAAGCAAAAAACAAAAACACTCCACAAAGAATACAGGTAGTCGTTGACTTACAACAGTTCAGTTAGTGCCTGTTTGAAGTTACAACGGCACTGAAAAAAGTGAGCCATGACGATTTTTCACACTTATGACCATTCTAGCACCGTCCCCCCCCCCATGATCATGTGATTTACATTTGGGTGCTTACTTTGGATATGGTTCATATTTATGATTATTAAAGTGGTCATATGATCACTTTTTGCAACCTTCTGACAAGGAAAGACTATGGCGAAGCCAGATTCACTTAACAACCATGTCATTAATTTAACAACTTCAGTGATTCACTTAACAAATGTGACAAGAAAAGTCGTAAAATGGGGTAAAACTCACTTAACAAAATATTCACTTAACAACATAAATTTTGGGCTCAATTGAGGTCGTAAGTTGGGGACTATCTGTAATACAAATCCAAAATACTTTTTAAAGCCTGCTAACAACAGATGCTGTCACACACCAAACATCCTTCAAGAAAGTTCCATTATCAACTTCTTCTGGAAAGTGGACAATACTGGAGCCAATTGAGCCTCCAATGGGAAGCCACTCCATAAGGCTAGACCTACTATGGAAAATCAACTCTCCTGGGATTCAACCCAGTTAGTTGGTCAGAGTGGTAATTCTACAAGACAAGACTTTACTTAAATAAATTAGGAGAAATGGGCTGCTGGATGATAACCTTCTGACACAATAAGAGAGAATTATATACACTTTGCCTCACATATTGCCACAGGGTTGGCCCAAACCTGGGCACATTGGATCATCCAGACTGGCCAATAGCCAGGAGCAATTTTGTCAGGGATCTGAGACCCTGCTTCCTGATGGGTCAATCTTTCAACTCAACCTCTACTCATGTCAAGGAAACTGCCAAATACCTAGAAAAATCATGGCTCCATAAGGTGCCTAAGGTGGACCAAATGAATGCGTCAAGCCCCACAGAGGGAACAGGTGACAGTCAACTGCATTTGGACCAGGACGCGACCTGACAATGACATATGAAAGACAGTAATACTGCATTCTCAACATCCTGATTGCTAACTGCCCAGAGATAAAAACAAGTTTTAACATGGGCCTACCTACAAATTTGGAGGTCAGATTTCTGGGGACCACCAAATTCATAGCTGCCACCATGGAGGCTATAAACCCTTAAGTCTACTAGAACCATCTCCTTCCAAAACCATTAGGTACGGAGGAAGATGATCAAGCTGGTGACTAGAGAGCCCAGTTCAGGGTCCCATTCAGCAAAGAGGACTGATTCACCAAAAGGACTCCAACTTGTAACTGTGGTTCAACCTAAACACATACCGTGTTTCCCCGAAAATAAGACACTGTCTTATATTTTTTTGGCTCCCAAAAACACACTAGGTCTTATTTTCGGGGTAGGTCTTATATATTTATGGTGCCAAATAGTGGGTGTGAGTGTGTAGGGGGGGTGTTTCGCGGGTGCACGGTTGCTCTCTGAAAAGTCTTCCTGGAACTGGAGATTTACACTAGGTCTTATTTTTGGGGTAGGTCTTATATTAGGGCAGGTTTAGAAAATAGTGCTAGGTCTTACTTTCGGGGTAGGTCTTATTTTCGGGGAAACATGGTAGGAACTCATGCTCTGCCACCTCAGGAACAGTGATAAGAGATGCAGTACTGCTGCCCTCACTCAGCCAAAGTAAAGAATAGACATCAGAAACCCCTGCTCATTTTAAACAAGATCCCACCAAGACAAGACAACCAAATTAGAAAAAGCAATTGCCATCAAGTTAGAGATCTCTTTTCCCACGGAAATGGCTACTTGGCCCTTCTACACATTTATCAAGAGTTCAAATGTTATTTCAAGAAAAAAAATTCTCACCATTTCTAGGCATAAATTTTAACTTGTAGATAAGTTCTATGGCTGGAATGAGAAATGCAAGAGTTTTGCCACTGCCAGTTTTCGCAGCTGCTAAAATATCTCTGCATGTAAGATTATTACAAAAAGAAAAGAGAAAAAAGGAATGTGTAAGTGGGTTGCAAGTTAACATTTTTTCATTAATATGAACTTAAAATTAATTAATACTTAATAAATAAGGCTGATTAACTGAATAATATAACTCTAAGACAACAATTTTAATCACTACTGCTTTCTGCTTGTCAATCATCTGTGACAGAAATTCATTTCCCTTTAAACATGTTATTTCTTACCTGCCTTCCAAAAGCGGCTTAATACTTTTATGCTGAATTTCTGTCATGTGTGTAAATCCCATGTCTGCTATCCCTTTCAGCGTGTTCTCACTGACATGGTCATTAAGAGACTCAAAGGAAGTATCCTCAAAAGCACCTGAAGAGACAAGCAATGTCAGCCTGATTTAATTGCTCCTAATCAATTGCTATAGATAAAAAAAGAAGTCAATTGTATTAAAATAGAACATAGTTTAAGTATGCTTAGTTTAAAACAATTGAGAGCCAATTTGGTGTAGTATTTAAGACATCAGACTGGAAACCATGAGTGCTATTCCCGCCTTAACCATGAAAGAGCATCCACTGAGTGACTTTGGACTCTCTCTCAGTTCTACCCACCTCATAGGATTGTTGTTGTAGGGAAAATAGGAGCAGAAAGATTTGTTTGTTATGTTTGCCACCTTGGCGAATTTGTAAATAAATAAACGTATACATTTACAAACAAACCAATAAACGTCAAGCAGGAAGATAAACATGGAAGGAAATATTAGGTCATCAAATCATTTAAGGCTGAGCCAAATTAAGCCACTCTATTTTGGAAAATTTGTACTACTTAGATTTAAGTAATGCATTCCCACATATACCACATTCCTCAAAAAGAAATTTCAACCAATATCCCTGCATTTATTTAAATTATCCTTGAAACCTATTGATTTTATATTTATTTATTTGGGTTACAGCCCTTCATCCATCAGAAGAAAGTACTCAAAGCTGTTAATTACTACATTTTTTCTTAATGTAGTATCCTTTAATATTCTAATCACTGGGAATGGATCTTTTTGGTATACATTTTATGTTACCCACAAGCCAGTGAATTAACAATTAAAACAAATAAATATTTAACCAAGGCCAAAGGCTTGACCTCTAAGTTCAATAAAAAAGAGATTCCAAGTTCAGTATGCTGCATGCCATTATTATATGTTTTTAAATTCCCTTGAGTTTGATAAGACGTATTCCGTGCATTTATGATTTAATGAGGATGTGTCAACATACAAAATCTGAGAAACAGCATTGAGGAAACTTGCCTGTTAAACCCAGAGGCAAGACAGGTCCATCAGCATCATCAGATGCTTCTTCTTCAGTCGGATCTTCAGCGTTTTCTTCTTCTTTGAGATTCCCAGGTAAAGCCTCTTGTGTTTCAAGATCTTCTTCCTCAATTTTTGCTTTTTTACCACCTGCATACCACAAAACCAATTTTCATTATCAATAATAATCTGAAGATGAAGCAGTACTCTCTCCATTGAACATTAAACCTGCTCCAAAGGCAGATTTAAATTTTTTATAGACATAAAAGTTTTGTTTCCTTATATCCTGCTGCCGTATACCGCTCTAAGCGGCCATGAAATAAACAAGTAAACACTGTATAATATAAAGCCTCCATTCTGAAAGCGGAAGAGAATGGAACTGAAAAACCAAGGAGATTATGACACCTGTTTCAAGTGAACTTAAGTTTTGTGTTGTTGAATCTGATCAGATCAAATGTCCATTTTATGAAACACTTTACCAACTAGGAATGGATGGACAAGAAAGATGAGATAGTTCCACCTAAGTTTAGAGATTCCATTTTATTTAGGAAAGCTAATATAGTCGTTCTACATGAATTATTTACTTCAACCTGTTGTACAGCTGAGGGTATATACTCAGCACAGCACTGTTTCATTATTACTGAATCTCAGCATGCACTGTTACTGGAGAAGAGCTCTAATGGATATGCCCATCTAGTCCAGTGTTTTGTAACCCACAGTGGCATCTAGATGCTGATATGCCTGGGATGAAAGTAATACAAGGAGCCCTCGACTTACAACAGTTCATTTAGTGACCCTTCAAAGTTACAACAGCACTAAAAAAGTGACTTAAGACTGTTTTTCACACCTACAACCGCTGAAGCATTCCCTTGGTCACATGATCAAAATTCCAATGGTTGGCAACTGGTTCATATTTATGATGGTTGCAGTGTCCTGAGGTCATGTGATCAGCTTTTGTGACCTTCTGACAAGCAAAATCAATGGGGAATCCGGATTCACTTAAGAACCATGTTAACTAACTTTAACAATTGCAATGTTTCGCTTAACAACAGTAGCAAGTAAAGTCATAAATTGGGACAAACTTACTTAACAAATGCTTCATTAAGCAACAGAAATTTCAGGCTCAGTAGTGGTTGTAACTCAAGGACTATCCATAATCTCTTTCCACTGTCACATCCTAGCAACCAATATTTAAGGGAGGCTGTTCATGATTCAGCAGGCATCAGTATTAGCATCCGGTAATAGTATGAAACTCCATGAATGTACCCACTTGTCTACCAAGCTTTGCCATTAGAACTGCTGGCAGCAAATTCCACTATACCTATGCACTATCTAAGAAAAGTCTTCCCTTCTGCTGGTATTAAATTTACCTGCTTTCCGTTACAGTGGATGATATTGGACATCATTTCAGTATCATCAGAAAAGAAAAACCCTTTTTGCCTTCAAGTTACCTATTCCATGAATGATTATATGTACCTGCATTATGTCTTCCGATATTTACTAAGCTAAAGAGCATCAATTGTTGTAGCTTTTGTATTTCATATGCTCCTGTGTATGTTTGTAATTTTAAAATAAAATATATTAATAAAAAGAATACAATACTATCACAGGGAGAAAAGAACCAAGGAAATAAAATAATGCTCATTTAAAAAGAAGTAAAAGTAAGAGCTATCATACCATTTTCTGCACAATTTTCAGTTTTCCTTTTCTTTTTCTTCTTCTTCTTCATCCCAGGTTGTTTACACTCAGGTTCCCCAGCTTTTGTTACATCAGGCAATTCCCCCTCTGTCACTTTGTGGTCTTTCATTGCTGTTTTTGAAATGTTGGAAAATTCTTCTGAGACATTCTCCACTGCATTTTCTAATGGCATAAACAAAAAAGTCAATTAATGCTGCACTCGGCATTAAGTGCCGAAATGTATCTGGAAATCTCATTCAGGCAACAAGGATCAATGAATTTACCACACAACTGTTTATATAAGAATATAAATTAAGCCCCTATATTCTACCATACTTGCTAAAGCATTTATTGAACTGAATATTTATTACTTTACTTTGGGCCATTAAAAAAAAGATCTCGCTGGATCACACCTGTGGCTCACCTGATCCAGCAAGCTGTTCTCACAGTGGCCAGTCAAGCTGGTAGCCAGCACCATGGTAGTAAATTCTTAGGCTGAGCAATATATGTGTAAAAACACACCCTTTGTTGGTCCTTATTCTTTTAAGATTCCATTTCATTGGATCATCTCCAGTTTTAGTATTTTGGGAAGAGGAAAATAGCTTCCCTTTGTCCATTTTACCCTGTTCGTGCAGTTTTGTACACTTCACTCATTCGCCTCCTGCGTAGACTAAAAAGCCCTAATGTTGCAACTTTTTTTTCCACAGGGAAACTGCTCCAGCTCCTTAATGGGTTTAACGCAATTCAAATGTAAGAGATGAGCAGGCTGATCGCGAGGATGGGGCAAATGTGTCGGCAGTTTGAAGTCACTGCACTCCTTTAAGAGACCCCAGTCCAGCCTCTGATGAATCCCAACGACCCTTATCTAGCGCCAAGTTGGCCTGACCCTCAGTAGATCAGATTCTTGTGCAATGATGGCATGAGGACCCAGACTGTTGGGGGCAATGTGCGGACTCTATAAACCGCTTCGAGAGGGCTGTAAAGCACTTTGAAACGGTATATAATTCTAAGTGCTACTGCTACGTAGTCAACTTGTCATTTGAACTCAACTCTGGTTTCTGGTTACTTGCCCCTGACATCAAAACTCCATCATCAATGCATGAGCTGGCCTTCCTTTCTGAAGCAAAAATATCCACCAGGTTTCTTTATCTCATGCAAACATACCACCCCACCTGTGTATTTTTTTTTTTTGCAAATGATCGATAGGATGGATGCATGTACCCCGGTAAGGTTTTGTGTCAGGAGTTGTTGAGAAGCACCCTCAACCCAAGCTGGTTAATTCTGACATAACCAACCCGCATTCCAGGAGCCCCTTTCTGTGCAAGAGGCAATCGAGTCTGCCCTGAAGAAACCATGCCACTTCAATGATGCCACCGGCTTCCTTCCACACCCTGGCACTCGGAGAGAGAAAGAGATGATGATGATGCCCTCACCCAGCGTTTCTCCCGCAGGCAATGCTCCAGCGGCCAGGCTTTGGTTGGCGGCTGCTTGCCGGGCCAAATTGCGTTGACGGATCTTGCGGTTGCGCTTTTCCAACTTCTTGCGCAGAAGCCGCATCGGAAGCTTCCCAGTATTCGCCGCCATCCTTCCGCAAGAGTTAAGACCGGAAAGTAGGGCGACGCACCGCACACGTGCGCCAGAAGAAGGAAGGAAGGAAGAGGGGAAACAAGGAGGACGTAACCGGAAAATGACAGCCAACACGGCCTTCACGGCTAAAGGCGCCCTTGCAGCGACTCCTAGAGGCTTGGAGGTATGATAGATGCTCCAACCTTGGTCGAATTAAACAGGGAAACAAAAGTGCATTTCTTGCAATCTACGCGCGTTTCTAAACGCGTATTTCGGAAGGCGCGATCTTTAAATCAAGTACAAAATGTAAGCATGGTGCAGAATACAATGGGCTTGTTAAGGGCGTTTGTACGAACCAATTATCTGTGTCTTCGTCCAAGATGCCTGTCTGTCTGTCTGCCCGTCTGAAAATATGTTTGGAGCCCAAAGCGGGGTTGGGAAAAGAAACTTCTCTATAAACAAAGAGGCGTGTATATTTCTATTTTGTTTAATTTCTAGAATAAATGTTTAATCAATTAATGTTTCTAAATAAATGCTTCAAAATTTGAATTTAAACCAAAGGATTTCCAACAGATCACCATCCTGTTAATTTTAAGCTATTTTTTTTTGCCTCTCCTAATTCTGTTTCTACTAATTCTCTTTGTTTTGCATATACTTTCCTGTGTCCTACATACATAATTTGCTGTTTCTAACTTCCCACTGGCTGTATAATCCACGGTTCTCCCTGGTAAATTGATGAGGGGGAATTAATCGCTCTACTAGAGAGATTTTCTTTTTAGTTTATGTTTGTTTTGTTGAAAGAAATATCCTTCTGGGTTCAGTTCCAAGTGGGGAAAAAGACACTGGAAACATGGAGGCTGCTTGGAAAGTTTAATGGTGAACAGGACCACATGGCCTGGAGCTCCAGAGAAGAATGATCACATGCTTCAAGGTGAGAAGAGACCAAGAAAAAGGGCTGAGGAACTGAGAGTCCCTGGGTTTTATACCCTCTGTTGGGCCCCACTTTAGTGTTTCCTGTTCCTGTGTAAGAAATGTATCCCATTGGCTGTCAGATTCCCAGGGGTGGGGGTCTTAGCTAACTTTGTAGACTTTGTCTGGACCACATGGCTTCACCTGAGTGCTGGCTAATGCAATCTTCCCAGATGCTGTGAGTGAGATGGGTAATCCTATCATGTCCTGAGGGCCATGTCTTAATCCCATCACCCTGGAGCTGAAGTGGGGGCAGGGAGCTGCAGGAAGCTGCTTTGACTTTAAAACATGTTTCTCCTTTTCTCATCCAGGGAAATATAATATTCTGCCTTTTTAATATTTACTAGAATATTTCATTCTTCTAGGAGAGGGATGGGTGCTAATTTCCTATAATTTGTTGCACAATCAGCCACATATTTAGACTGGTTTTGGTATTTTGTTTTGTCCACACATCTAAAAATTACTATTTTTATATTTTCATTTTTTTATTTTTGTGAGATGATGATCCTGTGTTTATCCCAAGCACGATTAAACTCAGTTACTGATGATTGACCTGCTATCTCTGCTGTAAGTTGGTTCCAAGTTTCTCCTACTCTTTCTTTGAAGTAATAACTTTCTAACATTACTTTTGAACTTTCCCTCCTGTCAGTTTGAAGTTATGTCCTTGGGTTTTTGATTTTTGTGTAATTATTGAAAATACTGCCTTCTAGAACCTTATTCACATCCTTAATATATTTAGGGCTTTCAATCAGACCCCCATTTCCCTCCTATCCTCCAGGCTATACATATTCATTTTGTCCAATCACTGCTGATATGTTTTGTCCCTCAGACTTTGCACCATTTTTGGTGCCCCATCTCTGTACTTGCTCAAACTTACCAATATCATTTTTTAAGCGAGGTCTTCAGTACTGAACACTGTATTCTGAATGGGGTCTGACTACAAACCTATACAGGTAGTCCACGAGTTACGACCACAATTGAGCCCAAAATTTATGTTGCTAAGTGAAACATTTGTTAAGTGAGTTTGCCCCATTTGCCCCATAAATCATTTTATGACTTTTCTTGCCACGGTTGTGAAGTGAATCATTGTATTTCTCAACTGAAAAGATACTCCTTTGGTCTTTTTAGCTGCCAGAAAAAAGGGAGTGAGGGAAAACAAGGCATTCCTTAAATGCCTAGATACTCACCCCGGCGGCCCAAAGTTGTCGGAGCATAAGAAGGTTATTGGAGAGCATGATGGATGACTCTTGGAGATGGATGTGTCCCATTGGAGAAGTCACATCCAGGGGGTGGGGGGAAGACCAGGGTCAAGGGGGAAATGTATGATGTAATTTATAGTCGGCTGCATCCAGTTAACGCCAGCATGGCCACTTCTAATAAATCAATTTTCTTTTCTCTGAGATGTGGCTAGAGACTTTTGATTTGAATGGTGGGGTGGATTTGTTGGAGCCCTGACAGCATTTGTTAAGATAGTAACAGGGTTGTTAAGTGATTCTGGCCTCCCCTTTGGCTTTGCTTGTCAGAAGCTCGCAAAAGCTGATCACATGACTCCAGGACACTGCAGCTGTCATAAATATGAACCAGTTGCCACGCATCTGAATTTTGATTGATACGGATGCTGCAGCGGTCATAAGTGAAAAATGGTCATAAGTCACTTGTTTCAGAGAACTGTTATAAATCGAGGACTACCTGTACAGTGGGATTAAGGCCTCCTTTTCCCTGCTGTTTATCCCACTAGTGATGCATCTCAGAATTTTGTTTGCCTTTACAGCTGACTGGCCACACTGTTTGTTCATTTTGCAGTCATCTGAGAACACTTAAATCCTTTTCTTCTGTTCTATTGTTCTTCTCACTGGACAGGCAGGTTTAACCTGGCAAGGCACTAACTAATGGAACAAGGTGCTACACTCTGTAGCTACAGTGTCCATACAACCTTGATTTTAGAAAGCTGTCCTTTGGATTGGTTTAATTTAATTATTTATTTTCTTGGTTTTGCTCCTGATTCTTCTTTTGTAAGCAAAGTTGTAAACATAAACCATTACGTTTTTTAAAATCCTTAGGAACAGATTGGCCCCTTTTTCAGGTCTTTCTTTTATTTTTTTTTCCCCAAGAAAATATGGCTATGGTATCTAACTATATGTATGGTCATCACCAACACTTTGAACTGGGCTTGGAAGCCTCTATAACGAATACAGTGGTGGCAAACAATAGTCTTTTCCCGGCCATGTCGATTTATTGGCTGAAGCAGATTTGAAATCTAGCCAGATAACCTGATTATTTTTATTTTGCTTTTATGTTTTCTACTGATGCACTTCCACCTTTTATTTTGGATTTAATGATTATTGTGGAACCAGCTTCCCCTGGGGCTCTGTTTGGCCCCCGATCTCGCACCTTCCGCCATGATTTAAAGACCTGGCTATTTCAACAGTCCGGGCTGTGCTGACCTCCTGGGGGGGATTGACCTTGTTTTAAATTGGGGGTTTTATGCTAATTTGACTTGATTGTTTAATATGGTTTTAGTTAAATAATTTATTATGTGGTTTTAGTTGTGAGTCGCCCCGAGTCCTTTTGGAGAGGGGGCAGCATACAAGTCAAATTAATAAATAAATAAAATAAATTATCAAGGTTTAGCCTGATGCTTGGGGAAAGATGCCACTCTATGTTTTTTCCTTTGTCTCACTGTTCCCTGGAAAGATTTATAACACTATCTGCCTGATTGAAATACTTGATTAGTTTATTTGCCTTGTCGTTTGTTCTCCTGGTGAGCATAATGTGAACTTCTTTGGGCTGTTGAAGGCAGGAAGTTTATCTAAATTCCTGGAAAGTTAGTTGTCCAGTTTCTCAAATCCAGGCAACTGAATTTTCCAGCAGCCCTTTTATTTCAGCAGTGGGCAAAATGAACCTGCTTTATTTCTGCCTCCTTGCAAAGCACTAGTCCTACTGATTTACTAGCAACTATGTCCACATCTTTGTTTGGACAGTAGAGGGTGCAAGTAAAACAGTTTCATTTTCCACAATACGGTAGCAATGAAATTGGAACAATGTTTTATGACCCTTTATGATTAGGATCTTCATATAAGTATTTTTTTGTGTGTGTGCCACAAGTGGGTGGATTGTGTATGGGAAGGAGGTGGAGATGCTCACGTTGAAATTCATTTTGCTTTTCTACGCACTTTATAGATAATACAACAATGGTGGGACTCATCTCTGGGGAGGGAGGACGAGTCTGCCTACTGAGATGAGGTGGACCGGTTGCTTTTGTGGTGTAGAAACAATAACTTGGTCCTCAACACCAATAAGACCAAGGAGCTTATAGTGGACTATAGAAGGAACAGATCAGACATCCAGCCCTTCCTTATCAATAGAGACAGAGTGGAGTAAGTGGCCAGTTTTAAGTTTCTGGGTTGTACCATAAAAGAGGACCTGACCTGGGGTGCCCACATTGCAGCACTGGTCAAAAGGGCGCAGCAGAGATTATACTACCTGAGACTTCTCAAAAAACAACAACTGAATGAAAAACTGCTGCTGACCTTCTACCGCTGCACCATAGAGAGTATCTTAACTTACTGTACCTCTGTATGGTTTGCCAATGGCACAGTGGCAGATAGGACAGCACTCCAGAAGGTTAACGTCATTGCCCAGAAGGTCATTGGTTGCCCTCTCCCCTCTTTGGAAGAGCTTTATAGCTCCCACTGCCTTAAGAAAGTTCAAAACATTCTCAAAGATCCATCTCATCCTGGGCACCCTTTTTTTGAACTATTACCATCTGGCAGATGGTACAAGATAATAAAAACAAGGACAAATAGGCTGAAAAACAGCTTGTATTCCAGGGCAGTAACTCTGTTGAATTCTACTGTATAGTGTAATATTAATGCAATATCAGGGGTTTTCAATTCAATGTATAGAACGTGAAGGATGTGTGTTTGTGTTTATTTTCATAGTCATAATGTACACTGAAGATGGTATTTAATTTCATTGTACGAGGTGCAATGACAATAAAATAAAATAAACTTGCTGTTTGGCAGACCCTTATAAAATGATTAGAAACAAATTCATATCTGAAAATCTGATTTGTATTTTGAATGAGTTTGACTTTAGGAGATGACTTTTAGAAACAATCACCTTGAATGTTTCCTCTTGGATAAACTTTAAAAAAGTCTGAAATGACAAGGATGTGTATGGACTCACCCCATTACAATTTTTTAAAGTGAGCCCCGGGAATGCATTTCAAGTTGTCACTGAAGCTAAAAAGCCTCTAATTGGGGTGGTGAATTCTTCACGCAGGCTTCATTCTATCTGGCTTAGAGAGATATTTCGAACACCACTCGTCACAATTTGTGATTCTAAATCTTGACAGTTTGCTGAAGCATCCTTTCCCCGAGGAGCACAGGAGGATGTCAACTAATTTAACCTTGCTTGTCTTCTCGCTGTGACTCACTCTATTTTTGGAGAAGTTTGTAAGTCCACCAGTCAATCTGGATGGCTTGAAATAATGGATCTTCTACAGCATCTGACCTGTAAATGATGCTTCAAAACATGTGCAAAACCTCATGCAAATCTATGCTATGAATCTATGAATTCATCTCAAGTGGTAGAACCTGGCTTGCCACAGTTAGTTTGAAGGGAGTCTGAGTAGGATTGCTATGGTGAGGGCATTTCCATACTGCCCCATTTTCGCTCTTCCGTTACATGAAAGCAGCTGAGCTGTGGTCATCCACAAATCTGTCCATCTTGAAAGGCTAAGAACAAGAAGCAAGCAATTTTATCAGATCTTGCAGTAACAAAAATCCCCAAGCTTTTGGTGATAATAAAATAATTTGCTTCTGCACTGTCCTCCCATGTCCACCTCCTTGTTGCAAATCAAATCAGCTGACCTAAGATTTGATCTAGATTAGGTGGGTACTTCCAGATAAATGGGTCTTATTATTACGGATCAAAAGTCACGTTTCCATCTTTACTTAACAGATTTTGGGTAGAAAGAACAATGACCAGAGAAGCAGCTGGAGTACCCTAGGGCCATGATGGCGAACCAATGGCATGCGTGCTGGAAGTGGCACGTAGAGCCATTTCTGCCGGCACTTGAGAGGTAGCCCAGAAGAGTCCCACTGCGCATGCATGCGCGCCGCCCGCCCACCAGCTGATTGCCAGGTATCTGGCGTGCATGCACAGGGGCAGGGGGTGCGGGAGATGTGCGTGCATGCGCAGAGTTGCACGGGGCTTGCGCGGGGATTGTACGCACATGCACAGAGATGCATGGCGTGTGGGGGGGGCAGCGTGCATTGCCTTCTGGGTGCTGGCATGCAATTTTCAGCATGGGAGCCGAAAAAGGTTAGCCACTACTGCCCTAGCAGGTTAAAATGAAAACAGACATGGTTGGGGATTCCCACCTCTGCCTCCAAAAAGGTAAATGGCTTTTGAATAGGATCGTTTCATTCTGCCCGGAGATACTGGGATATAATCTCCCTTTTTTATCCTACCTGACTGGGAACAATCTATGGAGATTCTCAGACATCTAGGACTAGGTCATGTTTGTCCCCAAGGTGCTTTTTCAGCAGGCAACTGGACTTTCTTGTTGTTTCTTTGAAGAGGTTTTGCTTCTCATGCAAGAAGCTTCTTCAGCTCTGCCTTCTGAAAAAACACTTTTGGGACAAACATGATTTGAATGACTGAGAATCGCCATAGATTTTTACCTATGCACTTTGGGATGAACACTCTTCGAATGGTGTGGGAGTATGGATTTCCCCAAAAAGAAGTGCAGACTACAGGAACTATTTGCATCACTCAGGTGACCCTGATGACACAGATAAACCTCCAGGTGGCCTTAACAGCTCACTAAAAAAGAATGCAAATGACCAGCTGTCTGCAAGGAATAGAAATCCTTCCATTCCCCATCGTGCGGTCAGAGCTGCAGAAGCTTTTGGATGAGAAGCGAAACGTCTTTAAAGAAAAAACAAGTCAGTCCAGTTGCCTCCTGAAAAATCACTTTTGGGACTGACTGGGAAATATAGTAGTGGAAGGCTGTCACTACTGAAAAGCACCAAATTGGAAGAGGTGATTGAAGAAGTCAGATTCACAATTTAAAAAAATCCCTTCTCACCCGCCATAAGGTATCCTCCTCAATCTCAGGCCAGAGGCCTGGGAGTTTGAGGCAGGATCTTAGCAGTTCCTAGCACTGCACTATTCTGGACAGAGAGCTCTGATCTGTTGGAGCCACTCTCCCAGTTTAGGAGTCACATTACCACTGAGACCATTTTAGCCTTTATTTTCCACATTCTCTGCAGTTCTTTTTGCAGGCCTTGGTACGTCTCCATCTCCTCATACTCCTTCCATATGTTGCTGTCACTTGGCACTGCTTCATCGAATCACTTGGCATCAAATCATAGGCTTTCCATGATTAATCCAGACTATGTTCAGATTGGTCTGTTCAGACCTTGAGTCTTGGACAACTGCCTTATCTATGGGCAACTGGTGTTTTGAGCCTCTGGTATAGTTCCCAATGCCCTTCTGAGCTGTGCTCATGTACTGGTCCATAGGGTCCTGTATCTCGGTAGCTGTTGTCAGGGCTCCAACATGCACCCCCATTCAAATTACAAGTCTCTAGCCGCATCTCTCAGATTAAAAAGATTGATTTATTAGGAATTGACATGTCGGCGTTTCCTGGTTGCAGCCGGCTCTGACACATCATTCATTTCACCCTTGACCCTGGTCTTCCCCCACCCCTGGATATATATTCTCCAATGAGACACATCCATAGCCAAGAGTCATCAATCATGCTCTCCAGTAATAAACTTGCGAGCCAACAGCTTCGGCTGCCAAGGCGATTATCTGAGGCATTTAAGGAATACACTGCTTTCCCCCACTCCCTTTCTGCTGGCAACTAAAAAGACCAAAGGAGCATTTTTTAGTTGACAGCTGTAACGCCAGATACAGTTTTTCATGTTCTGGTGAGGCAGATTATTGGCTACGGTGATAATGAACTATAGTCTGCTCTTTGCATTGGTGTTACATGCCTTCTCTTTCTCCCATATGTTCTTCTAGTACTGTTCAGTTTCTGCTGTGGGTGGTTCTACTGTTCTTTAGTTGGGATAACACCTTGGATGGTTCTTTGGAAAACAGGGCATTTACCATTTCTGCTTCTCTAGAGCATCTCCCTAGCCTGGTAGCCAGTGCTGTGAACCTTTGTTCAGTAATCTTGAGGGCTTCAGAAGAAGTCAGGTCTGTCTGTCTGTCTGTCTGTCTGTCTCTCTCTCTCTCTCTCTCTCTCTCTCTCTCTCTCTCTCTCTCTCTCTCTCTCCATCTATTGGATAGATGGATAGAGCTAGCTAGCTAGCCCTAGCCCTATCTATTGATCTATCGATCTATCTAATCTATCCTAAAGATATATAACATAGTTCTTGCTTTGGGATGTTTATCAGAACCTAAGTAAAGGTGTCTTCTAAGTATTCCTTTTAGCAAACCTTTCTTGACACTCTAACAAACAAGAGAAATTCAACTCTCATAAAGATTGCTTTAGGCCCTCTCCCTCTTACAATCATTGGAAACATTTTCAGAGCTATGGTTTCAATGTACTGCCTCCCACGCAGATAGGTAATTTACAGGCTTTTTGAATTATTGGAACATAATTTATGCTCCAAATCTTAGCTTATTTTAATACTTAAAACATTAGAGGTAAAAAGTAAGCGTAGAAATGTTAACCAATGAAAAAGACAGAGTAATCACAGAATGCATTACAATACCTAATCAGATAGCAATTTAGATTCCAGTCTAAAGGTTTCAGAACTAGACCCAAATTTTCCTTGCAACTGTGGCTACTGAACAGTATTTAGAAAATCCATGAATATTTCAGAAGAAATATTTATGGCACAATGTTGCTGAAAAGGTGATCTGAGGACCCTTTCAGGGCACTGCAGAATCCAAACCATTTGCCACCCTGCCTTGAATAATAATATATTAAAATCCCATCAAAGAATTGTGAGAAGTGGAAGCAGTCACGAATGTGTCAAATTTATTTTTTTAATATGGCAAATATTGATAACCATAACCCAAAGAAAGAAAAGCTTTTTTGGGGGGGGTTTCTCCATATTTTTTAAAGTGGGGATGTCATGCCGCTGGTGGAGACTAACTCTGAGGGAGAGAAGGAACAGCCGACAGGGAGTGGAAGTGTGGCTCCAGAGGTTGTGGAGGAGGCTGGGGAAGGGCAGAGGCCGGCTGAGCAGTCAGAGGAGAACCCAGACCCATCCCGTCTCCATCCTTGGGTATGCAGGGAGGAGAGGATAAGGGAGAGATATGGTCTACTTGGGAGGAAAGGGCCTTGATCCTCTTCATGGGCTGCAGCTGTGACAACTGAATAAGAGGATGGACATACCTATGCAAATGCTGGGAAACAAAGCATGGAAATATCTCTAGTTTATGGTTCCTCTCTGAGTTTGGCATCCTTCCCAGTGTGTGTTCTGTTATCTATGGACGTCCTCCAGCCCTTATCTTGCCTGGTTTATGTTGTTTTTTCCCTCCTTGTAATTGCTTGTGTGGGAGTTTTTTGTCTTCCGTCAAGGATATTTGGAGCTTGGAAGCAAAGTGAAGGAATAAAAGGGGTTTTGTGACTGTGTTTATTTTGTATTCCCCACCCCCCGTCATCACAGGGGAGGGTCCCTAGAGAAAAAAGTTCAAGAGGCATTGCACTATCAGAAAGCTTGCATTTCCTACAGCCAATCCAAGCAGTTAATTAGCAGGGTTATTCTTAGAACTGATTATAGAAGGGGCAACATGGCAAAAGATGAAAAACTGTCTCAGCTGATCCTTTGAGGATTGGTCTATAGTACAGGTAGGTAGTCTTCAACTTATGACCACAATTGGAACTGGAATGTCAGTTGCTAAGCGAAGTTAAGTGACACACACTCAATTTTAGGATCTTTTTTTGCTACAGTCATTAAGCAAGTCACCATGGTCATTAAGTGAATTCAGCTCCCCCACCATTGACTTTGCTTGTCGGAAGCCAACTGGGAAAGTCACAGGTGGCGATCATCTGATCAACAATATTATCTCTTCCCCTTCTTCTTCTTCTTCTTCTTCTTCTTCTTCTTCTTCTTCTTCTTCTTCTTCTTCTTCTTCTTCTTCTTCTCATCTTCCTCCTCCTCCTCCCCCCACACCACTTCAAGTGATAAGGGAGATACAACTTCTGGTTCTTGCTCTTCTGGCAGCCTCAACCATTGTTAATTGATGAACATGTGGTAAATACATGCCACTTGCCAAGTGCTTGAATCACAATATGTGATAATGCAAACGCTGTTGCGATTGTAAATGCAAGGATCAGTCGTAACTCACTTTTTTCAGCACATTGTAACTTTGATTGGCTGCTAAATGAATGGTCATAAGTCAAGGACTATCAGTAGTCAGCAAAAAGTTTCTTCTCTGAATAAAAGAGGAACAACTGGACAGGATAAATGACCCTCATAAACTATTTGTAAGAAGAAGGGAGAGGGGTAGTTAGCAGAGGTGGTATTCAGCAGGTTCTGACCAGTTCTGGAGAACCGGTAGCGGAAATTTTGAGTAGTTCAGAGAACCAGCAAATGCGACCTCTGACTGGAGATTTTATAGTATCCTTTCCCTGCTACGCCCACCAACCCATGCCCACAGAACTGGTAGTAAAAAAATTTGAATCCCACCACTGGTGGTTAGACTATATTTCTATAAATTAGAGTCAAGACATATTGCTTTATCTCCAGACTTGCTTTCTTGGGGTCTTGGGTGATCAGAAGAAATATAGGATCTATAATCCCAATATTTTCAAAGGAAATGAAGGCAGATGATTGGAAGCATCACATACTAGTTCAGGGTTACATACCCTTCTTGCACTGTCTCTCTTTTTCCTTTTGCCTTTTTTTCACCTCAGAATTAAAGTCTAGTAAGTTTGGAAGATTTCTGAAGGGTCTATTAATTTTCTTGCCATCATCAGTCCTTTTTTTGTTTATAAATTATTTTGTTTTTCTCTTTAATTTCTTTGCATCGTGGACATGTGACTGGGTGGACTATGGGAGAAATTATAGTATGGCGCAGTCACTTCTATAGCATTTGAGGAAACACCATTTATTAAATGACATAACAGAGTCTATAGAGACCTGCATTTAGTGTATAATTTGTGTATTAAGTGCAGATGGTCAAGATTTGTCTTCTCTGACACTAAATATTTTCATAACTCTGTCTCTCTGACAGATGGTTTCCTAGGCCTCTGAGCCTTCCTCAGGCCTGTCTTTCCACCTACATGTTCCTCTCCCCTCAGTTCACTCCTCCATCTGGAATATAAATTAAAAGAAGATGTCCTGCATTACCATGCAAATTTCATTATCCAGTTAACTCAGTTACCCATTAATAAACATCTCTGACATAAAGCTGTAGTTGGGAGAAACAGGTGGTTTTAAAAAGGAAAGGGAATGACACAAGAATGCTTATTGACTGACACTATATTGGTTTAACTAACATAGAAAATAAGTTCTAAAGGTGCCAAAACAAAAGACATGACAGAAAGAATCAACAATGAATGCCAAAACCCTTTGAACAATGCAGAGAACACCATTTTCTTAGCTGAAAGTGAAGAAAGATTAAGATGAGTCGCATTTTTATGAGCTTAAGGGAGATGTGATGGGGAAGATGTGAAGGTGATAAATAGTTTCGTAGGTGTGAAAGTGTTTTCTAAATTTATCACAGTTCTTGGGATTATGATTCAGGGTAGGCGTTATGGTATTAAACCCATTTACTTGATTTATTGCTAATAAGCATTAATGTTTCAAAGTAAGATTGAAAAAAGCCTTGCTTACATCCTGCATTAGTTTAACTCCATGGGGGAAAATGCTGGTGTTTTTTTAATGGTGTGGTTTTTGAAAGCAGATCCATCTTGCTCCACAAAGGAGGGACTTGGAAGTGTTCCATCCTTTAGATTAGCCTTCCTCAACCCCATACTTTCCAGATGAATTGGACTTCCATTAGCTTCCAGCTATCATGGCCATCTGGAGGACTGTGGATAAGGCAAGACAGGGATTTGACCTCCTCCAAAGTATGGATTAATCAAACCAGGTTTCACACCCACTGAATGTTTAAACAATATCCTGAAAGTTTCGCCTTCTTTCACTTAATGATCTAAATATCTTCATATTTGGACAATGTGTCTAATGCCTATTTGCAAATTGTACTGCAGCTGGGTCAAGTAACTAATGAGTGTATTAATCAAAAGCAGCAGAATCAGCCGCCAGCATATAATTCACATTCTTGGCAGGTATGCCATCCTTAACATTACAATTGTATTTGGGATAACAAAAAGCTTTCTTAGAGAGCCTTGCCTGTACTAATCTTTAAATACCCTAATTAAAGAATTACTGTACTTTATTACAACAAAACAGAACTGGTTTGGCCAATTTGTAATAAATATTCATCTACAGAAGGAAAAAAAAAAGCTGGCATTAATTGAAAAGCAAGAGTAGACTCACTGTAGGTTTGATATATGCCATAGCTTTTGCCCTTTGCTTGAATTGTGAAAGTAGAGTGAAACTCTGTGTTAAGTTTTAGATGTGAAGGTCCATTGTTGACAAATGTCTGCTCAGCTGGAAAGGAGTCACCTGGAGCAATTTGTGTCATTTGCATAACAATGTAATTATGCAAATAACACTAAATCAGTGCAGAAAATTGGTCTATTCCATACAAATTCTGTTGAATTGCAGTCTGGTAAATTGAGATCTCTGTATGGTTTTTTGCAGTAGCAATATTTTCCCCCATGTTGCACAGAAAACTGAAAAAGGGAGTTATATTTATGAACAGCAGAGGAAGTATTATGTGCCTGATGTCTAAATGTCTAAACCATTTTTAAAAAATCATTTTCAAAGTATGCCCAGTCCCACTAACCATAGCAATTTTGGCCTTAGAATCGTGATTAGATTTGGATTAGTTTAGCTATATTTTATTCTAGTTCATCAGTTATTGCTTTTTTTGCACAGGTGATTGCAGAGAAAACATTTTGTCTTAATCATAATGAAGTTGGATCATAGTGGGTCATCTAAGGCCATTTTTCCATCTGCAGATCTTTCATTGTTACTTAGGTAGCATCTTCCTTGCTATGAGCCTAGAGGGACAACTTTGGAATATATAGTTGCCTGTTCTATCAGTCTTGTACAAGATTGAGTGACAGTACTCTTCTATGTGATGGACACATTGCTACGTGATTCTTTATCAAACCAATGAATGCCATCTCTTGCTTGATTGTTGGTTAATACTTATGTGATAAAAGGAAATATTGACGTGATCTGGCCTGTTCTCCCTTCTGCTTGAACTCAACTGCTAAACTATATTAAAGGATTTAAGCTGACATTGCTCATCAGGGATGTTCAAGTGAAATTTAATGGTGTTCATGGTGAAGGGATGGAATAATAGGAAGTTGGACTATATCAGCCTTCTGCATCATCAAATTCGGTACATTGAATAACCCAAGACACATTTTCTCATCTGCCATGATCAGAGAGAGGTGGGGCTCAGGTTTTATGGCCCTCTTTTTATTCTTTGGTTGACTCATCTACAAAAGGGGTGGGGGAAGCTAGCGTTAACTGAAAAGCTAGACCACTGTAGGTTAGACCTATGCCATCGCTTTTGTCCTTTGATTGAATTGTGAAAGTGAAACGTTGTGTTAAGTTTTAGATGTGAAGGTCCATTATTGACAAATGTCTGTTCAACTGGAAAGAACTCAGAAGGAGGGAGTCTATGCTCTTGTCTTAAAGGTTTACAAAACATGCAAATTCCCCCCTCTCCTCAGAGTTTTGGGAGTTTTAAAAAGAACTATAGAAGAACTAAGCAACTTTTGCAAGGTGCACCCATGCCTCTTAATTCTCTTGTCCAAACAAAACATTCAAAATCTTCAGCCTTGCCCATTTTTATGTGTGCAAATGTGTATTGAGGCCCTGTGCAGCTCATGAGCTGTTGGTCGTCCATCTTGAAATTAGTGAACACATCTAGTAAGCGCTTGCGATAAATGCTGCATCCACAGAAGGTGTCCAAGTTCAGGGGGCGATGTAAGTGATAAAATGTGTGTCACAATGTCATCTTGCAAAAATCTACCACTTTTGTACTTGTAAAATAACATTTCACACAAGCATGGGCAGATATTATCGATAGTGTAGCACGTGCTTTGTCTATCTGGGTTATCATGCTCTGTTGCAGACCCATCAAGCTGTTCTAAATCCTCTTCCCTTTCCTGGATTCCAGAATGAATATCTCTGTGTGATAACTTTATTTCATAAACACAATTTAGCTCATGATGAGGAGGAAAAGCTAAAACACTTTCAACCCCAGCAGTTCCTCCGCAATGTTCAAAGGAGTTAAACAGGATAGATAGTGCCAGACAGACATAAAAAGGACCACCAATAGTATGTTGTGCTGTCTTGAATTAGTTATCATTTATCCACTGATTACCTTAGTCTATCGGCTCCAATGTTTTTTTCACTGTCCATTCCCACTAAACAGATGTCAACTTCCTAAGGCAAGGACTGTCAGCTGGCAAAACTGTAGGAGGTGGTATTTTAGGCAACGTCTTAGTCATAGATTCACTTAAAAAGACAACCAAATGCATAACTCTGTATTATAACAATGATGTGTTACTGTGTTGGCAATGGGGCATGTTTCCTTTGTAATTTGGCAGTCTAGTTTATGCTTCCATGCCCTTTTTGTTAAGCTCTCTGCCCTCTAAATTCACTTTTTTGTCTTTTATGTTGGCTAATGTTGCTGTTTAATAGCTTGCTTTTGACTCTCTTAAACTGCACAGAACTCTGGCTTTAATAATGTTGCTTTAAAATTTAACCCATGTTGTGTAAGCCTGTGATGGTCTTTTCAGCTGCAATCTCATTTCTGATCACAGGCAATTTCCATACAAGTTCAAAGCACAATTGACTTTTATGATCAAGCACATTCATTAAATGCAATGGCACTTCTTTCTGACATCAGCTTTCTCAGTTTTGTGGCAAGCCAGAAGATGGCAGTGTTTTTTAACAGAAGAGAAGGTTTCTTGTTTAAAAATAAAGTGATAAAGAATCCAGGACTGGGAGACAGCAGGTCTGGGAATATGATTTGAAGCTTTGCTTTTTCAATAATTCCTGCTCTGGTGAATAAATTTGAAGGAATAACTGACATGGCAAAAGATGCACAAGACAAAATAAGCTAGCCAGAAATTAAATAATACAAATACTATATTAGAAGGAAGCTCATGAAGTGATTAGCTCATGCTACTGAAAAGGGTACCGTTCTTTACTGATCACCTATTTTACAGGTGTAATTGCAGGATTCAGAAAACTTGAAAAGTGAATGTGTGTGACAGCTCTAATTGGAAGAAAAATCTGAGTGGTGAAACAGTTGTTGCAACACAGGATAAACTGGTAATAGTATAAACTTGGTAAACTTTTCTTCATCCTGAGCAGAATCTCCTCAAACTGCCAGATGGGTGGCATATAAATTCGATAAATAAATAAAATAGTCATGAAGTCAGTCATGAAGATAAAGTCCAGAGCAACAAAGAGGTCCCAAAGGCTAAGCCATATGATGAACAATTGAGGGAACTAGTATGCCTAGTCTAACAAAGAGAAGGATTAGGTGTAATATGATAGCAGCCTTCCAGTACTTGAAGGGCTAATGCAGAGAAGAAGGGGGTCAACCTATTCTCCAAAGCACCTGAGTGTAGGACAAGAAGTAATGGATAGAAGATCATTAAAGAGATATCCAACCTAGAACTCAAGAGAAATTTCCTGACAGTGAGAACAATTAATTAGTGGAATACCTTGCTTCCGGAAGCTGTGGGTGCTCCAACACTGGAGATTTTTAAAGAAGAGACAAATGGGCAGCCATTTGTCTGGAATGGTATAGGGTCTCCTGCTTGACCAGGGGATTGGACTAAAGGCCTCCAAGATCTTTTCCAATCCTATTCTGTGTTCTGTGTTCTACATTTTATTATATGGACCACTTTGAGCCAATTGATGACAGCAAGATGGCAATCTGTCCATCAAAAAATTATAAAATTATAATTATAAAATTATAAAATTATAGGAACAGGAAGGGCCTTGGACATTCCCTTACTCTCAGTGTTTCCAGAGAATAATAGATCTATTGTCAGAGAAATCCCATTTTAATAAAAAGACAGATAAACCCTTCATTTTGGCTTTAGATGTTTCCCCTCTAGGCCTCCCGTTCTTGGGCCTCACATCCTTGCCCTAAAATTCCAGGAAGGCTATATCTGATTGCCTTATCAAGGAACTGGACAGCAGTGGGTTCAGGGTTAACTTCCTTTTCTGTTGCAGATAAATTAGTGAGAAGATTTTCCATGCTTAATTAACAGTCTTATCAGTCAGGGACAGAAGGCTGACAAGGACTGTGATAGTTTAGTAATGAACTCAACTTCTGAGAGGGCTATCCTCTACCAGACATGTGAATGCTTCATTGCTTATTGCCTATTGCTTGCTGATGATCATGTGCCTTGATTTTCCACAGATGTATGAAAACTTTACTAATTTATAGATTGGGAGCTCCTGAGCTTGGATAAAGCAAGTTTTAAAAAATGTATGGCAATAATGCAGGCAAAGAGCATTGTTGTGAGCTTAGAGTTATCTTATGAGATAGGCAGCCATATAAGTCCTATAAATAAATTAACAAACAAATACAGTTTCGGATATAGTGTATTGCTAATGCGTACAAATGTTTCATTACAGTGCTCCTTGATTGGGGATATTCAGCTTTGGCGGCTTGTGGGCTGGAAAGGATTTGTATAGCATGCCAGGATTCTCTGTTGTGGCTCACCAGTTGCCAGTGGAGCTGGAGGCAGACTCAGACAGTGAGGAGGTTGGGGAGGAACATGAGCCAGTCCTGGAGTCTGGGGAAGGCTCTTCATCGGAGGCAGAGATGGGGCCAGGGCCGTCTGACAGTTATCAGCTGCCTTCAGAATTAGAGATCAGTGGGGCAGAAGAACAGCTGGAGCCTGTTACGAGTATGTGCATGCACAGAGCTGCCAGGAGAAGGGAACATTTCAGGAACAAGGGTTGACTTGGGAGTCTTTACTCAGGTGGATGGTGAATGGTCCCTCCCATACAGAATAAAGAGGACGGAAAGGGGAGGGGTGTTTGCAGGAGACAATTAGTTCAATTCATTAGAGGGAAGATCTATTCCTGACTTCTTGCCAAGTAATTGCTGCTACAGTGTGGTGTTTGGGAGATATCGGCCTGGCAACTCTCCAAGCCTGATAAAGGTCTGTAGTTGTGAAATCTCATGAAAGACTGTTTGCTGGGACTTTGCTGGAGAGGAATTCACTTTAACCTAAATAAAAGGGGTTTTATCGGGACAAGGAGCCTGCTTCATGATCTTGGGAAGCCTAGATCAGAACATTCTCATCCTACAAAATAGATATGGCCAAGCCAAAATCTAAATGAAATTGACTCTGCATTTAAATGTAATAATTAAACTAATTGAATACAATTCATACTCTGTATTTCCAAGTATTTTCTGAAATTCCTGTGTCACTGACTAATTTGGAATTTGTGGGATGGATACTGGAGAAGGAGATCAAAAGAGGTGCCAGGACCAAACCAAACAGGATGTGCTTATTTAAATTGTCCCCATTAATTACTTACTTCACCTCAGTGAACCTGCGTGATCAGGAGGATGTTTGCAATTTGACACAAATAGGTGGCAGATTTAATAGCCCTGCAATTGGTCCCCCCCCCAAAATCCCCAGAATTGTTTATTTTAGGCATTGGAAAAAGATGGTTAGATCTTAGTGAGGATTAAGGGTCTGGGTACCTGCTACCACAAAAGAAGGAAATAATAATCTGATTGCTGTTATAGCAAAATGTTTTTTTATCTCACAATTTGCAAGACTAAATACATCTCTCTTCCAGGTGTTAATTGAAAGATGCAGTTCAATCACAGGACACCTATTTTATTTAATGACCCCCTCGTTCTTCTGTGTTAAAAATTAGAGTGTCAATTAGTAAAGTATGCCCGTTTCCGAGTTGCCATAAACAGGAGTGGAGGGAAACCAGAAGTACAGTCAACACTTATATTACAAAGATTGTAGCTAAGCTACTGGATCTTCTGCCCACAAAAATCCTTCATTGGAGAGTGTGATTGATGACAACCAGCCCATGAACGTGCTTCATTGGAGAATCTGATGTATGACACACCCAGGGGAGAAGGGGGAAAACAGGGTCACAGGTGACCATGAATTACGTGTGTCAGGATTGGCTTCAACTGGGATAATGCTGACATATTGCTCTTAATAAATCTTTTGGATTCTTTTGAAGCTTGGCTCAAGGCTCATGATTTAATTGGGGCAATCGCTGGAACCCTGACATGGAGTTTGTTGACAATGTTTGAAGGGACTCTTGAAATGTTTCTTCCAAGGTTTTTAAGGGCCATGTGTAGCTTTGAATACTCCAACTGTGTATCCTACCCTCACATGAGAAGATATATAACTACAAATAAGAGTTGATTCAACCAGAACATTTCAGTTTGTAAATATAGAAGTTTGAAGTGACTTTCTGTTGATGTGGGATTTTGATGTGGCCTTTCCAAGTGATCATAAAGCAGCTGAACTGAAGGTTTAACCCAGGGGAACTCTGAAGCAGTGATTCAAGGCACGCATGTTGGCAAAGGGACCAACTTCTTCAGTGTGTTGAAATCAATTTGAGAAAACATACACTCCGCATTTTGTTTTTTGTATTTGTTCTGATCAGTGATCAGGATAAGGTTTGACATTATTGTTCTTAGAAAAATTGCACTGCTGACATGTTTACTTTGTGTCGGTCTCGGTCTAACCTACCTTTATCAAAACCACTGTTCTAAACCTGTACAGCCAAGAGCACAATTCCACAATTCCAGTTCATCAGTAAGTTCACAAGGAGGCGTGACAAAAGGATAATCACACTGTAGGAAGTTAGCACCCATCCCACCTAGAAAAATGAAATATACTGGGAAATATTAAAAAGGCAGAACATTTCCCCTAAAAAGAGTAGAAATTCAAGATCAGAAACACCTCAGAAGCAGAAGCTCACCCCCATCTTTGTTAATGGGTGGGCCATTAAGGCCTGGGCCAGAATACTTTACATAACAAAGATCTCCAGGTAAAGCTATAGCAATTGCCCAAAAGCCCTTTAAGTGCATCATCATCCAGCAAGGCTCAACCAAGCCTGGAACTCAGGACAGCCTACAGAGTTGCCCCTGCATGGCCCCATGGGAGTCTGACAACCAATCAGAATACAAGCTCAAATCCCAATAGAGGGTATAAAAGCCAAGCACTTTCAGCATCTCAGCTCTTCCTTCTTTAGACCTCTAAGCCATGTGGTCCTGTCCACCATTAAACCATCTTTCTAAACAGCTTCCATGTTTCCAGTGTCTTTTTCCCTACTTGGAACTGAACCCAGAAGGATATTTCTTCCAACAACACTATGTCACTTAAGCATACTGAATTATTTATTTATTTATTTATTTTATTTGGATTTGTATGCCGCCCCATCTCTGGGGGGACTCGGAGCGGCTCACACGAAGAATTGAAATACAAAACATAAATACAAGGCATTAAAATATAAAAGCCATCCAAATAAATCCCTAAAATACAATAAAACCCCAACCAACCTCAATCTAGGCCGGCCTGTAAAAACAGCCAGGTTTTAAGATCGCAGTGGAAGGAACGAAGGTCGGGAGCAAGCTGCAACCCCAGGGGCAGCTGGTTCCACAGGGTGGGCACCCCCATAGAGAAGGCCCTCCCCCGGGGGACCGCCAACTGACATTGTCTGGTCGACGGCATCCTGAGGAGGCCCTGCTGGTGGGAGCTCACTGGGTGATTGGAACTCGATAGCGGTAGGAGGTGCTCCTGCAAATACCTGGATCCTGGCCGTGAAGGGCTTTATAGGCTAACACTAGCACCTTGAATCTTACCCGGAGGGCAACTGGCAACCAATGTAGATCGTGCAGGAGGGGTGTCATATGGGAGTATCGGGTCACTCCCATCACTACCCGCATGGCTGCATTGATGTCCAGACCTCAAATGTTTTTTCTTATGTTTTAGGCCTAGAACCAAGCTATGTTTGAGAGCCATGTATACAGGTAGTCCTTGACTTAACAACCATCACTGAGCCCAAAATTTCTATTGCTAAGTAAGGTAGTTAAGTGAGTGAGCACCATTTTATGATCTTTTTGTTGCAGTTGTTAGATAAATCATGTGGTTGTTAAGTGAACCTGGCTTCCTCCATTGACTTGCTTGTCGGAAGCTGGTTGGAAAGATAGTCACATGACCACAGAACCATGCAAGTGTCCTAAATACATGCCAGTTGCCAAGTATCACAGTGTTGCAATGGTCATAAGTGTGAAAACCAGGCGTATGTTATTTTTTTCAGTTCTGTTGTAACTTTGAACAGTCACTAAATGAATGGTTGTAAGTCAAGGACTACCTGTACTTTTGACATGTTCTTTGATAAATAGGAAATAGCATGGAGAGGTGAAGTGGAGAAAGATGAGGGAAATTCAACTGAATTCAACCGAAATGGAAAGGAGCTCTAGGAATAATATTTTAGAAAAATCACTGAAACCAGAAGCCAATTAAAGGGAAAGAGAAAGCAGCTAAAACATGGACACATCCACTTAAGTGCATTAAAAATGTGAACAATTCAGATATTCGTCCTCAAAGTTATGAAAGAAGAATGACTTCCAAGTTAGTTTCCTGATCATTTATTCTGTCTGAAATTTTTTTCTTTCACCAAGTACATTTTCAGATCATCATGCAGAAATCTATTTACATGTCTTGTTACAGCTAATGAGACATCCAAAGCAACGTATAATTTTAGTCTGCTAAATTGTCTAACTTGTATTACATCTGTCAATCTGACTTGCTTCTGTACTGTATTTCATTAATACCTAAATGTTAATATGTACTTGTTAAGCTCAACTTACAGTAATATTAAAACGGCCAAATCCTATGTTTCTGGAACAGCCACACGATGAGAGCAATATTCATCAGAACATTTGTGTGAATGTATGTATATGTGTATGTCTCTCTCTGGGTCTGTATGCATATGTGTATGTGTGTATGTGTGTGCATACGTGCATATATGTGTGTAAATGAGGGAAAAATAAATAAATGTAGTTCTTTATTTCTCTCTGGCCCACACCACTGTTTTTCTATTTTGCTCTAACCCCATTTCATAGGAGTAAAATAATACCTGCAAGTTGCTAAGATCAAAAGGAACCCTTGTTTTTTCAAAAATGCAGAATGGGAGTCCCTCTACTAAAAGCTGTGTTCAGTGTATGATTATTGAACTAAAATGTACATATTGGGGGGGGGAATTTTTTTTGAAAAAGGCTGCATTGGGGTCTGCCTGTCAGAGAACAAAAAGCAGAACAATCTGCATTGAAAACAGTTTATGTGTAATTTGCTTTAGCAACTAGCTGAATTAGTTGAGGAAGTATTCAAAGGGCCCTTGTACTAGGTGACATAACAAAAGTAAATGCCTGGATGCTTCAATTCCATGCCTCCCACTTTAAATCTATAAATATATTTGCCAGACTGGAGTACTGCTCTTGCTAACAGCAGGAGAGATCATCCCCAACCTAGCTTTCAATTCCTTTTGGAAGAACATTCGAAAGTTTATTTGGTACTATTGATAGCATTGGTAGTGAGTCACGGTGGCGCAGTGGTTAGAATGCAGTAGAAGGCCACTTTGCTGACTGCCAACTGCCTGCAATTTGGCAGTTCAAATCTTGTCAGGCTCAAGGTTGACTCAGCCTTCCATCCTTCCGAGGTCGGTAAAATGAGGACCCAAAATTGTTGGGGGCAATAGCTGATGCTGTAAACCGCTTAGAGAGGGCTGTGTAAACACTGTGAAGCGGTATATAAGTCTAAGTGATATTGCTATTGGCTATATTCAACTACCAGACTGTAAACATACATACAGTTGAGTCATTGAATGTAAATGAAACATGAAAGTCTATTCGGAATAACCCAGCTCTGCAAAATGCAGTCTGCATTGCTACAGGGATTCTATGGCTTGTCATCCTGACCCAGCCAGATGCTAGAAATGCTCCGATTGAACACAGTGGTATTTAAATATGGAAATGTCTTCCCACGTTATAGAGAAAGGAAGCAATGAGTGCAGGAGCCCTTCCCCTTTGACTTATCTTCTCTTTGCATTACCTTGATGGATGATAGTTCAGCAAATGGGCCAGTGGTAGAGCACATGATTGGAATGCAGGAGATCTTTCTGACATCTCCAGAGGGAAGGATCAGAACTAATGTGATATGAAAAGACCTTTGCAAGAGAGCAATTGTCAATCATTCCTTTCCTTCGGTCCTTCAAACTCTTTCCAAGGTCAGTACAAGAAAGACTTTCCCAAATTGCTTCCTGGTGAAATGAATAGCCTTCTCTGATGATTTGCTACAACTCTGGTCCAAGCATACTTTAGATGCAATAGAAAGCTTATTGTTCGTTTACTTGCCTGGCACTTGGTCAGTAGGGATGAAGTATGTATGGTTTATTTAGTTTAGATTAAGTTATTTTATTTCACAACAATTTATTACCTGCCCTGAGAATTCCAAGACAGGAACACATATAAACTCAATTAACCAACGGTATTTCCTGGCCCTTCAAATTACTGGCAGCTTTTGATCTGCAATATTTTGGTTTTGAGCAGTGATCACAACTTGGTTTTCTCTTGCCTTCCAATCTTTCCGACAGCTGAAATTTATTCACAACAGAAGCTCTGTATATGCCTGTTTGATATATAGCCCTTATTGGATTCTGTTATTCATCTTAAGAAAGGAGAATCTAAAAGGCTTCTAATTTTGAACATAGGGAGTAATGATCAGTTTAGCAGCTGTTTATGCTAAATGTAATTTCTGAAAAACTAAAGCCATGATGGCAAATCATGACTAATTTTTCTGCTCTTTCCAATTCCCCTTGCTTAATATTGTTAATTAAATCAGCTATTTCCTTCCAGCTGTTTATAAAACAGCAACTAGACCACAGGTGGTATTCAGCAGGTTCTGACCAGTTCTGGAGAACTGGTAGTGGAAATTTTGAGTAGTTTGGAAAACTGGAAAATACCACCTCTGACTGGAGATTTTACAGTATCCTTCCCCTGTCATGCCCACCAAGCCACACCCACAGAACCGGTAGTAAAAAAAAATTGAATCCCACCACTGAACCAGATGCTTTCTTATATTCTGCACACTTATTTGTTGCACCAAAAAAAGGAAAATAATATACAAAGTATGTTTTGGCGGGCAAAGAAACCCCACCAGCAATATTAATATCTGATATCTGACAATTCCAGTCATAATATGATTATTATGTGCCATCAAGTCAATCTCAGCTCTTAGTGGCCACCTCAGTAGACATTATCAGGATGTTCTGTCCTCAACCTGATTTTTCCAGTCTTCCAATGGTATGTTCATCACTGCTATAACTGGGTCCATCCATCTTGCTTCCCTCTTTCTGATCATTACTGACTTCTCAAGGAAGCCAAATCTTTGCAAAACATGTCATATAATCTGAACTTTGACTGAGAATTCAGGATCCATCTATGACTCGTTTTTTTGTCATGGCTGTCCATGTTGAAGTGTCCTCCAACACAAAATTCAAGAGTATCAGTACTCTTTTTACCCTGCTGTCAGCTTTTAAACCTTATTCAAGCTGCCACATAGCTTGAAAAAGTGGGAGGGGGTGATTTTAAGTGAATAGTTCTAAGTAGACAAAATAGAATTCTTTTGTTAGTTCAAGGTCATGGAGTTTGGCGCAGGAACAAAAAGGAACTTACTTTGGGATTGGTTCATGTGATGTGATGATGAGGGAAAAGGGGATGGTTTGTAGTTTGGGACATTGTGGGAAGTCCGGGAAACTTTTTGTTTCGAGATTCCACAGATGTGCCAGGTGTTATTCTAATAAAGATACTTTTGAGATGACGTTTGTCTCGGAGTTACTGATTGGAATGGAGATTTACTGGAACACTGACACCTGCTTCTTCAGAGTCCAACTTTCACTTCCATGAAGTGTCATAGGAAAAACTACTGCCTCAATATTTCTGGCTACAATATATTTTCCAAGGTTTTATTGATACCCTACCAAGTGCTAGTCTGTGGCATATCCCTGACTTCTTTATTGTTAGTAATTGATCCTAAAAGGTGAATCTGTGCATGTCTAGAATCTATCAATTCTAACATCCTAAGCTGAATCTGTGCATATCTAGAATCTTTCAATACAGTGCTGCACCTGTTTTCATTAGTTTGATCTTCTTTAATCATAATGTCATTTTTTCCATTGTGCTCTTTGACTTTCATGAGTAGAATTCGCAGTTTATTTGCATGTTCAGCTGTCAGAGTAGTGTTCTCAGCATAAAATGAAGAGCCTTGGTGGTGCAGGCTGTTTAATGCCTAGCACTTAGTTCCAGCTGTCTGCAGTTAGTGCAGGCTTGAATCTCACCAGGCTCAAAGTTGACTCAGCCTTCCATCCTCTCAGGGTAGGTAAATTGAGGACCCAAGATTGTTGGGGGCAATAAGCTGACTTTGTAAAAATGCCGCTTGGGGGGGCAAAAAGCCCTAGTAATAAGCAGGCATATACAATGGAATGAAGGCTATTGCTGAGCGCATTGGGTTGTGTCCAAAAATTGTAAGCTGCCCTGAATCTCTGGAGAAGGGCAGCATATAAATGCAAATTAAAAAAATGGGTTATTGACATTTCTTATTCCAGTTTTAAAACCATGCTTAGTTTCTTCCAATCCATCCACCCTCAAAATATATTCAGCCTATGGGCTGAATAAACAAGGAGAGAGTTTTTAGTCTTTCCCACATATGGCATTTCCATTTCTATGTATGGAATTTAATTTGCATTGGTCAATTCAGATGTTTCAACTTGGTAATAACCAGAATGGTGATCTAACTTCCACTTATAGTACCAGAGGTTTCTGTAAATAAAGAATTATCTTTCAAGCTACCATAGCTATTGACCTCTTTATTCTACAGAACTTCCTTGTATTCCTTCCATAATTGTTTGATTTTCATGGAATCAGTTACTGGTATCCTTTAACATATCAATTAAAGGTGGAATCTTCTGCATATGGAGGCTTTTTTTGGAAGATTTAAATTTTTATTCCAATTTGTTTCCATCTTCAGTATCTATAGAATATTGTAATATAGGTTCTTGTCTGTTTTAACTCGCATTATTTGTTAAGTTCCTTCCAGAAATACTTGCTTTTAATTTCTTTTTAAAACAATTTGGAAGTCTTGGGATTGGCCAATCTTTTCTTGGAAACTTGCCCCTTTTATTCTTAAATCATTTTGTCTTTCTTTTATTTCTGAGTCTTGGTCGTCTCTTTTTGCATTCTTTTTTAATCCCTTTGATTTCTTTTCATAGTTTTTGTTGTTCTCTGTCAATTAGGCTCAGAACTTCAAAGTGTTTCTTTGATGCCCTTCTTCAAAATTATGGCTATATGGTCAAGATCATATCATTTAAACAGGTTGGCTTTTTTCTTTCACTTTAATTGGCTTGAAACTTGAACATGAGAATTTACAATCTGTTCTACTCACTGCTCCTGGCAATGTCTGTGATGATATAAGGGAGGTCTTCTATCTCCTTTTAACAATAATAGTCAATTTGATTTGTGTGTGCTTATCTGAAGATGTATATATAGGTATCAGATCGGCAGTTTGAGAACTATGTTAGTGTTGAAGAATAATTGAATTCGAAGAAACTGATATGCCATTCTCATGTTTCGTTTCTGTTTCCTAGACTCTATTTCCAGCTCTTATTTTCTTTCAGTTTTGGTATTTTGGTCTCCAATCTCAAGTGACATGCCTTGCTGTATCTTCTATTGATGTCTGATCAAACTTGATTTAAAAGCTCATCAATCTCTTCAGTTCAGCAATGATTGGAAGATAAAGTTGGATAATCACCATGTTAAAGGATCATCTGCAAAGTCTAATGGATATTATTTGGCCATTGACTTCCATATACCCAAGAACAGTCTTTGCAGTTTCTGCTTTATTTTTAATGCCCTGAGCACTAATAGTATGATCTTCTGAACAAAGGCATCCACTACTAGTCCACTTGAATCACTGATATCTATAATACTAATGTGTCATTGATTGTTCACTTTGATTTCCCATATTTATGCTTCTTACATTACATGTTCCCACTGTAATTCTATCTTTACAGGTTTGGATTTTGTTTTATCATATGGCAATATCAGCAGAGCTTTAATCTTAGTAGTGTGTTGGGGCCATCTGCCTTGAGAGGTCCATTATCTGGCAGTATAATATCAGACACTTTATTGTGTCTATCTATGTGTTTTTTTAAGTAAAATACTGTATAATATTTTGCCTTTCCTTCTCCCATGCAAAATGAAATTATGTGTTTACTGTTACCAAAGTAGCTGTCTGCCTTGGCTGCTTCTTATATTGCTATTGCCTTATATAGGGTGCCAGCTTGGGCAGCTGGAATGACCTTAACTTACTGCAATATGATCCTATGAAGTCCACCTAAAAGCTACTTTGGCCAACAATCTGGCATCATCAAGAGCCTTGGTGGCACAGTGGTTAGAATGCAATACTGCAGGCTACTTCTGATGACTGCTGGCTGCTTGCAGTTTGGCAGTTCAAATCTCACCAGGCTCAAAGTTGACTCAGCCTTCCATCCTTCCAAGGTGGGTAAAATTAGGACCCAAATTGTTGGAGGCAATATGCTGACTCTGTAAATTTGTTTAGAGAGGGCTATAAAGCACTATGAAGCAGTATATAAGTCTAAATGCTATTGCTATGCTATCAGACTTTTTTTTCTCTGTCTTTTGATCATGTCCAATTGTTGGAGAAGTCCCTGCATTTTTCTTGGCAAATATCTTTTTACAAGTGGTTTGCCATTGCCTCCTTCCTAGGGCTGAGAAAAAAGTCACTCAACTGGCTTTGTTCCCACCAAAGTAGGACTAGGTCTTCTGGTTTATAATCTGATGGTTCAATCACTACACCAAACTGGCTTTCTAGTATCATACTAGTCCTTTATTACTCCATAATTCTTCCCAGGGTGATAAAATTCCAATTTGTTTTTATTATAACTCCAAAATACATTGATTTTGAAACTGTACATATCTTCATAATACCATACTAACAAGTTTATTAGTAATAAAGCAAATTAATCTCATTTTAAGATTGTAAGAAACCTACTTAATACCTTTAATATTATTTAAGACCCTTAGCAATTGATTTGCTAATATGGAATATATCCTTTTATTCCAGAGTTCTGGCAGAGAACTAATATTCACATAAGCATTATACTTTACTTTACTTATTACAGAGAGAGAGGGGGGGGCGGATCATTCAAAACCTATTCTAATACTGATAGTAACCAATCAATTTAATCATTTATTGTTTTGACCACCGGTTGTAACAAATGAGATAAAACATGCACAGAAAGAAACCAGAGAATAATAAAATAAATTACATTTGTCACTTCAGAGTTTCAGACATTGTTAAAGCATTTTGACTGAACGTTGAAATCAAGCGATATTTTAAACAAATAATATTGCCATTTCCCAACTGAAGACAATCTAAATGTCACTCATAATAGCCATGGGAACAGCCTCAGCAGCTCTTGGATATTGGCAGAAAACACTGCAATCTTATAAATTTGAACTGGAGAACCTCTGGGGCTTCATAGGCTCCGAAGAAATATCCAACTTTTTCTGCAACTTTCAAAGAATGAAAAAAAAAATGTTGTGACTTTCCTAAAGTTACTCAAGGAGTTCAAGCTGATGTCTGTCCTGCTTGTCCCTTCAGTGAGACACAAAACCTGGTTTTCAGCGAAGTCATCTCTAATAATCTGAATATTTGGGAGTTTTTATTGGGTAGAATCCAACTTGCCTATTTCCCATAATGAATCGATGTGAACTTTTAGTCTGTAATGATGAGTCCGCTATAAAGGCCACCATAATAAACACTTTCCTGCTAACATTTAAGTTTAAAGTTAGTGTTTTATCTTCATAATTCATATCATCTTGCCTCCCAATTGCACATCACTGGAACATCTGTTTCTTGAGGTATTGTGAGATTGGGCACTGTGCCCCAGCATGATAACCTTTCAATTCTTACAATAATTATGACTTTTTGGATAGATAGGCTCAGACACCTGGAATTGGAACAGCACCCTAAAAAAGGATGGGCAACCATTTGAAGTTTTCTAAGAATTCCATCCTTGATATAGTTAAATTTCTTGAGGACAATATTTTTCATTTCATGTATGGATGTGAATCTGTGCATTGCCTTTATCCTGGGTGAAGAGTAGGTACTGTAGGGTACTATAATAAAAGCAGGGTACTATAATAAAAATAATAATTGATTTAACAATGATTTATTTGTGCCTTATCTCTTTAAAATGTATTATAGCCTCAGGATTCTTCTTTCTGTGTCTTAAGACAAAAAAATCGCTGCAAGGTTTTTGCCAGATCACTATGTGTGAGCCAGTTATATAAATGAAGGTGTGCATTCTGAGATGGGATGTGATAATTTAGAAAAAGATTTTCATTTACCTAAGGCAGAGCAAATGGACCTAAACCTGCTGTGTTCCAGCTCTGAACTTTTATGAGACCTGGTTCTTGAAGGAAATGCAGTGTTGCTTTGATTTAATGGACCAGTTGTCTAGAGTCCATTAAATCAGAGAATATGTCATCCATAGTTTTTTTTTTAATTACATTTATATGCCGCCCTTCTCCGGAGACTCAGGGCGGCTTACAATTTTTGGGATACAACCCAGTGTGCTCAGCAATAGCCTTCATTCCATTGTATATGCCTGCTTATTACTAAGCGGCATTTTTACAAAGTCAGCTAATTGCCCCCAACAATCCATAGTGATGTTATTGGGTAAATGGTGCAAGTTGTATTATTTAAAAATAAATGGGAATTTTGTCTGTTGCATCTGATATCTGTTGAATTAACATTTATCAAGTGATAAGCTTTTTATTGCTCAATTAAAATAACATTTTAATGGAGAATTTAAGGGAGAATCTTGCATTCAGTGATTACAGGGATATCTTCAAAGCAGCATGAGCCTTATGCCGAGACCACCTTAAGTTCACCATTGGTCACTGTAACCTCAATTTCTTGGACTGAGAGAAAAAGACAGATACTTTTCATTCTATGAAGTCTATGATAGTATTTCAGTACACAGTGGTGTTTTGGTATTCAGCATGAATTCATTCTGGGAGGTATGATGGGTACTAAAATACACGAGTCCCAAAAAAACCATGTGACTTACATGTAACCCTTTGTTTCATCCGGGAAGAACTTTTCCTATGTCAGTGACCTTCCCAGCATGACCGACTTCCTGTTCATTGCCCACCGCTATCCCTGTCTTCCTATGTCAAGGGAAGTACTAAACAAAGTACTAATCAAAGGCTGAATACTGGGACATTTCCACCTCAAAATCCACCATGAACCAAATTTGTAAGTTTTGAAGTAGTCAAGTACCGAGGTACCACTGTATCACTTTACTGCTTGCTTTGAAGGCATAACTTTGAAATCTTGTTGATTAAAGAAAGCAGATGTTATTATTTTAAGTCATCTAATCAGTACTGCTCAAAAATTGCTCGGGACGAGGCTGGGAAATAATAATTTTACTTTTAAAAAAGAATATTATCCCAAGGGATGTATCTTTTGTCCAAACAAAGAAACAAGATTAGCAGTGAATGACTAGTTTTGATTTCTTATTTCTTGTTGGCTTGTATGTCAACCAATTCTTGTTAAATATTTAGGGATAAGATTAAAGACTACAGAACTTTGCAGTTGGCACCCCCCCTCTCTTAAGGATAGCACACTGAGTTTTCTTTCAATTGGATAACTGTGTGACCAAATTTACACATCTTGGGACAACATGCTGATATTAAAATATATAATGCCATTCCCCAAAATAAATGGGGAAAATAGCCTTTTGCATTTTATCTTTTTTTTCCCTTTATTTTTGTGGCTATTATACATCCAGGTTGACTTTTCATCTTCTTGTATCTCTGCTCTCATTCCCTTTCTATTTTATTTAATACTGCACGCTGTAAGAATTAACTATTTTTGTGCATTCAGATCTCTTGTATAATTCCCTCCTTCTATTTCATCCACATCAGGAGAAATCCTGAAATCAAGAATTGATTTGTAACAGTCAACTTGCCAGACTCCAAGTCAAAATACAATCCTATATTGCTTTTCAGTGGGATGGAAGTTAGGATCCCTTACACACATGGAGATGTAGCAATGATGGGAACAGTCTCAAATGAGGCACATATTCTCACATGCAGGCTGAGATTTTATATAATGTAGCCATTATTTCAGTGCATTTCTACCAAAAGAAGAGCACATCCTCATTTGAAACTATTAAAATCCCCTAAATGCTAAAATAATTGTTCATCTAATTAATTAACCCCCCAGTGATGTACTTCTACAAGTTACTTTTGAATAGAACAAAACTGTTCGTGAAATCACATAAAGACTGACCTGAAAGAAACTTTCCTTTTAAGTTAATAACAGACTCTTCCCACAGATGGTTAGCTACAGATGAACCAGATCAATCAGAATTTCCAAAGACAATGAACAGCTGTATGCTCATAAGTCTCTTTCTGCCGAGCCTTGAACGAATGGATGCTGGGAGAATGGATAGTGAAATAGAATCAAAAGCTATTTGTGTCCAGGGAAAAAAGATTTTCCTCTATGAGTATGCAAAAATGACATTTCTTTGGCAGAAAAATCATATGGACAATTTCACCAGCAATTTTTCAAGGGCAGGATTCCAAATCCAGTTAGGGCACTTCCCACCCACCTACCCCATCATGCCCAATTAGAGCAATTAGGACATTTTATCTGCCCAGCACTATTGTCCACAAACCTCCTCCTATCTTCTTCATGAATTAAATTTGTGCAAATAAAAATTACGTATATCATAGTTTTAGAATGGATAATCAAGTATATCATTCAGCTTCTACAACATTGCTTGCTGTGATTACCTGGTGAAAGACATAGAGCTTATTTCTTAATTTATGCAGAATTAATTGAAAACAGATTGGATAGATACAGGGGCATTATATGATGGACACACATCCCAAAACCCTAATGTAGGCTGAAAATGAAAGGGCATGTTGGGGTACTTATACAGAATCAGCTTTATCTTCCTTACAGAGCAAAGCTGCAAGTGAGCCTCTTTCAAAACATAGAAAACACCATGAGTCTGTCAGGGTTCATCTTTATTCTTTCAAGTGATTGATGGAGAATCCAATATACATCATCTAATCAGTGCCTCATTCCATGATGAGCCACAAGTCTGAGTCCCACTCCCAGTTTTTGAAATCCAACAGATGTGCAGTGTTCCATTCAAACTATACTCCCAAATACTGTATTTATTTGCTTTGGGTTTGTGATTTAAAAAATCTTCCTGGTAGGAAAAAATCTTCAGAGGAATAAGAGGAAAAGTTGATTGTAATCTATCATCTATCTACTACTATCTATCTATCTATCTATCTATCTATCTACCTAACCTATCTATCTCTATCTACAATATCTTCTATCTTTAACCTATCTTTATCATCATCATCTATCTATCTATCTATCTATCTATCTATCTATCTATATCTACAATATCTTCTATCTTTAACTTATCTTTATCATGTGTTTTACATCTATCTATCTATCTATCTATCTATCTATCTATCTATCTATCTATATCTAGCTATCATCTAGCTATCATCTACAGTATCTTAATCTATTTTTATCATGTTTATATCTATATCTACATCTATCTATCATATCTACAGTATCCTATCTTTAATTTATCTTTATCATGCATTTTTATCTATATCTAAATTTATATATATTATCTTATCTATATATCTATCTATCTATCTATCTATCTATCTATCTATCTATCTATTATCATCTACAATATCATCTATCTTTAACCTATTTATCATCTCTCTCCCACTCTCTCCCTCCCTCCCTCCCTCCCAAATATCGCCAGCCATTTCTCTTTTGCTTTCAAACTCCCCTGTGAACTGTGATGATGACATGATATAATAGTAATCATTTTGAGTAACTTTTTCTAATAGCTGCAGTGGTGGCCTTCTGCTATGGCAGGTTGATTGCAGGATGGAAAATAAGTTCCAGCCCGCACATCAGACAATCTCCAGGAACAAAAGTGGAACAAGGCAAGACTTCCTATTTATAGGAAAATGGATTCACACAAGATATCTAGAGCCACAGCTGTTCAAATGAAAATATCAGCTTCACTGTGGTTTCAGATAAACCACATGCCTCAAATAAATTAATGCAGCTCCACAAAGCAAACATAGTAACGAGATCAATCCCAAAGTGATTCCGTGGAATATTTTTATTCTCTTCATTAACAGCTTGTCGCTGCCCTGGTACAAATTTTACTTTCTGCCAGCTTTACAAGCACCTTTCATTAGCGGTTGTGGCTCTGTAAATGATGACTCCAGCTTGAAATCCAGGGCAAATAAAAAACACAGAGCCCCCTTCACGATTCTCTTATTATCGTTCTGAGCTTAGGTGTGCATGTGTATGCACGTGTTAGTGTTTCCTACCCTTTTTCTTGTAAGCTTGTCCATGTTGTCAGGTCTGACTTAATTGGAGGAGATATACTGCCTGATGAACCTCACCCAGCTTTTAGTTTCCCATGACTTGGTAGGCTATTCAGTGGAGCAGACAAAAACGTTGTCGGGAAATGATCATCTTTCTTTTTCTGGCCCTCCTGACTTCTCTTGCCCTGAAATTTCAGGAATGAACATCTATTAAGCTTTCAGATTGAGGCAAGATAGGGAGAGCAGAGAAAAGCACAGGTCCTTTTCTTGGAAACTCCTGGCCTTAGGTTCATCCATTTTTTTTTAATAAATACAACTTTCTTTATTCCATGCCTTAACCTTGGTCTCTCCTTATAATACAATACTTAATCTGACTCTGTTGCTAGTCAGTTTGATATCCTGCATCATCTTTTATCCCCCAGCTTAGCTTAAAGCTTTCCAACTTTACAAAGGGCTTTAGTTCCACCTTCATTCAATGTTTATCAGTTTGCCCCTATAAAATACCACAACCTTTAGATTTCTTTTCACCTCACTTTTTCTGATTCTCCTTGAGCTATTTTGCTCCTGAATGAGTCAACGGTGCATATTGTGTTTCTTTTCACTGGTGCTAGTTGGCAGCCCATTGACTAAACAAATGCAGGACACAGGCTTGGTTGACACTGTCCATAACTTCTTGTGGTGAAAGTTTCTGCTTATGTCTATTTTGTAAGAATATCAGCATTAGTTCTATTTCCCAGACTAGGGTTTAGGCCAAGACCACATCTGACAGACTTAATGGGAATACTATTTAAAATATTAAATAGTATTTAATACTACAGTCTCTAGACATCTCACATTATCAAGAATTTTGGAAAGAAGTCTGTTTTTCAATATGGTATTTGAGATAGTACCATAGTATACAAAGGGTCTCCAGAATATATACAAAACAGAAGGGAACAGGATATTGAGAAATAGCATCCATTAGAAAACAATCGCCAGAGGCAAGAGTTTTATCATCAGTCTGCCTCGAATGAATTATTTCACTGCCCAGATATGCAGTGCTCAAATTATAATGTGTGGATTTAATCATTTCTTATTTTACGTGTGTTTGTGAATCATGCCTGGAGAAGAATGGCACTGCTACCACTTGCCGCTTATAAGAGGAAAGTTCTGTTTTTATTACTTTTTATTTTTATTTTATTTTTGCCTTATTAAGTGTGTTGGAACCTAAACCTTTGCATTGAAGCATAGCCTTTTACCGCAAAGGTCATAAAGGAGAATGTGAACAACAACAACAATAAAAATGAAATTAAATCCTGGTGCAGAGCATCTCTGACTGATAACTTTGCAAGCGCTTTGAATATTTTCTAAAGGAAAGGCCCTGAGGGTTCACATAATACATCAAGGGAAGAGAATGTTGACAAACCCAAAGGGATGGAGAAGCCTTGTCTTGCAAGGGTGAGAAGAGGCTTCCTTAGAAGAGGCTTGCTTGAATCCAGATGTGCTTAGTATCACTGGGAGCACCTTGAAGCTCTAGCACAGGGTGTCAAACTCAAGGCCTGGGGGGCTGGATCCAGCCTGTGGGGTGCTTAGATCTGGCCCTGGGCCACCCTGAAAACAGCAAAGGACCGGCCTGCAATGCCTCTGCCAGCAAAAACGGAGCTTGGGAAGGCTGCAAGCAGCCCTCCCAAGCTCCGTTTTCACTGGCAGAGGGTTGCAGGAAGCCGTTGCAGCTGAAAATGGAGTTACGGAGCCCATTTTCGCTGGCAGAGTGCTTGGGACATCACAGGCATCCCCAACATGAGCTGGTCATGCCCATCCTGAGCATGTCCACCCTGAGGTCAAACACAACCCTGATGCGACCCTCAATGAAATCCAGTTTGACACTCCTGCTTTAGCAATGAAATCTGCCCCTTTATTTATCAGGCCATGAATACAACTTTTGAGGAATCATGCAGTAGGGAAGGCCAAGCCCAAGGATGGGTAACTATTGTCCCTATATGACCTTTGGACTTCAACTCCCAGAATTCCTGAGCTACCATGTGCCCTACACCCAACCTTTCTGTTTGTTGACCCTACATCTATGACCATGTATCATTAGGGTCTTATTTACTCTAATTAATTTATCTAATAGATGAAGCAGACAGGGGCCAAATGTATGTAATTACCAAAATGTTTGGCATGGAAAGGTCTACTTTATCTGTAAAACACAGATCATGCAAATAGAAAATTTAGTGCTTGTTCATTTTACAATCCAACCTTTTCGGCAGAATAAAGCAGGCAAGAAACATTAGAAAGGCACTTAGCTGATTTGAAAACAAAGGGGAAAAGGACATCACATCAATCCAAGCATATAAAACTTTTGAAAATCTGAAATGCATAAAAAACTTACAAGAAATGATATTATAAAGTTTCTTTTTCACAGTCCAAAGGAATGATACTTTTGGAATGTATATCATAGAAACAAAGTAAGATAAGCAGTGGCCTGCTGTATTAGACCTTTGATCCATCCTCTAACCCCTGCACTCTATCCCCCATCTAACCTCTAACCCCCACTCCCTTAACCTTAAACTATCCACTATTGACCTCACCCCATTCCTAAGAGGTCTGTAAGGGGCATGCATAAGTGTACAATCATGCCTACCGTCCCTGTCCTATTGTCCCCATTTATTCGTACCTATTTCCTGTATTCTTATTCATGTTTATACTGGTACCTATTATCTTGAAGCAATTGACAAATCAAATCAATAAAATAAAATAAATAGTTCAGCAGGCTGTTCTCACAGTGGCCAGACAATTGCACAAGGAAGTCCACTTGTCATCCAGCAGATGGCCTTCAAAGACAGTCACACCACCACCAGGGCTAACTATTTCCTATAGCATCCATGAATTGGTCCAACTTTTTCTTTTTTTTCTTTCTGAAGCCAGCCATACTGATAGCCAGCAGTACATCTGGTTAGGAGAAGCACATTAATTAACAATTGTTGGGACCCTGTGGTCCCATTTAAATCTAACTTGAGCTGTGTTCCAAATTATTATCTTATTATCAAATTGTACTAGATGAGACAGAATAGCTGCTAAATCAAAGCATCCATATTTATCCCAATGATAGGCCTATAACTAAAAATCAAAGAAAAGTTATTTGTCTGGCTTGGTAATAACTCTGTAATATTTGTAAAATTTGCATGATATGAATTTAGTTGAAAAAGTTTCACCACGTACTTCCAGCAAAATAGAAGATGAAATTCCACCATGTTTTTGCATAAATTAACTGAAACTCTTATCAGGACCAGACAATTTTCCTAGTTTCATAGATTGAACTGTGATGTCCATTTCTTAAAATAAAACATATAAAACTGGATTTGTTGCCTGGCCCTGCAATAAATGTGTTATAGTAATCTTACATTCTATAAACAAAAACATATCCCATGATACATTGATAAAGAATTGGAACTATACAGTTCAAAAAAGAAAATTAAAAACTGTGACAAAGTTATGTTAAATACACATTTCTCACATCATCTTGAATTTATTGGATAACTTCTAGGGACTTCTTCCAGTTTAATTGGTACACAGCACATTCTCACTCAATCCATAGATTCAGGTCAGGACAAGCACATTCACACACATACACAGACAAACTTACATAGAAAATGTAGACATACACACCACTCAGTTTAGCTTCTAGGAATATAGGTTGCTATTTATTAAAGGGCAAAAAAACTTCAAAATACAGTACATTAATTGCAGAAAGAGGACAGTTAACTGCAAAAAAAGCAAGGAAGAGCAGAGAAAGAGACAAAGTTGAAAATAACCAAGACTTAATAACAATAATTTACATTATATCTCTATGTCTATCTTCAATAAAAAGCACAGAACTTTTATAATCACTGAAAACAATACTGTGGATTAACATGGATGATCTCAAGGGAAGTGACCTTTGGTTATTCCGGCTTTAACCTTTTTATGTACGTAACAGTAGCAGGGTGGTGATGGAAAGTAGGACACCTGGTGATCCTCCTCTATTGTGCACCATAAAGAAAAGAATTTTCTTGATGGGGATGATGTATTCAACACAATAGATGGTACAAAACTACACAGCTTACTTTATTACGTCTAAAAGAGAAAAGTTTAATACCTTGAAAGTTCTCTCCATTTCCAGTCTTGTTTCCTTGTAGGTTGTAATAAAAAAATTGGTTTTGGAGACATGAAGCTTGTTTACTCATAATTAAAAGAAACAGGATCTCTATTGATTAGGAAATGAATGGAATGCATAAAGAGTTTACAAAATTGAATGTATCCTTTAGAGATTTAACTAATTGCTTTTCCTTTTCGTCAGATGCATAAGCTATAATTTGACCTTGAATAAATGTTTTAGTGATGTCTCATACTAAGGAGAATGTTGCCACTGAGTATCTCTTAATATGAAAAAAACTCTACCTTCTCCTCTATTAACCATCTGGTTAATAAAATATTTATTTTTCAGGAAAGATACATTCAATGTCTACTTAAAAAGTTTGTGAAATGAGATTTAAAAGTTCACCAAAGCATGATCTGAAATTGTAATAGCATCTATGTCACAGGCCTAACTTGCAATCAAGAAATTTATTTATTTATTTAGCATATGGTGATGATTCATTAGCTAGGAGACTACAATGCTAATGCAGAGTAGTACCGTGTTTCCCCGAAAATAAGCCCTACCCCGAAAATAAGACCTACCCCAAAAATAAGACCTACCCCGAAAATAAGACCTAGTGTGTTTTTGGGAGCCAAAAAAAATATAAGACAGTGTCTTATTTTCGGGGAAACACGGTAGTTTGGCTGCCTGTTTGGCAGCCCTGTTTGGTTCATGCTTGCACGATTCCCAAGGTGTGCCACAGGAGGATGAGCTAACTCCACACCAGAAATAAAAATGAGCAGTGTTTCTGCATCATCATCTGAGGCCCTCTCTCTCCACCTAAACTGCTTCACAAAGGGCATTATAACCAGGAAGGTTCAGTGCTGGCAGGATTCTAACTGCCCACATGAAGCACCGGCCCATTTCCCCACTGAAGTACCTATTTGCATGTAACATGCTTTCAAACTGCTAGATGGGTAGAAGCTGAGGCGAAGGACAGGAGTTCACCCTGCCACGCAGTATTAAAAGTTGGACCATTGGAACAAAGATCATCTCTAGTTTCATTAAGTCATTGAACCACCTTTAATTTAATTGAGAAATGAGATATCAAGAAATAAAATAGAAACAATTTCTATATGTAGAAAAAAGCAAGTTTGATAATGTTGGGAAGGAGTAATGGAATACCATATTTTTATTTATTTACGTACCTTTATAATCTTTACAAATGTCAAGGCAATGAACATGGATACCAAACCTTCCTCCTCCTATTTCCCCACAACAACCCTGTGTGGTGAGTTGAGCTGACTCAAACTCATGCAGCTGGTTTTCATGACTAAGGTGGGACTGGATCTCATTGTCTCCTGGTTTTTAGTCTGGGTCTTAACCACAAAGCCAAACTGATTCTCATTTGTCAGTTAAATTCAGAAATGCAATATTCAGTAATGTGCATTAAATTCAGAAATGTAATGTTGAAAGTCTGCATCCAAGAGTCTACTTTAGGTGACGGATTCTAAAAAGAAAGTCAAAGTTTGATTCAAAATGTGTCCAACTATTATTTGATTTACTGACAGATAGTTAAAACAATTATTCATTTGTTTTGGACAATCTTTAGCTGAATTTTATACAGCTGAGAGTTGATATTCATCTGATTTGATATTAAGTATTAAAAAGTGGTCTTTTAATATTTTTTGAATCGTCAGTTGAGGAAATATAATAAACAGAATTACATCTCCTATATGTTTAGAATTAAACAGGCGTTTCCCATCAAAATATATTTATCTTTTGGAGTGCGAAATGCAAAAAAGCACTTAAGAAATCTCTCTAACGTTCTACATCACAAAGTAAAGTGCCATTAGCTTTAATATTTGTTAGAGATAGTGAGCAAGAAAAAAAATGTGCATGCCATACTGTATTCTACCTGAATACAGAGAAGTGGCTACATTGCAAACATAATTCTGCTCCACAAAAGTGAGAAAATGTATACAAATGTAAAAAGGGAGAATTAAATTTGTACAAAGAAAATGGCAGAGCTAAATATGCAAAGATTCTTACTTTCTTCCATACAGATTACGGTAAATAGGATATTCTATATACCTTTCCTGCCAGCTAGTTCTTATCCAGATTTTTGCAGTTCAAATATTAGACCAGTGTTTCTCAACCTCGAGAACTTTAAGCTTCGTGAACTTCAACTCCCAGAATTCTTCAGCCAGCATGCTGGCAGGGGAATTCGGGGAGTTGATGTCCATCCAGACAGCTTAACACTGCCAAGGTTGAGAAATACTATCCTAACTGGGGAGAATAAATTGTGAATTCTCCACTGTCAATTCTCCACTGTCTTTACTTCAGTGATAGTAACAACAACAGTGCTGGATATTATTTTCATGTTTGTAGGAAAGTGCACTTTTAAATCACATTTCCAAAGTAGCATTAAAAGTCAATTTCATTGGAGTTAATCTTATAATATTCTAAATTTCCTATCTTTTTCTTCTTCCTAATATTTCTCATTAAGTGTTGCAGAGTTTCTAAAAGCATGATGGCTTACTAGTAGCAATCTATCCCTCACATGTTGAGTTTCAGCATAGTAAATGAGTGTTGCTTCCTTAAGTCAGGAGCCAGCACAACATTGTTAATAAGCTACACGAGGCCCTGTTTTTTGCAATTTGCACAGTCCCCAGTCCAGCTGTACCCTCACAATCACACCATGAAAATAAGGCAGCAAAATAGCTGTGCATTGCTTTGTTTTGTTTAATTAAATAGGCAACAAAGTAGGCTAAATTGACCCATTGAAAGGCAAATACAGGTAAGAGTCCAGCCTTCAGCCTCTCATTTCCTCTTGAACTGCTTGATGTCCTGCTGCATTGAAAATTTCTGGCTTTTAGAACCAGGTTAGAGAGTGATACTTGGCCATCTTGCAAGAAGCAATTGGTTATCAAAATCTGTATGGTACTTCATCTATTAGTCATGTTTTAACTCAGAGGTCTCCAAACTTGGCAACTTTAAGACTTGTGGACTTCAACTCCCAGAATTCCTCAGCCAGCTGGCTGAGGAATTCTAGGAGTTGAAGTCCACATGTCTTAAAGTTGCCAAGTTTGGAGAACTGATTATGTGGCAAGGACAGTGTTTATTTTTTAACTATTTTTTTTATCATGCCTTCCTTTATTACTTTAAGTATCCCAAGGTAGCAGACATACCCAATACTCCTTCCTTTTCCTATTTTCTCCAAAATAACAACCCTATCAGGTGACTTGGGTTGAGAGAGCGTGACTGGCCCAAAGTCACTCAACTGGCTGTCATGCCTGAGATGGGACTAAAACTCACTGACTCCTGGTTTCTAGGCCAGCACCTTAACCACTAAGAGAATGGGGTGGGGTGGGGGGTGGAAATGCATTTTGTCATGCTATTAACCATTCCTGAAGAAGGTTATATTTTTTTCATGTGACGAGGGAGAAGCAGAAACACAACACCAACTTGTAAACTGAGGTGGAAAAAATGATTTAAATTAATTGGAAACGAGACAAAGATTAAAAAAGAAAGCTTTGATGTCCTTCACATGAATTGAACTCATTGATGGAAGGGAGAACAGTAAATTACACTGTTAAAGAATGAATCAAGCGTTCTTTGAAGTTTAAAATACCTGGCATTTTATGGTCAAGTAGCAATAATTTAAAATTGTGTGTTTTGATTCAATGGCTATATTTGGTCACTCTCTTCTATTAAGATAGTGTTTTTTCCCCTCCCCAGTGTATAACTCCAAATGTATCCATACCATGACATTTAATTAAGTGGAATTGTGATACACTTGGCAGAATCTTTGTTCCTTGCTTAAACTAAATGTCCATCAAAGAGACATAGCCAACACACAGGGCAAAAGAATGCTGGTCTGAGTTTTCATGAGAAAGGATCAACAAGCATAAATTCAACTTTCAGGGACTGATTTTTCAGTTTAAGTATCACGAAAGTTGCCTGGAACTCTTGCCTGTGCAGTCATAAAATATAAAGGTGATAAAAAATTTACCAAGAACGGGATTCCATTGATGAAAAACGCTTTCTGGCACACTTTCTGGAGGTGATTTTCTGCTAGTTTCTGTTGTGGCCTGTCAACCAATGGCCCTCAAACAGCCGAATCAGAGGAGATGTGGGAGGCAGGATCAGCATCAAGGCAACCTGAGCACTCCGAGGGGGAAGAGGGAGTGGAGCTGGCAGAGAGATAGAGACAGAGGCAGAGCCTGGGCCGTCCGTCAGCCATCAGATGGAGAGTTAACAGCCCCCAGGTCTGGAGGTGTCTGATGAGAAAGAGGAGGAATGGCTGGGCCCAGTTCCTGATGCGCAGTTGCACAGAAGACAGAGAAGAGGGAGCAGTGGAAATCCGTAGGCTGATCCTTGGGAAGAAGAGCCGTGGGCCAATCCTTGGGAAGAAAGAGCTGCTAATGAAGCCCCACCCTAGCTATGGAGATAAAATGCAGGGGACAGAGATGAACTGATGTGGCAGACAATTATTCATCTTCTGGCCGGACGGCCTTGTTAGCTTGCATTGAGAAAAACTTTTTGCTGGGGCTGCCGCCACTCCTAATTAAAGTTCACTTCAGAACTCCTAATTGAGTTCACTTCAGAGGGTTTGTCGTGTTTGGGAAGCTGGGTCAGAACAGCTTCTCTTTCTTAGAACCAGAACCGAAACCACATCACGTAAATTCTCTTTGAATTACAATAGCCAGGATCAGATGAATCCCATCTTAGGATCCTAAAGGAACTAGCTGATGATCTGATTATCCTCCTATGAAATAGACCAGATCAGGACATCAAACCCACAGGAAGACTAGAGCTAGGCATTCTACAGAATTTCACAACCCTGATTTTCCTTATTGGGTACTTTTACAGAGTATGGGAATGCTGTAGATTTGAAATAGCTTGTGTTGAACAAAACACTTGACAAAATAACCCATGGCATGGTGGCTGATAAGCTAGGTGCGCTCCCACAGGCAGGGCCTCCTTGGGGTGCCGTTGGCCAAACAATGTTGGCTGGTGGTCCCTAGGGGTAGGGGTAGGGCCTTCTCTGTGGGTGCGCCCACCTTGTGGAGCCAGCTTCCACTGGAGCTCTGTTTGGTCCCCGACCTCCGCTCCTTCCGCCGTGGCCTAAAGACTTGGTTATTTGAACAAGCTGGCCTGGACTAAGGGGGGAGTTGGGTTAGTTTTAAATGTTTGTTCTGGTTTTAGATAATTTATTTGGTTGTATTGGTTTAATAATTTTTTAACTTTTTAAATTTTTTAAAAATTTGTTACTGTATGTTTTTATGATGTGAGCTGCCCTGAGTCCCCAGGGAGATAGGGTGGCATATAAGACCAAATAAATAAACAAATAAACAAACAAACAAACAAATAAATAAATTGTCAGAGGGATTGACATGACAATTAAATGGATATCATATTCTGAGAATGCTCTTCAGTGGAGTTTCATTAGATCAAAGAGATGTCAGTGGAATGCCACCAAAATCAATCCTGGATTGTCTATTATTCTAATATATTGATGATGATGATGATGATGATGATGATGATGATGATGATGATGATGATAATGATGTTATCCATGCAGTTGTGTCTGACTCTTGACAATTCTATGAGTCATCTCTCTATATACAGTATTTTCCAATCTTGCTCTACTTCTTTTAGTTATTTTGTGATCTGGCTGGTGTCAACTTTGATGGTGTCCAGCCACTGTGTTCTTTGGTGGTCTGGTTTCCTTTTACCGTTAACTCTTCCAAACATAATTGCTTTCTACACCGAAATCCCTTGCAGGACATGGCCAAAATAAGTATATTTCCATTAATTATTTGGATAAAGAAGTGGGGAAATGCTTATCAAATTTGAAATGGGATTGCTCATTCCTTAGAAGACAGATTGGTCATGTGCCAGCAAGACAGTGTCAACACTTACAAACACTCAGACTTTCTCATGATAATTTGTCCCTAACCTGTTCCTTCACATGTTCCAGTGGTGCACTTTTCATGATGTAACTCAGTCCATCCACTTTGCTGCTGGTTATCCTCTTCTTCCCCTTCCCTTCCATGTTTTCCAGCATTAGAGCCTTTTCCAGAAAGTTGAGTCTTCACACAATGTGTTCGAAGTAGAAGAATTTGAACCCGGTCATTGATAACTTGAGTGAAGATTGTAGATTGAGTTGTTCAGTGGGTCTCTCTCACCAGACTCAAACCCAAGCCCACCCCACAGACAAAAGAAACCAGACCATAGCTGCAACTCCACCCTCCGACCCCCAAACTAAGCAAACTGACACACGCTATAAACACATAGCCAGACCCCAAACTCGGAGCCAAACCAAGGCCCGGAATGTCACATCACAGCCTTCCACCCAGGATACTACATCATGGAACTCAGGAGATTACAACACAAAACCTCAGGAGGTTGCAACACAGACAACGACCCAGGAGATAACAGCACAAGACCCAGGATGTCACAACAATAAAACTCAGAAGGTCATCACACAGCCCACTACCCAGGTAGCTACAACACAAAGGCTGAAGGACACACAGCCACTACCTCAGCCACACAGGCTCTTACGAAAAAGCCAACTAATCAGCAAACATCAACTCCATCAACCAATCAAGAAGCAACAACACAGCCAACAACACAGCCAACCAACCCGCTTACAGCAGAGCCAGCACACCACACCTCCCCTCCAGTATTTATAGAGAGAAGGCAGCTCAGATCACGCTTTGCTGGCACAAGCACAAAGCTGAAGACACCAGCCTGAAGATGGCGAGTGGGATCTCGTCGAAACGTCGCCAAGGTATTCTCAATCTTACATGGGACAAGACCCAAATACACCAAGACCTACATACCTTTACCCGTGAAAATCTACAAATATATCTATCTATCTATCTATCTATCTATCTATCTATCTATCTATCTTGATAGGCTGAAGAAATAGTTTGAAAGTAGCTGAAATAAATTTAATAAGATAAGTGCAAGGTTCTTCACTTAGGAAACAAAACTCACACTTATATGTATAAGATGGGAAATGATGGGCTTGGTAAGAGTAATTCTAGAAAATGTCTTGAAATAATAGTTCAATGGCATCCTAAATACGGAGCCAGCAATGTCATATTATTGAAAAAAAGACAATGCAATTTTAGGCTGCATCAACAGGAGTATAATTTCCAAACTCTGGAAAGTAATTGTTCTACTCTTTGCTGCTGTTGTCAGACCTGACTTCCAATGCAGTGCATAACACTTCAAGAGGAATTCAGAAAAACTAGATCTGATTCAGAGAAGGGTAATGAAGTTGATCAAGAGGCTATACACCGTGAAAGGATATAGGGTTGAATTAATGCTTATTATTTTATTTTTTCAACAGTTAGCTTCTTAGTTTCCTAGTTTTCTTTTTTTTTAACCTATCCTATGCAAGTTATTATTGTCAAATGAGAGGCTTCCTAGTCAGGTATGTTAACTGGACTCATATCTTGAATGCTATTTCCACCATATCTGAATTTTTATCTTGGTACTACAATTTTATTGCACATATTACTTACATTAAATCTTCTTGGCATTCAAGTGGCTTGTGTATCAATCCACAGAAGAGATGCTGTCATAATAATTTGCCCCACAGATGATCTTTGCTTTGTCTGTCTGTCTTTCTCTCTCTCTGCCTGTCTCTTTTTTTGCATAGGAGAATTCTGTGTGGTGATGGTGTGTGTCAGGCATGGGATGCAAATATTTTTACTACTGGTTCTGTGGGAATGGCTAGGTGGGTGTGGCTAGGTGGGCATGGCCATGTGACTGGGTGGGCGTCGTTTTTTTGCAGTACTCTCCCCTGCCCTCCATTTTTTCTTGCCTCCTGGGCCTCAGGGAAGCCTCCTGGGCAAAGCAGTAAGATGGAGAGGGGGATCCCAGCACGCTGATTGTCAGAACAGCTGATCATTGGGAGGAAAAAAGAAAAGAAATACTGGTTCAGCTGAACCGGTAGATGGTTTTTTACTACCGGTTCAGCCGAACAGTAGCATTTTTTTACTACAGGTTTGCCAAACTGGTAGAATACCACCACTGGTGTGTGTGTGTGTGTGTGTGTGTGTGTGTGTATAAACAAATTTGGGATATTTCTCCATAACAAAGAGTCCAAGAAGTTTCATGACCAGATGTAAAAGGAATATGAATTAACCAATCGTTCATCCTGGTGATCTGAAACAGATGGATACTTTTGTTAACAAGCAAGATGAGGTTTGGGGAAATTCTAGAGTGATGTTCTTAGATTTTTCAGATTTCTGTTTCCATAATTCCAGCCAGGATCCGGGCTATGACTTATAGGAGTTGAAGTTCAACATCCTTGCAATATACTGTGCTGATAAAGACTCTCTTGAATAGATGGCAGCCTTAACATTTTGAGAAAAATAATGCAAATGAAAGAGGCAAAGTTTTGCTACAGTGTCAGTGTAGATAAGTATCTCCATCAACAACTCTTTTACTTCATTTGAATGCAATAATATGTGATCCAAACCCCAAAAGATTTAGGATTGATATCACTTCCCAAACTGCTATTATTTCAACCATTCTCAGGAAGAAAACAGAGGATCATATTTAAAAATAACTTCAAACTGAGTCACAAGGTGGCAGTACAGTTTTCCTTTAGGACTGATGAAACTTTTAGAATTGCAGTATGTAGGTCCAAGAGATTACGGAATCAAATGTTTACTATTTACTGGATATCAGATGTTCAGCTTGTTTATCTGAACGCTCACACTGGAAGCGTGATCAGAGTTTGCAGGTATGCAGAATAAGACATTTTACAAAGTACAACTTAGATCTCCAAGGAGACCCCATTCTTTCCACGTTGAAAGTCCATGATCCGAAATTTGAGATATGGTTTGAATCAATAGGAGCAAATGTGAAGTAATCAAGAAGCATCAAGCCAAACTGAAGCTCTGAATCGGAACTGAAATAAGAAATCAAGCCAAAAGAACAGTTAAAAAAAATGATGGTCCAAGGACAAAAATAAGTCTGGACAGTCTTACTCTTATATATGGCTTGCTATATAAGCAGGGGTGGGATTCCACCAGTTCGCACCTATTCGCTAGAACCGGTTGTTAACATTCTAAGCAGTTCAGAGAACTGGTTGTTAGAAGAAATTACTGGCCTAATCCTGTAAGGAAGGCAGGAAGGAAACATTCTGGTGTTGCTTACAGAAACTGCCTCTCCGTTAACCCTTATTACATTCTTGGCAGGACTAGACTTCGTGTCTTAGGAAAGTCTCTGGAGTTTTTCCCCTCCTTTGCTGGTACTTTGCTTGTGTGGAGTGACCATTCAAAGTTACAATGGCACTGAAAAAAGTGACTTATGACCATTTTTCACACTTACGACTGTTGCAGCATCCCCACAGTCATGAGAGGCCAGGTGAAGAGATGCGTCCCTCGATGTGAGTGATATTGAGTTGGCCACACCCAGCCAATAACATGACCACCAAGCCATGTCCACCACCTAAGCCACGCCCATAGAACCAGTTGTTAAAAAATTGAATCCCACCCTTGTATATAAGCATTATTTTGAATGATATTCATCCATTAAAACTGACTGGGACTACTTGCTTGGGTAGTCCCAGTCAGTCACACAGGGTATTTTTTTTATCAGCCATGATCGTTGATTTATCCAACCTTGGCATTTACCTGAACAGGCTAATAACTTGCAAAATAGTATCTTGCCATACATTTAATTACCTGAACAGATGCATGGATTTCCAGTGGTTGAGAGTAAATCAAAACCAGGGAAGACCCTCTTTTATGTCCAACTGAGCCAGGACTCACTGATTTAGGGGAAAAATGATTTAAGTGGTTGAGAAGGTGGAGTTTCCTAAGTTCAGGTAGGATCCCATATTTCTCTTCTGATCTAAAGGCTTTTTTAATGGAGGCGTTCTTCCCTTTCATTATTTCTTCTGATTTGTTTACATTTCCTGGTTCTTAATAATGCTATGAAACTATCCCCTAGCCTGCTTTGGTTTTCTTTGTTTCTGTCATATCGCAGGCATACACTCCTAATTAGAATAAATGCTCCACAAGCATAGTAAATATATCAAGAGTGCAATACCTGGTTGGCAATTAAAAAATGGGTTGTCAAGATATTTTTTCCATCCCTCCCCTCAGTCAGCTGTACTGAATGTCTTCTGAATGGTAATTATGAGGATTGATAATATGTATAACATTGTGAACTAATATAATTTACAATTCACATTCTTGGGAGATTGATTTTAGTTTAATGCAAGTGTTGGCGTTCTGTGCATTAGTGTCATTATGTTTAAATATTGCACGGTGCTTTGGATTGTGATGTGCCAAGGTGTTTTAAGAGCATTTGGGGGCAATGCCCCTAAAGATGCTGCTGCTTTTTGGAGTTGCCAAAAGGTGTTATGTTCCATTCCTGCCCCTTCAAAGCACTTTTAACCTTTGAATCTTAAGTACTGCACCATCCTAATATAGATTTCCAAAGCCTACATGTTTTATTAAAAGGACATTCTAAGCCTGGGTAATTTAATGTATTCATTTTAGACTACTTAGATGAATGCTGAATGCAAGCATTGAAGTTGATCACAACAGTGTTCAAAAAGAGTCAAGGAATAAATAGTAGTAAAAGCTAGACAAAAAGAAAAATGCTTAGTTATATTTTTCAGGAAATATAACTCTATAGTTTAGAGTTATATTTCCTGAAAAATTCTAAAATGCTGAACATTGCACTTACACCTGGAGTTAACAGAAAAGATATAGGTTTCTATTAAAAACTTATTATCGTAATTATTAACACACATATCTAATTCCTTCAAGCAGTAATTCAATTACCTTGATTACCTCTGGGATCTTCTGACACATTAGAATCTATGCAAAGACATTCCTTAACCTTATAGGGCTAGAAAAAGCTGCTGCCCTTAAACTGAATCAGTGGGCATTGTATCAATACAAATTTTTTTCTAATCCATGCTTGTAAATAAAAGCCAATGAAAGAACCTCATTAATTAAGAACCTCAGAGCCTTGGTGGTGCAGGCTGTTAATAGCCTAGCACTTAGTTCCAGCTGCCTGCAAATTAGTGCAGGTTCGAATCCCACCAGGCTCAAGGTTGACTCAGCCTTCCATCCTCTTGGGGTAGGTAAATTGAGGACCCAAGATTGTTGGGGGCAATAAGCTGACTTTGTAAAAATGCTGCTTGGGGGGGCCAAAAAAGCCCTAGTAATAAGCAGGCATATACAATGGAATGAAGGCTATTGCTGAGCGCATTGGGTTGTGCTCCAAAAAAATTGTAAGCCGCCCTGAGTCTCCAGAGAAGGGCGGGATATAAATATGAACTTTTTTAAAAAAGCTCTCCTTATTACCACTTACCAATCTCAACTTCATAGGTGGTACTAAGCCATCATTTGTTTGGCTATAACTTGCTAAATCAATTGCATTATTTAGGTTCTCCTAACACATAGAGGGATCTGAACATCTCCAGATCCCCCCAAAAAGCTCTATAATAAGACAAAAGTTAAATATTGTCACATAACTTGATTTCCTTTCATGTTTTTCTTTGTCCCTTTTCACAAAATTCTTCAAAGCTTTAACGAGCCTCTTTTGCAAATTCCGTGTAGGAAGATTACTCTCTCGGTTTGTTATTTTGTATATCCATTTAATTGTTAAGACATTGGCTGGTTTCTTCTGATGTCCAGTGCAGCACTTTTTTCTATAATGTGTTATTGTTGTAGCCTGTCATTTTAAAATCTACTTCCAGATCACTCTTAGTCATGCCTGATAAAATGTGTTTCACTTCCATAACATCCTTTAGGCACTTCTATAGAGGCAGATACTCCTAAAATCAACTTCTGAGTTCATGTTCAAAAATATCCTTCGATATGTCCAATCTTGAAATATTTTGCTCCATTCTGAATTACTGTATTAAGTCAAATTCTCTTTTAATTTTAATCTTGAACTCTTTCTAGTTCCCTGTAGTGCCTTCAAAGTCCTTCAAAGTCCTCGTGCATAGAAGAGCCCTATTTTGCAGGCCTGCTCTAGATTTTCATCTGGGGAGAGCCATTTAACTCCAAAAAATTCTAAAGCTAACTCTATTCTCTGGTTTATTGGGCTTAGCAGGTTTTGTTTGTATTGGAATGTGAGAATGACCTTGAAAGATGAAGGGAGGGGAAGAGATGCTGCCTAGGAACTGATTAGGTAAAAGGAGGTGAAGCCCACAATTGAAAAACAGGCAGAGAAAGACATTTAGAAATGATTGCCCCTAACTTATCAGGTGGTAAAAAGAGACAGCAAGAGATTTGTATTTTCAGACTTGCAAGAGTCTGTTAATGTAACCTTATGTGAAGTAGAATTACTGTGATTCCCCAAAAATAAGACCCTGTTTTATATATTTTTGCCATCAGAAAAGGCACCAGTTCTTATTTTTGAAGTCATCCACTGACTAACCTCACTTGTGCATGTCACCTGCGACCTCCTTTTCTCTGTCAAAGGCCTTCAGGAACTTCTTCTTCTGTGGCCGGCAAGGCTTTCTGAAGGCCTCTGCAGCTGATAACAAAGCTCCAAATCAATCCGGAGCTTTGTTATCAGCTACAGAATATTCTGTCATGGCCCCTGACCTCTGGAACCAACTGCCCTTGGGGCTCCACCTGGCCCCTGACCTCCGCACCTTCTGCCATGATTTAAAGACCTGGTTGTTTGACCAACCCGGGCTGTGACCCCTCCCTGGGGGGGGATAGGTTTCTTAATTTTTAACTATTGTAAATTTTAGTTTTTGTAATTTTGGGGCTTGTAAAATTAGTTTAATCTCTTTTTAAGTATTTATTGTTCCTGTTTTTAGTTGTGAGCAGCCCGAGTCTTGGAGATGGGGCGGCATATAAGTTCAAAAATAAATAAATAAATAAATACAGAAGCCTTCAGGAAAGCCTTGCCATCCTTGCCAGCTGCAGAAGAAGGCACCTGGCGAGGCAGGTGTCGGGGTGTGTGAGGCCTGGCTACAAAAAGATTCAAGGTGCTGGTCTTGACCTATAAAGCCCTTCATGACATTGGACCAGGGTATTTGCGGGAGACCCTGCTGCTGTTAACGATTTCCCGGCATCCCATGTGCTCCCACCGGCAGGGCCTCCTCCGGGTGCCGTCAGCCAGGCAATATCAGCTGGCGGCCCCTAGGGGTAGGGCCTGCTCTGTGGGAGCACCCACCCTATGGAACCAGCTGCCCCTGGAGCTCCGGGTGGCCCCTGACCTCCGATCCTTCCGCCATGGCCTAAAAACATGGCTGTTCCAACTAGCCTACCTGGACTGATGGGGGGGAGGGCTTTTAGTTGTCGTTTTAAATTTTAACGGTCTTATGAGACTTTGGGTTTAATAGTTTTTTAATATTTGTACTATTGTTTTTTATTATTGTAAGCCGCCCTGAGGACTCAGGGAGATAGGGCGGCATATCAGCCAAATAAACAAATAAACAAATAAACAAATAAACAAACAAACTGTCCAAAGGGAAGTAGCAGGGCAGCTCCACCCCCCATCCTCCACCCTAGCTTAATTTTTACCCATGCACTCTGGAGTGGGTGGGATCTTAATTAGGCCTTACTTTGGGGAATGGCCTTATATTGGGTGCACATGTAAAAATCAAGCTAGGACTTAGTTTTAGGGTAGATCGTATTTTCGGGAAAACAGGGTAGTTCATCTGATGAGCTTTTCATGAGCCAGCATTGCAATGCTCTTGCATTGGAATTTGCTGCCTCTAGGGTTGAACTTGCTTCTGCCTCTGTTTCTTCTCCTGATTTCTAACAGGTGATAAAGACCTAACAAATTTGAGCTACCTTGAGGCTGTTCTTGCTTGATAACAAAATGAAGGGCCATTGGTGCATCTTTTAAGGGACCAAAATAACTCCAGGCAGCAAATTGCTCCATAGGGAACTGCAGTTCCTCTCCAGGATTGGGTTGTAAGGTTATATCATAAGGTTATGCAGCATGGTAGACTGTTAGCCTGTAATGTACTGTTGGAGAAAGAAATGGCTGCTGAGATGAATTAAGCTGATCATCCTAGATTTAAGCAATAAAACAATCAAATAGCATCTTCTGGATAAGAAAACTAGATATGGGCTAAGAAGGATTTCTCAGAGCTTTACAGTGCAATTGGCAGCTGAATTGCACTTTATTTCCTTTTTGAAAAAATCACTTTGCTAGCATTAGGGAGGGGGAAAATCTCTTAGTGCTTGCCTGGCCTAGACAGAGACAAGCAGCATGTCTTTCCTTATAAGAAGATGTTGACAATGCTCCAAAGGAAAATGCATTTTAAGAGAGTCCTTGGACATCATGGAGTCAAATGTAACCCAGTAACAATGAAGCTCTGTTGGCAATTTTTTAAGCTTCATGCCATCTGATAAAGTCAATAAAGCAAGGTGATTTGAGCCCGTCTAAAAAAAAAACTACAGTAAATGACTGTGCTGAAAGGCAAGAAGGCTTTACAGAGAGAGGAAAATGGTATTATAGATCTGCTTTAGCTGTACAAATAATAAGTAAATGCAATTGTCGGGTAAAGCTATTCATCTATTTAATAGATTTCTCACTCCCAGCATCTGAAATTACTTACAGTTTTTCGCTGTGGGGAAAGAATAGTAAAGAAACTCTATTCCATGCAAAATGGACCTACAAGAAAAAGCAACCAGGCTTAATCTATCCCTGATTCAATACTCTCCCAGTTGCTAAACTTCTAAGTACTCTGCTGGCAAAGACTTTGCATTTTTTTAAAAAAATGGGTTTTTTTTAATCTAAATAAACTTTGAAGATTGGTCATCTCTCCTGACAGCCAATATCCAGCTGATTTAAGCTACCCATGGAAAGGACAACTTTGATCTTGTATCTGACCAGGGACTTCATGGCTGTTGGATTGTAAATATAATTGATGGCATTGTGACACTTATTAAATGCAATATCAACGAAACTGGATCACCTGGTGGCTACTATCTAAATAAGAAGAATATAATCTTAGCATGAGATAATATGCTTACATCAGGTCTTTGTTAATGCTGCTCAGAGATTTATTTGCAAAGACTATCCTGAAAGTGGTGAATATGGACAGTCCTTATGCAGTAGGCTTTGCCTATCCCCAACAGGTATTTCCTGTAAATAAATCTCCTTGGTGCTGTAGTTTATTGATTGATTGATTGATTGGATTTCTATGCCACCCCATCTCCCAAAGGGGCGGCGTACAATAATAAAAACAGTACAAATGCTACACAATTAAAAAGAAATTAAATATGAAACCAATAATCAGATTAAAACAATACCGTAATACATTAAAACCCCCATCCCCTTCCTCAGTCCAGGTCGGCAAGTTGGAACAGCCATGTTTTCAGGCCCCAACGGAAGGACCAGAGGTTGGGAACCACCCAAAGCTCCAGGGAAGCTGGTTCCAAACGGTGGGTGCTCCCACAGAGAAGGCCCTACCCCTAGGGGTCACCAGCCGACACTGTCTGGCCAATGGCACCCCAAGGAGGCCCTGCCTGTGAGAGCGCATGGGACGTTGGGAAGCCATTACTGGCAGCAGGGTCTTCCTCAAATACCCCAGTCCTAAGCCATGTAGGGCTTTATAGGTCAACACCAGCAGTTACTAAAACTGCTTCAGTAATCATTGCTTCAGTCATGTTCTTTTCTTAGGAATATTCACATTCTTCAACTTTCAGGAGGAGGAGCAGGAGGGCAAGGAAGGACAAGAGAAAGGAGAAGAAGAAAAGGAGAAGAGAAGAAGATGAGGAGAAGAAAAAGTAGTAATAGTAGTAGTGGTATGCTTTTCACCACAGCCAATGTGTTCCTTTCATTCATGGCAATAGCCCACACATTTCCCACTGTTTTTCTTCCAGCATGTGCACATCTGAGATTTTTTTCCTTTTATTTTCTTAATTTTAGGAAATATTTTTACTCCATCAGGTCAAACCACTTCCATTCAATTATAATAAGTTCTACTTCCATTCAATTACAATAAGTTACAGTGTTTTCTTTCTCTTGATTTTATGTACAGTACATCTAGTTCTTTCTCTTTTCCTTTTAATTGTTAATCTTTACTATAGCTGTAAATGCATCTGGTGATAATGCCAGGTGCAGCAATGCTGAGGACTTCACAGGAAAGATATTTCACAGACTGTTAAGCTAGTTTCTCACATAACCTGTTGTGGACATGCTCAGCATGATGGTTGTAAAACTTTACAAACCAGCCTCTATTACAGAACACAGCACACATCTCTGTAGTCTGATGAATCTGTGGTCCATCAGGTGTTTACTCCTGTATGGATTTACCTTTAATAAAGCTTGTGCTGATCACACTGGCTTTCAGTTCTTCTTTGGGGGGAATCATTTATGGATATAGCATATTTGTTTTACCCAGAAGCAAAGCATTGGGAGAAAACATGCCATTTTCAGTAATGATAATGGTAGAATAGAATTAGAATAGAGTAGAATAGAATAGAATAGAATAGAATAGAATAGAATAGAATCTCTTTTAACTGTATCCAGGGGTGGGATTTAAATTTCTTAACAGCCAGTTCTGTGGGTGTGGCCTAATTTGTGGGTGTGGCTTGGTGGTCATGTGACTGGATAGGCATGGCTTGCTGACTGGGCATGGCTTGGTAGTCACATGACTGTCTGGGCATGGCTTATATGTAAATATTGTAAATATTTATGTAAATATTGATTTTTTTATATAGAAAAGCAACTTTTACTCAAAATCAGGGAAGCAGGTAGGCAGATTGAGTTGCTTGCAGAATCACAGATTCACTCACAGATCTACCTTTCTGCAATCTGCTGCCTGAGTCTGCACTGAAAAATAGAAGCTTCAGTCCTAAGGAAGGTTCAGCTCTGCTCTCAGGCCACTTCCCCCCACCCCTCCAACCCCCTGAATACCACTCCTGACTGGGCCTCAGGCAAGCCTCCTGGGCAAAGGTGAAGCAGTACAACAGTGATTTAGATTAGCTAGAAAGCAAGAAATCCTGTGCAGCACAGCTGATATTCTGAACAGCTGATCATGAGAAGAAAAAGGAAAATTAGCAACTTACCAAAAATTAGGCGAAGGCACAATGCAAGCAAGTTGGATGGCATGCATGCGAGATTTTTATTTATTTATTTATTTTAATTACATTTATATGCCGCCCTTCTCCGGAGACTCAGGGCGGCTTACAATTTTTGGGATACAACCCAGTGTGCTCAGCAATAAGAGATAAGGAGTGACTGGGTGGGGCAGGGAGGGGTGGGGCCAGCCAGTGGCATGGTTTGCTGGTTCTCCGAACTGCACAGATGTGTAACAACTGGTTCTATAGAACCGGTCCGTACCGGTAAAATCCCACCCCAACTGTATCTCTTCTTAAAAACTTCCAGTGTTGGAGCATTCACAACTTCTGGAGGCAAGTTGTTCCATTGATTAATTGTTCTAACTGTCAGGAAAATTCTTCTTAGTTCTAGGTTACATCTCTCCTTGATTAGTTTTCATCCATTGCTTCTTGTCCTTTCCTCAGGTGCTTTGGAGAATAGCTTGACACCCTCTTCTTTGTGGTAGCCCCTGAAATAGTGGAACACTACTAGTGTTCTGACCAAGGCTTCCTGAGACACCAACAAACACATGTTAAATCCAAAACCCTTTTGTTTTAGTTCAACGGCTGTGAATTATCGCCATTCACAGCCCATAATGAGTCTCAACCAGCTATAAATAGTCCCATGGAAGTCTGCCAAAGTTCTTTGGGAGAAGTCTGATAAGAACTCACCTTTATCTTACTTGAAGTGCTGCCATCAACTAAAGTACCAATTAATCGTTCAAAACCAATGGAGCACAAATTCACCACAGAGTTTTCAGGTTCCAAACCGACCAGAGCGAACAACGTTGCTTTCTGCAGAAGGTTCCTGTCCCTTTGCACTTCCTTTATAACTTATGGGAGGGGCAATTACCTCCATGCCTTACTCCTGAATTGCCCCTTTTGTCTTAACTGCTCTTGCCTTCTGGTAGCTCTGTGCACACATGCACTGGGAACAAGCTCCCTTTGTTCCTCTGCCTTGCTGCTGTCAGATTCTGGAGGCTTCGGAGTCAGCACATAACTCCCAGATGGCCCTGGCCCCATCTCTGTATCTGACGCAAGACGCAAGACCATCATCCAAGTCTTCTCCCGGACTTGCCCATGTTCTTCCCCACTATCCGATTCTGCTGCTCCGCAGGCTGCTGGCAGACCACAACAGCTAGGATGTCACCCCTCGAAAAGACAGTCCCAACCAGTCAGAAACATTTTGGCCAATAGATAACCAAAGCCCACTTTTATTCCAAACATACTCACTCTATCCCATGCAAGCCATGATCCTTGATTTACTCACTGCTTTGCAACCCAACATTCTGCTGCCTGCATTCCGCTAACTAGGGTTAGCATAGTGTGCTTGCTCAGCATGTATATCTAAATATACATTTTTAAAATCAAAATGTAGATATGACTGTCTAAATCATGGTTGTCCACTCTTTTGGCTTGCCTGGGCCTCATTGAGTAAAGAGGAACTGTCTTGGGCTCCATAGAAAAAATACAGTAATAAAGATAATGTATATACAATCACATAATAAGATCATAAGTTAGCTGTAAAGGCCACAGGTAGCCCATGGGCCATGAATTGAACATGTCTGCTCTAAATTTAAGTCTCTTTCTCTCTAAGTCGAAGAAAGGGACCATGTGAATCCATGTCACTGATAAATATTGCAACTTGGTTTGTCACTGGAATTTGGAATTACGCTTTGCTACATGGATTAGGATAACTTTAGCACTGTTAATATTTTTGGGATTTTTATTTTCACTAATTTACTTCCTTTAAGGAAACTTTTTTTTCAATTTTAAGGATTGATATTTTGCACCCTCCTTCACATCCATTTTCTATTGTCTTTCCACAATGTATGTATGGTTGATGGTCACACTAATTAGAGCAAATGGTGACATGTGGGAAGGAAAGGCATGGCAGAGAATTGTACTCTGATTCAGACAGAATTGCCTCTCTTATTGGCAAGGATCCCAGTGGTGGGATTCATTTTTTTTTTACTACCGGCTCTGTGGGCGTGGCTTGGTGGGCATGGAATGGCTTGGTAGGTGTGGCTTGGCTTGGTGGGTGTGGCTTGGCTTGGTGGGCATGGCAGGGGAAGGATACTGTAAAATCCCCATTCTTTCCCCACCCCACTAACCTGCTTTCCAGCTCCGTTTTCCTGTGCAGGGCAACAAAAGAAGACCCAGACAATCAGCTGGGACTTGGGTGATAGAGAATAGATGGGGGTGGCACCAGTCAGAGGTGGTATTCCGAACTATTCAAAATTTCTGCTATTGGTTCTCCAGAACTGGTCAGAACCTGCTGCATAGCACCTCTGAGGTAAGCACTGCACAGTCCCAACATCTGTTCTACAGTGTCCAGAACACAGCTAGATTATAAAATTGGTATTTGCCGATTTTGAAAGCCCAGCTTTTTGACCAATGTCCCCTTGCTTTGTTTTTTAAAAGGAATGAAATTGTGTGAGGCTAAATCCAGTCATCAACATTTCCCATGATGTCCTCTCCTCTCTCACAAAAAAACAAACGACTGAAATATTTTGCTCATGCTATGAGGTCTCTGGGTTTCTTTTCTGTGACTCTTGGAGGCTGAAAAAAATAAGAATTAAAAATGAAAATGTGGAATCTGGCCACAAGTTACCCTTCTTTGTCTTGCTTCTTTCATTAGAAACAGAGGTTAATATACATCTATATGACAAAGCCACTGAGAAAATGCATGATTCTGTACTGTGTAGAGGGCGAGATCCAAGCAAATGCATGTTTTATAGGGCAGAAGCAAAGGACAGACACTTTTAATGTATAAAAATTACAATATATCATGCTTCTTGTGAACCGTGATCTGTGGTTGGTGTCCTAAACCCTCCAATAAGCTAATCAATATTGCTTCTGTGAAATTCAGTAAGATTAGTTCAAAGTAAATGTCAAAGCTTAGCCTTTAGAAATGTGAAATACTAATAAAGAACAGAGTGCTTCTTAGTTTGTATAAAATACCTTTTACTATCCAGTAATAATGGACAGACGGAGCCATGGAATAGGAAACGTTTAAATCCCTCAGGGACATAGCACTTTCTCTGCTCACACAAGAAATTAGAAAACCGTAAATGTAATATTAGTGGGGAACAGAGAATACATTTATAGGGATGAAGTATGTGGACATGTATTGGTTTGCAGTTTTCTAGAGATCTAGCTGATTAAGACCTGCATACATGAGGACAATTACAAGTCAAAGCAGAGATGTTTCAGCATGTTCCAATGCAGCTTGGAACAATGCAAAAAAGAATATAAAAGCAACAGTGAAAATAAACATTAAGTCAAGTGGGGGTTGGGGACATATGGTAATAGGGGAAATTTGCTTAGAAAAGTGCATACAAGTTTATATCCAGAAGAAATTCATGGGAACATGCCTATGGATTTTTATAGGGAGAAGTGGAAATGGGTGAAACCAGGTATCAGCTTTGAAATTCAGCTGCCAACGTAATGGAAGGGGGGTGGAGGAGTTGACAAGTTCAAGGTTATTCTGTATGTCGCACTACGAAATTCCAGTTGCAGTTAATTGGTTCTCGTGATTTATGAAGTGTACAAGTGGGAGGAGGAAAAGGTGGATTCTGTGTAGTGCAAAAATTCTTTCACTTTGGGAAATGCCTTAGACGTACCAGATCTGTTCCTAATAAATCAATTGGAGAGAATATGTCTCGGAGTGATTGATATCATGGATACTTTCTGGATGCCTTACACCAAGCTTGCTGTAACTGTTTTTTTTAAAGCAGTTAGTCTCCTTTAATAATTTGAACAAGGCAGTTAAAAGACGAACGGCGATAAATGCAAGCATTTCATATTGACTCGCCAGTATCAAACATACAATAACATGGTTAAAAATCAACATGGAGCATAAACTCCAGTGAAAGCATTAAATTAGACATATAACCTGTGTGAACACCAACCTGTGATGAAACTTTATGCCCACAGAAGGTGCAGATTTTTTTGAAAAGTTTTTATTTTTATAACAAAAACAAAAACAAACAAATAAAACCATCTTTCTGTTCAACAGTGTGTCAGTTGGGTACATATATCTTGTGCATATAGTAATGTACGTTTCTTACTCGTTTATATTTATAACCATTCTAGTCAGTATTTTATATCACATTTGTCAATTATTGTATTATCATTAACATTGTAATTATTGTCTTTCAAAAAATATATTTCATCCTTACCTAAATTATATTCATTCTCTTACTCAGTCTAACTCAATTATGATATATTATACTATTATTATATGTTTCAATTTCTTACTCTTCTGTCTAGCGATTCATAGAATAAATTCCAAATTTTATAATAATCTTTTTCTTCCTGTTCTCTAATTGCCATTGTCGATCTACTCATTTCTGCACATTCCATTATTTTCTTAATTGTTTCCTCTTCCATTGGAAGAAGGTGCAGATTGACATTCAGTTGTTTCTTCACACACAAGGGAGGCTTCACTCGATTGATGCCAACCGTTTCAGCGAACTGCAGAAAACAAGATTTCCTGTGAAGAAATTTTTTTTTATCCTGAATTGTAGGACATAGAGAAAGTGATCATTATCCTGAAATGGATTCCTTGCTTTCTTTTATGATCTCCTATCCACAACATTTTCTATAGCTTTAACGGTTGGTAACATCTATTTTCTCTGCCCCAAACCTTTTACAAATTTACGGCATAACCACTCCTCTCATAAGGGTGCCAAATAACCTGAGCCTCTTTATAGTCTTCATACCATTCCTGTCTTTTAAAAAATATACTTCTGCTATTTTTTTTAAAAGAAAGCTTTAAAAAAATGCTATAAAGCTCCAGAGAGACCACCCCCCTCCATAGAGCAAGGCAAAACATTTCAGCCTTCAGTTCAGTTTAAGCCAAGGAAACAGTGTGATCTGAAAAATCAGAGGCAGAAATCTTTCAAGTTATTTATTTATTTTTGTATTCCTGCCTTTATTATTTTTTATAAATAACTCAAAGTGTCAAATGTGCTAATATTCTCTTCTGCAATTTTCTCACAGAAGCAACCCTCTGAGGTGAGTTGGGCTGAGAGAGAGTGGCCCAAAGTCACACAGTTGGCTAGGACTAAGGCAGGACTAGAATTCACCATCTCCTCATTTCTAGCCTGGTGTCTTAACCACTAGACCAAACAGTCTCTGAATATTAGACGTGCCTTTGAAGATATTATTCTTTCTGATTTTGTAGCTGAAGGAGTTCACCAGGAGATATATTCAGATAATGAAATGAGATTTCTGTTTTGGATTTGACTGTCTTCCAGACTAGAATTCCCAAATGTTGATGCTGGAACAAAAATCTCCAGTTGAAATTTTGTTGTACAGTATGAAATTCTATGGAATCATACAACCCACTTCCAATTGTATGGAAACATACAACCCACTCTTGGTTGTTTCCTATACTAGCTTGGGTCTCACAATGGTAGAGTTGCTCACAGGCTGATAAGCCATTAGTTTCATAACAGAGGAAGCAGTAATGCAAAATCAGAATCAATTATCTAGGAAAGAGGAGATGCACATCCTAGAGATATTTGGATTCGGGAATTTAGGAGATAGATAATATGCTTCAAAATGAGCAATTTTCTACACTATTGTTCCTAATATAAAATGCCAGAGTGCCACACTGGTAGGATTACCTCTGGCATCCAATAAACAGCTGGAGATTACAATCTTAAATTTGTTTTATCCTCATTATATGTTTGGCACTGGAGAAGATATGTGCTTCGCCTTTTCTATTATCATTAACATTTGAAACTTGTCCCTGGCCTTACTACCTTTGTTTCAATGACATTTTCATTTTAGTTTTCTTTCTTTTTTTAAAAAAAGGCTAACATCTGAATTACATCCCCCTTTTCATTTTTTTTCTTTTTGAAGACTAGATATTTTGTTCTCCAGTTTCTAAAATGCTATAAATGCAAATGGATGCATATACATTTTCACAATCCATTTGTTGATGTTTCAGTTGTATTGAAATTCTCTGAATATCAACATGAGAGAATGAGTAGATGAAAAAATAGTTCTATATTTTGTTCCAAAACAATTCTCCATTATTTTACTGGTTATTGGGAATTCCATCTTAACTTTCCAATGGAAGGGAAAATCATTAGTCTGACACAAAGCCCAAGAGAACTGTAGTACCATGCCAATTCAGTCAGTTTGGTCTTTCCCTCCAGGAGAGATTGTCCACTACTAAACCATATGAACCTTAACACAAGGAACAGATGCAGCTGGTCCAGTGACTCAAATAGTGATGGGTGCACCCATGTAACACCTGAATTTCTGCAGTGGTTGCTAGTAATAGCAATAGCACTTAGACATATATATGGCTTCACAGTGCTTTAGAGCCCTCTCTAAGTCGTTTACAGAGTCAGCATATTGTCCCCGACAATCTTGGTTCTCCTTTTACTGACCTTGGAAGGATAGAAGACTGAGTCAACCTTGAGTCTGGTCAGATTCGAACTGCTGGCAGCCAACAGTCAGCAGTATTGCATTCTAACCACTGCGCCACCACTAAGCTTCCAGATGCAATTCAGAGTGCTGGTTGTCAACTTTAAAACCCTTCATAGTTCTAGGCTGAATAACTACAGTTAAAAGAAAGAAGTTAAATATTTTCCATGTCCAATCGTAATCGTGTCTGACTGGAGAGGGTGGCTGCCATCTCTTTTTCCTAGCTGAGGGAACTAGCTTTGTTCAAAGATACTTCCATAGTCATGTGACCAATATGACTACACCAAAGTGCACAGAATGCTATTACCTTCCAACAGAAGTGATACCTATTAATCTACTTGCCTTTGCATGCTTTTGAACTGCTAGATTGGCAGGAGCTGGGGCAGGAACAGGAGGATACCTCATCACATGATGCTTGGATCTTGAACTGATGATCTTCTGGTCAACAGCCCAATGTCTTAATTGCTAGGCCACCACTTCTACCAATAACTTCTGCCTGTCTGAAAAGATCTAATGAGATTCTGTCTGTGTTCCTTGGTAAGAAATTTCCATTTTTAGGAGCCACATAGCCATACCTTTTTGGTCCTCTGAAGTAGCTTTCTCCCAGATGTTTGAATGGCTTCCTCCCTCCTGGTTTTAAGAAAAATTGGTATAATTTTTTGATTAAGTCTCCAAGCTATGGGGTTGCTATCACTATCTTTCCCAGTGAAGATTTAGATGTACTGTTCTTCACATAACGTCTAGTTTTTATAGGTGATTACAATTAATTATCTGTTTTCCAACTTAAGTATTTGAGGAGCTGTACATTGCTCAGAATTAGCCACCTAAAGCAGCCAATACATAAATAAATGAATCAGGTAAATAAATAATGACAAAGTTGGTAATGTCTCCGTAGTGATGATCTACATGCAAAATACTTCAGCAAATCTCAAGGTTTCTTCCTAGACAAATTTGCTGTAGAAAAAATTCCTTTCCACTTGAGTAGATTTGAAAGCTACTGATAGACTCCTGAGTGTGTTTGTCCCTTTTCCTCAGACATGGCTTTAAATGAAATTTGTCATCTTGGTTGTATAATTAAAATCTTGTCAGCCTAGAAAGTTTGTACAGATAATCCTTGACCTATGATTGATCACTTAGATAAGTTACAATAGACACCGTCCCCCCAAAGGCAGCTATGACCCAGATTCAGAATTCCAATGGCCAGGCTCTCCTCTGTGGTCATGTGATTGCATTTTGCATGCCAACTGCAATCATGTGACCACAGGGGAGAGCTCAACAACCAGCCCAAATTTACGGCCATTTTTCAGCATCCCATGGCCACGTGACCGCAATGTACAACATTTTTTTTGCTGGAAACTGGCATCTTCTTCTGGTTTCTGCAAAAAAAAAAAGCCCATTGTGGACAGTAGGTTCATTAATGATCGTGATGATTTGACCACCGCAAAAAATGTGAAAAAAAATGGGTTATTCATGTGATGACCTGCTTAACGCCTGGCACAACTTGCAACCACAATTTTGGGCTCAATTATGGTTGTAAGTTGAAGACTACCTGTATGATCTTTGCTTTCTTCCTTCAAATGGGACTCAAGTGCACACTTGGTGTCCTTTGGTTGAAAATGCACCCTTCTCAGTTACAAAAAGGAAACATCATTGTACGAGAAAGTTTATCACTGCTATATTCCTGTTTGTTATTGGTACAGAAGGAATCACAATGTATTTAAACAGCATCATCAGTAAATTTAATAAACCTGTCCTGTAGTTAATCAAAGCAATTAACCCAAGGATACAGAGGTCAATATGGAGCAACAGAGTAGGATGGCGGGAACTGACTGGAAGTGAACATTACAGCACATGATAAATTAGATAATCCTTAGAAAGCAGAATATAAAAGCTGTAAGCATCTATATTTATTTTCTAATTATTTCAAGGTATATCATATTAGATGAGCAACATGTTTTCTTAAAGTCAAGACTACAATTTGATAATTGTGGGGTTGAGGCCTGCTTGAGGTTTCTAAAAACTGAGCAGATTGGATTAACCGTCGGATGCAGTACATATATTTTCCTCCTCTCGGAATTCTAACTTGAAGCCAAATTCATGCACACATAAAAGTATAAATAGATAACTGAAAAATTAAAAATAAATAAACCTTATTGATTATGCCGTCAGGGTAAGTGGAGTAGAACAGCCCAGTGAATAATGCAGATTAAACAATAGTAGTGTATATCTTCTCCCCTTGAAAACTGTGTATCTTTCTGTATACAGCACTGGTTTACTGCAGAAAAGGGAATTGTTTTCAACTCAGGCATATAATTCTATTTAGAATAATAAATATCCCTATATTCTTCTCCCCATAGAATCTCAGAATAGTTTGCAAAAGAATTGTCAAAATTGTGATCATGATGACTCTTGCAGACCCATCATCACCACCATAATATTATCATCATTGTCATCCTCCTCCACACTGCTTCTCTTCTTCCTCCTCCTCCTCCTCCTCCTCCTCCTCCCCCCCCCCTCCTCCTCCTCCTAACCATCAGAATAAACCAGCAATGCTTAAAACAATAGATTTGACAATGTAATGATGTGTTATCACTGATTACAATGAAATGAATGATATTATGAACTAGGTTTTGTAAAAGTTGAGATTTGCTTGAAAAGGATGACGTGAATTTATAATTAAAGTCTAATAAGGAGTTAACGATAACATAATATAATATGCATAGTTGATTTACATAACATGAATTTTAATAATGCATTTAGAAGGGAAAAACTGTTGATATTGTGCACAAAAGATATGTACCAACCGACACACTGTACAATGGAAAGATGGTTTTATTTGATGTTTTATGTTTCTATTTGTTAATGTTTGTTGTTAAAATAAATAAAAAACCTTTAAAAAAACAATAGATTTAAACAAAGTTCAATTTAAAAAAAAGGTAAAATTTAAAGCAAATCTTTTCAAGAGTAGTAGCTGTCTCACAAACATCTGTGGGAACCATCATGCCTTGAAACATTTTCCAAAAGAAAACCAGTCAGATTTCTCCAGGGAGAGACTTCTGTAATGAGGATCCTGTTAATGAGGAGTTGGTCCACTCCTAGTCAGAATCCACTGTTGGTTCTGTAGGGAGTTTCCCCCTGCTAATCTTACTGCATTATTGGACGTCAGAGGATGAGCTTAGAAACATAAGCCATTAAGGTCTTGGTGGGTTAATATCAACACTTTAAATTGGTCCCAGCAGCCCACAGCATTCTCCAATGTGCCCTAGGTAGCTTTCCCATTAACAATCAGATAGCTATAACTTCTAAGCTATTTCCATGGATAGCCCTATGCTGAGTTTATTGCAGCACAACTAACGGCCATAAATTGAGCCCAAAACTTTTGTTGTTGAGCAAGGCAGTTGTTAAGTGAATCATGCACTATTTTACACCTCTTTTTGACACAGTTGTTAAGCGAATTACTAGAGTTGTTAAGTGAATCATGTGGTGATTAAGCAAATCTGGCTTCCCCCATTGACTTTGCTCATCAGTTGTTCCTTAGGAAAATTGCAAATGAGAGCCTCAGGACCCTCGAACACTCCAACCATCATAAATACATGCTGGTTGCTAAATACCTAAAATTTGATCATGTGACTGTGGGTTTCCTGCAAAGGTCATAAGTAGGAGAACTGGTCCCAAGTCACTTTTTTCACAGCCATTGCAACTTTGAATGGTTATTTATTTGTTTGTTTGTTTGTTTGTTTGTTTGTTTGTTTGACTTGTATGCCGCCCCCTCTCCAAAGGGACTCGGGGAGGCTAACAACTAAAAACCGACAATAAATTAATTACCTAAAATAGTATTAAATATTACAAGCCAAATTCCTCTAAACCCACAGATCTTAAACCAAATTTAACCCACCCCCGGAGGTCAGCACAGCCCAGCTTGTTCAAAGAGCCAGGTTTTCAGATCATGGCGGAAGGTACGAAGGTCAGGGGCCAAACAGAGTCCCAGGGGTAGTTGGTTCCATAGGGTGGGGGCCGCCACAGAATAGGCCTTTCCCTGGGGGACCGCCAAGCGACACTGAGTTGCAGACGGCACCCTGAGGAGCCCCTGCCTGTGGGCCCACACAGGGCGGTTGGCTCTCGATGCCAGCAGGAGACGCTCCTGTAAATATCCCGAACCCATGCCTTGAAGGACTTTGTATGTCAGCACCAGGACCTTGAGCCTCACCCAGAGGGCAACCGGTAACCAATGCAGGTCGCGGTTATTGGTTATTAAATGAATGGTTACAAGTGCAACTACCTGTAATCTAACAGATGTTATTAAGACACATATAGTTAAAAATAGACGACTTCTTCTTTTTCTTCTTCTTTCTGCTTCTTTTTCTTCTTCTCCTTCTCCTCTTCCTCCTCCTCCTCCTCCTCCTCCTCCTCCTTCTTCTTTTTCTTCTTCTTCTTCTTCCTCTTCCCAGTGTGTTCCTGCAAGTGCAAGGTATGCATTTCAGATCATTGAATGCCATTTTGCATGGTCCGCTGCATCTCTAGGGTGCAGGCCCATGGCTTGCATATCTTTGGGTGCCAGTGGTTTGGGTGCCAGTGAGGTCACCGGCCATTGACTTTTAGTTGGTAGGCTGCCTTGGCAACGGTAGAAGGTGCTGCTCTCTGGACATGTCCATACCAGTGGAGCTGGCCTTCTTTCTTCTCTGTAATTGGTGCCATACCAAAATGTTGTTGAATGGTGTAATTTGTGATATGGTCAAGAAGGGAGATGCTGGATATCCAACAGAGCATTCGTATTTCCATGGCATAGAGCTAACTGTTGGTCCCTGTTGTTGCTGCCCAGCATTCAGTGCGTACAGTGCAGCAGGGTGGATGGTTGTCTTGTAAATCTTAGATTTAAGATGGGTTGGCATTCTTCTGTCACATAACACACCAGTGAGTTCTCGCCAACGCATGCATCCAGGTTGCATGGTTGAGAACAGACTGTAGACAGTTTTCTTCTTTCTTCTTCTAATCATGGCACTAATATCCATCAATAAGCATTCTAGTCCCATCTTCTTATGATATTATCCTTATCTTATCCTTAGCCCAAAAAAGGATAGTTCCAAGGTACAATGGCACTGAAAAAAGGGAACTTTTGACCATTTTTCACATTTATGACTGTTATCTCATCCCCATGGTCACGTGATCAAAATTCAGATACTTGGCAACTGGCTCATATTTATGATGGTTGCAATGTCCCGGGGTCATGTGATCACCTTTTGTGACCTTCTGACAAGCAAACTGGCTACTCCATTGACTTTGCTTGTCAGAAGGCTGTAAAAGGAGAGGCACTGGAATTTTGATCAAGTGTTCACTTTTGTCCAGCACCAATGTCATTTGGAGCAGTCACTAAATGAGTGGTTGTAAATCAAGGACTGCCTGCATAAAGATAAAAACCATGTCAAACAGTAAAATGGTTTTAAAGCCTGCTAAAAATGGCTTGGAAGAACAGTATGCAAATTTCTTCATTTGAAAACATAGTACCTCATCAGAGTTAAATCGCTGCTTCCTTTTTGCTAGATAAGTGTAAGGATTATAGGAGACAAGCCAAGTATATCGGCAGAAGCTGTGTTTGTTCGCTTTCCATGCCTAGCCGGTCTCCCATCCTGTGAGTGACAGAGGAACAGCTATTTATTAGAATTTCACAGCCCCAATCTGCTGGCAGCTGGAAGAAGTCACCCTCTGTTTTTCAAAGGTAGCCTTGCAAAGTGTGTGCTGCATTTACCTATCATGCTTCTAATTAGGATTTGCCAGCCTTGCTGCTGTTATAATAGGCTTCATTACTCTGGAATAAGGAGAAAGGACAAGAAGAGGGAAGGGAAATCAAGACACCTTCCTAGTTCACCAAATGCTCGACTTATATACAGCATTGACATTGATGTGGAGTTGGTGCCAGACCTGTCTTCTTGTGATGCTAATTCCCAGAAGCTTGTCTGTAACTTGGCTGATTAACCTGCAGCTCAGCTCAACCTCCAGCATTAATATTGTATATCCAATTTTGAGGGATAAATTCTGGAGCTGTGGAGCAGGCTTGCCTTGATTTGTCTCCTGCCTCCTAATTCTAACACTCTTCTTCTTTGTGCCATACCCATCATTGGACTTTGGCAATCATGTTGGCGATCCTATTTTTATCAATAGCTGCATGAAAAAGTGCTGTTGAGTTTTGTCCAAACCAGTCCCTTAGATTTTGAAGCCATGATGTTCTTCTTCTGCCTGGACCTTGTTTGGCTTCAATATTTCCTAGGAGGATTAAGTAAAGTATTTTTCTGGGTGTCGCATCACATGTCCAAAATATTCTAACTTTTCCTTTTTTTATGGTTTTGATTATTTCCCTTGGCTTTCCCAGCTGGCTTATCGTTTCTAACACTGCTGTGGTCAAAATGGCTGTTTCCTCAAAAAACAGAAGGAGAAGGAACTTATCATTTCTTGCCATGAACACAAACAAGGTCCAGGTTGAGGATAGAAGAGGAATGTTGGGAAGAGGCCTATTGTTTGATGCCCCTTCTCCCATTTTGCTGGAGAATGCATTGGTCAGCTCATGGGAAGTTTTGAATACCATGAGGTCAACAAGAAAGTCCCAGGATAGTGCAGTAAAAGTGTCTAATGATAATTGGTCTTGGATGTAATTGATAAATATGCAGAAATGCCCTAAATAACATGTAAAGGATATTTCCGTGACTGCATATTTCTATGTTGTAAAAGAAAACCTCTGAGAACTGATGAAGGTCCAAATCCAACTAACTCTTTAGCACCCAGTGAACTACTGATCACAAAGGAGGAGCAGGTTGTTGATAGGAAGTTAAGGGTTTATTTTGTGTTGTCCTCTTGATCTGTCCACTTCAGTGGTGGGATTCAAAAAAATTTACTACCGGTTCTGTGGGCATGGCTTGGTGGGCATAGCGTGGCTTGGTGGGCATGGCTCGGTGGGCATGGCAGGGGAAGGATACTGCAAATCCCATTCCCTCCCCACCCTACTAACCTGCTTTCCAGCTCCGTTCTCCTGTGGAGGGCAACAAATAAGACCCAGCCAATCAGCTGGGACTTGGGAGGCAGAGAATAGATGGGGGCAGGGCCAGTCAGAGGTGGTATTCTGAACTAGTCAAAAGTTCTGCTACCAGTTCTCTGAACTACTCAAAATTTCCACTATCGATTCTCCAGAACTGGTCAGAACCTGCTGAATACCACCTCTAGTCCATTTGCAACATTTTTGTTTGCGTGACTCCTAATCTGAAGTCAATTCTCTCTGTCTTTGTTCTCAGATTTATAGACACAGATCCTGGACTCTCTTTCTGGTTGGCTGTAGCTAGCTAACAGCTAACTATCATGTGTTTTCTATAAATAAGTCTCCTTTCTCTTGGTTATATAACCAGCTTCCCAAAATCCTTGCTCAGGTTAAATTCCAGCTGTCACTCATAAAACATTTCAATCCCCATCCAGAACAAGCATACTGTAGCCATTTTAAGGAATAATGTTGACATGAAGAACAGAAGTGTGGGGAGAAAGAGCAGTCTAGAGATGAAATAGGAAATAACTCATGTTGAGAATCTTTCTTGCCAATTAAGGGGAAAAGGAAGGAGCACTGATGTAAAACAAAAAAATACATCTTCTCCAATGTTCACTGTTCCCAGCTTGTTTAGCATTATGTTGTCTATATGGAACTACATTTCCACGGACTGAATTTGTACTTGATCAGGCATCAGAATAGCATACCTCTAATAATTGCTTCACTCTCTGTCATTCCTGTACATCGTGACATTTTAAAAGTACTTTTGAGAGTCTTGCCTAAAACCAGAGTCCTTCCTGCAAACAGTCAGTTGATTTAAACAATGTCTCTTGCGAATGAGTCTTTGAAAACAAGCATATCCTAGGGTTTTTCCTTGTGTCAGTGCCAAAAGTTAACTGCATTAAAATGGCTTTATTGTACTTGATCAGCCCCAGAATGCAGCATGTAATTGGCTAGTGCTTTTTTATAACAAGTTATAGATTGCTGAACCTTACTAATCACTGACCACTCATGTCAGAATGAAGCGCTCTCTCTCACTGGGGCTTCATACAGAGTCACTTTTCTTCCTTGTTCTCACACAAAAGACAACAAAAATGCACAGATGAAGGGAAGAGGAGGAACAACTCAGGAGTGCTTCTTATGGGACTTATCTAACTATACAGCATACTACTAAAATATTACCAATCTTCTGTCTGCTTGTAACCTTCAAGTAGCCCAAACTGTGCCTTAGAGCAACAGTGTTTGAATCAAAGTACCTAAAACCCACTCACTCAAAGAATGCAAAATAAAAAAAGTGGAACAAAACAAAACCTGGGACCCCACTGATCCTCTGGAACTGTGTTCAAGTGAGTGTTCAGGTGGTTTTTATTTGCAAAGTTGTACTTGTTGCAGCATCCCCACAGTCACACGATTGTGATTGCCAACGCTCCCTGCCAGCTTCCCATGAGCAAAGTTAATGCAGAAGCTGGAAGTAAGGCAGAAGTCACTCCAATTCGTGCTGCTTTTTTTGCCCACCTGTGGCCATTCTGTATCTCTGATTAAGTAAAGAAATAGCTCTGCAAGAATGTCCCAACAGGTCATGGGTTGTCCAGTTATTAGCAGAAACTGGAGCATTTTCAGTGAGGCTTCCTTCCCCTTCTCTCTTCCCCCCAGAGGAAATCAAGGTTGTTGGTATTCGGAAAGTTGGAATTATAATGCAGGTAGTCCTCGACTTAACAGCTATTCATTTAGCGACTGTTCAAAATGACTAAAAGTGACTAATGACCATTTTTCACACTTATGACCCTTACAGCATCCCCATGGCTGCCGTGGTTGCAATGTCCTGGGGTTATGTGATTACTTTTTGCGACCTTCTGACAAGCAAAGTCAACAAGAAAGAGCCAGATTTACTTAACAATTGTATTACTAACTTAACAACTGCAATGATTCACTTAACACGCGTGGCAAGAAAGGTCATAAGATGGGGCAAAAGTCCCTTAACAAATGTTCGCTTAGACACATAAATTCTGGACTCAGTTGTGGTTGTATGATGAGGACTAACTGTACTTAGGGTGTTGTGGGGTTTTTTTTGTAACAATTGTAAAATAGCATCTTGAAGTTGGGTTTTTTAAAACTCTAGATGCTGACCTTTACAAGGCACCTGTTATCCTTTGGCAGAATAGGGAGATACCTAGTGCTTCTCCATTTAATTCAAAGAAGAAATAGAGAGGCTGGTGCTTTTGTATGATAACAGAGGTGGTATTCAGCAGGTTCTGACCAGTTCTGGAGAACCGATAGCAGAAATTTTGAGTAGTTCGGAGAACCGGCAAATACCACCTCTGACTGGAGATTTTACAGTATCCTTCCCCTGCCACGACCACAGAACCGGTAGTAAAAAAATTTGAATCCCACCACTGTATGATAACATTATGAAACATTTCCTGAAGCAGTGTAATACATAATTCTGGGTAAATAACAGTGCTGCACAATTGCTTTGACTGCTTGCTGCTTTTGATTTGTTAAAAATAATGTTGAGCACGGAGTCTATGTGCTTTATAAATTGGTAGAATTAATAATTATAATAACAATTCCCCATCATCACTGTCATAATCTGCCAAATCAGCCAAAGAGAGTATCATAAATTAGTCACCTGTTTGAAAACATTTGAGGAAAATGAAATAAGTCACAGCCTGAGGGTAAGACGATGCTTCAGTTAAGGTAACTCTTGTGTAATATGTTTCAGAAGTGATGTAAGATTGTATTTTACAATAAAGAAAAGTAACATTTCATGGCATCTGAAGAATATTCACATAATATAACAATATGAGTACCTCTGTGTAATATTTACCTGGGTTGCATTATAGAGTAATAAGATGATGCTACAAAAAAGGCTCTAGCTGCAAATGTTTAAAAAGACCATTATATGAGCAGCTTTCTTTGGTCATGATGACATCACCGCTCTGCCTATTTATTTTTGATAGGCAAAACATCTTTCTTGTGATCTGTTATTCTCATTTGAGATATCTACATGTGTTCATTAGGTCAAGACTGGAGCTGAGAAAGTGAAAACTGATGCCAACAGTAAGCTTCATCCCTTCAGGATGAGCCACATGAGAAAACAAATACCTCAATGACTACTGGAACTCTATTATATTGGGATATAATTACAGATCCTTAAAACTCTTGTCAGGGTATCTTTTTCCTGCTTTTATGTGAAAAAGAATCAAGGTGGCATAATCTTGAGCTTCAGGGCTAAGTTGGTGTTTTATTTAACAACTGTTGAATTACTTCTTCAAAACCACCTCTGTACTCTGTTACTCTCAACAGGAAATGTGGGAAACAATCGTCTGGATGTCCTAAAGGTGTTTTTTCAAAAGGCAACTGGACTTGCTTGGGTTTTTTTTTTAACCTTGAAAATGTTCAGTTCTGAAGAACTTAAGAAGCTCCTTGGACGAGAAGCAAAACAATTTCAAGGGGAAAAAAAAGACAAGAACGTCCAATTGCCTTTTGAAGATTGTCCCATCATTTGAGACAATCATAACCTGGATGATTGAGAATCTCCACAGACACAATTGCCTGGATATTATATCAATGCCTTTAAATGAAATAAAGCATCAGGCTACAGTCACTGCAATGCCAACTTTCTTAAAATTTTCTTAGTACTCTTTGTTAGTTGTAGCTAATAAGCCACTTTGCTCAATAATCTGGGAACAGAGATAAGTTATTCATAAAGTTACAGAAGAAAGAGGTGGATGTTTCAATAGCCGTATCCTTGGTTTGTGCACTGGCACCCTTGAGATTTATATACTATGTATAAGTGATCTACCCTCTCCTTCAAATAAGGAAGTGAGAGGCGCCAAATCTAAGGTTCAAAGATCTAGATGTTCACTAGATGATAGCAAAGAATTACAGTTTTCTGTTTCTCCTTGCTACTGTCTAATGGTCACTATGATTTTTGAAAATGAGATCCGATAGACCCAAAATAAATAAAAGTGAATGTGTAAACATTTGTTTTTGAAAATTAAGTTTGACACTACAAAATCTGGGGACTCAGTAAAACCAAATGAAGTAAGATTAATCAGATGTAATTTGCATAAACTAGATGTGTTCTCAAAGTCGTTATCTTGAACACTCTTTGTTAAAAACTTTTTTGTTATTGCATCATTTTGACAAAATGATTACGTTGTTTATGAGTGCAGCAGTTTTAAAATCAATAATGCTTAAGTGCCGCAATTTTCCAAGTCCAAAGAAATTTAGTATTGTTCTACTTCAGCAATAGTATTGTTGTTTTTCCCACATGCAACTTTTCAATTTGATAAGTATACTTGTAAAAAATTATTTTTGCATAAAAGATTTTGAGCTTTTCAAAAAATACACACTATGATTGATAATGCTGAAATTGCAGATGAATAAATTCAAAGCAGAACTATTCAACCTGGATTTTTTTCATCCTTCAGAAGAATTAGACGATGGCTAACAAGCTTTAATTATTGCCTTTCATAAATGGAATGGAGTTCTAGATGAGAATTAAATAATGTAAGTGTTTGAAATGAAATAAACATACATGTAGATATGTGTGCATTACAAACGACTGCCCTTGTAATGCAAATGTAAGCAACAAGCTTACATTTCTATGGAGTTATCTCTGACTCAAGAGCTAAGAATAATAGCTCTAGTTATTTCTCAAATATATATTTTCCATGGTAAAAAACTACTTTCTGTTACAGCATTTAAATTCCATCTCCAGATATGACATTTTTGGCTTCATGGAACCGGAACTAGTGGTAGAAATGATGTGAAAAAACTGTCTGATTCTCTTATGGTTCAGACAGTAGTCATGCTTGTCACACAAAATTTGAAGTTCGCTTATGATTCTATGAAATGGTTGTCATAGATGGAACTCTTCCCTGGAGAGATCTTCTTTATCAAAAAAATGAATCACTTGTCAGGAAGGCTTATCAAAGAGGAACCTTCAAAGCTCCCTATCAATCATTTTCTCAAGAAGCCCTTATGACTGCTTAAATATGATCCTGTCGTTTCTTATTTTAGGACTCCAAAATTTGAGCTGCAAAAATCCAGACAGCTACTAGATGGCAGCAAGGAGACCTGGAAAATTGGTATTTGCAGCCTAGATGTAATGGCCTTTCCTCTTTCCAATAGCCCAAGGAAAATACAGATATTTTTAAAGAGGAGATGATTTGGGAATTATATGTTTAGGATAATAGATTCTTCTCTCCTCCGTCTGGACCATTCCTCTAAATAAAGGGCGTGTTCCAAACCCAAATCTATCCAAATCTACATGCTGATTTTTCTAGTGACTCACCGTAAGCTAAACAGATATTGTAGAAATCACCAAGGAGAACCTAATAAGGTCATTCAAGGCTCTGATTAGTCAGTTAGAATCTCAACCTTGGAAATGTCAGTCCTTCAAGGTGGACCAGAAGAGGAATCACTGACACTGCAAAAGATCTATTGTAATGTTTATTATTTATTTATTTATTTATTTATTTATTTATTTATTTATTTATTTATTCGACTTGTATGCCCCTCTCGAAAGGACTCGGGGCGGCTCACAGCTAAAATTACAGCAATAAATAAATGTTTTTACCTAAAAAACATATTAAACAATTACAAGCCAAATTAGAATTAAAAACCCCGAAGTTAAAACAATCAAATCCCCAGAGGGTCAGCACAGCCCGGACTGTAAAAATAGCCAGGTCTTTAAATCGTGGCGGAAGGTGCGGAGATTGGGAGCCAGCTGGAGCTCCAGCAGAAGAAGATTCCATAAAGTGGGAGCCGCCACAGAATAGGCCCTCCCCCGGGTCATCGCCAAGCAACATTGAGTCGCAGACGGCACCCCAAGGAGACCCCATCTGTGCGCCCGTACAGGGCAGTTGGTATTTGATGCTGGGAGGAGTCGTTCTCGTAAGTATCCTGGACCCATGCCATGCTGGACTTTGAATGTTAACACCAGAACCTTGAATCTCACCCGGAGGGCAACCGGAAGCCAATGCAGGCCACGCAGGAGGGGTGTAATATGGGAGTATCGGGAAATGTTATGCTATTATTGTAGAGTACAATAATAGAAATTTGAAAGCTTACTAGAGTTTGACTTCGGACTTATACACAGAGTCAAGACAAAGTTATTTTGATTCTCCTTTTTATACAGAGTGTGAGATGTGGATGCAAACAGATTCTGAAGGTGAGAAAATGTAAGGTTTGGAAAATGGACTTATCCTTCAACAGAAGTACAGACTTTAGGCCTGAATTTCTGATTTAGTAATTACAGTAAGCAACTGTTATATACAGTAAACCCTATTTTGCAAGACTGGAAATAAAGGAACAAATCCCTCTATGATATCACAGATATTCTGGATCTTACTGTTCTCTGATGATGTTGTACCAACCCATATATTTGAATTATTTCTATTGAGTTATTAAACTTTCTTATTTAAACAAGGAGAGGAAAAGTAGAGAAGAAATGGAACAATGAAATATTTCTGCCATAAAGCCAGTGATATCAATGATAAGACCTTATCACTGGCTTTTTAGTAAAACAGTTATATGAACAGTTGGAAACAAAATTAGTTCATTGAATTGGTTAAGAGGAGTGAACATACAAAATATTTTACTCTTCGAGAACTGCCTCTATACATATACCTTGATCATATTGCATTTTGGGGAAATCAATAGTATGCAGTAGAGAGAGAGGAAAAGAAGAAGTAATAAATACTTGGGCCTCTGGCCCTGAATGAGCGAAGGGACCCATCTCCTGGTTGTACAGTATTAATGATTGCCATCACTCTGTTAAACAAATAATTCCCTCAACACTGTCCAACTATTTACAAAGTCTGGACTACTATTACTATTAATCTTCTCATCACTCCTTATCACCCATCTCCTCCCACTCACGAGTGTATGACTGTAACTTTGTCGCTTGTATCCTTACGATTTATATGGACTGTTTCCTAGTATGATTTGATTGCTTATTGTACCCTATGACTACCATTAAGTGTTGTGCCTTATGATTCTTGATGAATGCATCATTTCTTTTATGTACACTGAGAGCATTTGCACCAAGACAAATTCCTTGTGTATCCAATCACACTTGGCCAATAAAGAATTCTATTCTATTCCATTCCATTCCGCTCCGCTCCGCTCCGCTCCGCTCCGCTCCGCTCTCCGCTCCACTCCACTCCACTCTACTCTACTCTACTCTACTCTACTCTACTCTACTCTATTCTATATTGTGGTATTTTTGTTGTAATTGGTTCTATTATCATTTTCTAATCTATTTTTATTTTTAATATTGGTTGCCACCTAGAGTCACATGTTGAGAATGGCAGCTATCTGAATTGGTTAAAAAATGAAATCAATGAAATTAAAGACATGAAATTCATATATATGCATATCCAATTGATACCACTACCATGCAGTACACCTCTTCCTCGCTTTCTTTACTTTCAAATCATCTATGCTTCCATTATATTTACACATGTTTTCTACATTACCTGTTTTCTTTAAAGCTCCCAACAGTCCCCTTAAGGATTTCATCACCTACCTCCAACCAAGACTTTTTTTTCTTGCTTTCAATACCTTCCCTATTCTTTCATATAGTTACTTTGTGATTAAATAATTACCGATTGTCTATAAAATCAAACCACTTCAGCATACTTTTTCCCCACACTGGTACTTACTTTTGAGATCAATCTACATTCCTTCAGACCCCATTCATATTTGACACACACAACTGCCCCCCATTTTTTTACCGCAAATATTTCTTAAGCTTTCTGTTCCTACTGCATTCAAGCTATCTTTTTTGGGGTGGGGGGTTGTTCCTTGACATACCCAATTCTCACTTTGATTTATCAAAGTGAGCAGAAATACTTTCTTATTCCCAGCCCTTTGCACTGTATCTTGTCTCTAATTTTCTGGCTGAATATAGAGACAGGTAGTTGAACACTACAAAGGCTTCCATACAAAGTTTCTTTATTGGATTATATCAGGCATCCTCAAGGTATAATTCACAGTAATGTTGAGATTCATCTAATGTCCAATCTTTGCATTGTTGTCTTCATAGTGTGAAGAGATAGTTATCTTCATCCCATAATGATACAGCAAGGGAAGACTCCAGCACATTGCTGGGTACAGGTAAGAATGACCAAAACTCTCAAAACTTTCAATCAGGATTACAGATGTGACCACATGACATGAACTACATCTCCCATGAGGCATTAACTACATTTCCCATGAGGCCTTCCCTTAAGGGGACAGCTCTCATTCCCAAACTAACCATACACTGTTTAACCAGCACACACTGCTTTTGACAACATTCATTCCTCACCATAAACCACATACTTTCCACTTCTCTTCTATGACTCTTAACTTTTCCTTATCCATTTTTCTAACTTTATGAAACATTTTACTAAGGTTCACAAATTTATATACTTGCTCCAATGTTGTTTTGGGTTTTTTTGCCATTTATATATAACTTCAAACATTCTCTCATGTTTCCTGTCAAACACAACTGCCTTGTTCTTCGATACATTAATTTTTCAAGTATGTATTTCCCATTGCATCATGCAATCTATCTTATCTACTTGCTGCAAATCATTGCTATTGTCAGACAATAGCAAGGCACAGTCTGCATATAAAAATACACTCACAATTACATTGTCAATCATGCCTCTTACAGAACCACAGCCATTCCTTATGCATTTATCCATAAATACATGAAAAATCAAGAAGACAATGCATATCTTATCCCGCTTTCTGCTTGACATATCTTGTATTCTTGCGGATGCTTTAATTGTATTAATCATCCACTGCAACATATAAATTTAATTAATTAAACAAACTGTTCTTTTGCACCTCATAACTAATCCTGGACTCCATTTTGCATAATACAAGCCAGTTCACTTTATTATATACACATGGAGTACAATTTCTTCTTTGTACCCATGCAGTGATCTGCTGAAGAGCAAAACTGACCTCTGTGCATTTCCTACCTTGCAGATCAAAAGGCTACACTGCATTTTCCAACTTTTTTCTCAATCATTCTTTTAATCAGGAGCCTGCCAATTTCCCAGGTAAATTCAGCAAATACTTCTGTAGTTTTTGCAAATTTTCCAAATTTTCGGCAAAAATAACAGTCTTCCAATTCTCAGAAATGTTATGTTGCACAATCATTCCAGAAGCCTATCACATCTATACCTTAATATTTTTCCACATAATGCCATCTGCAGTCTTACCCTTTTTTCAACATTCTCAGAGTATGTAAGACTTTTTTTTCATCATTTTTGGGTGCTAACATTTATAACATTCATTTCAATCCTACTCATGTCAAAGAGTAAGATGCCCATAATTCTTATATGAGTTTCCGATATGTTTCTTCCAACATTTCCTCACTTCCATTGTATCCCAAACACATGCCAAATTATGACAGTCATAATTTTATTTTCATTTCTGTTCCTTATTGAGCTCCTTTCATGATGAAACAAAATATTCTTTTCATCAAAATTTTCTCCACTTTTTAAAAATAATAACTGTTCCTTGCTTTTTTGAACTTCATTCATTACATCTACCTTTTTCTAGGTATACTTATTATATAATAATGTCCTCTTGTCTTGTTTTCTAGCAATCTATTTTTTAAAACATTTGTTCTCATCCACAACCATTGTTATCATAGCCCTGCACGAAGCATCTTTTGTCACATTTCCTATCAATCTAGCTCAACATATTTCTGATTTACTCTGTCATATATTTCTCTGTTTCATGCAACTTCCACATCTTTTCCTTATGCTCCATTCTTTCTGTCTGGATATTAATCTATTCCTTAATATTTTTTTAATCAAACCATTCACCTTCCCACAGTTGTTCTACTTTCATTCTCATTTCTTTCATTTGTTTTTTCCATGTCCATTTTTTCTCCAACATTCATTTTTGCAACTACTGAACTAGCCAAATGTCTAACATTCAGAACCTGTCATCACCACTGTATATTTCACTAACACTTTCAATCTTTTAGCATATACACTCAGTGAAATATGTTTTTGTCAAATAACTCATTTGGACAGTACTTTGCAAGCTAATATACTGTACTGTTGCCTACAATCTACAAACTAAGAGGTATAGATACTGACACACATTCAACATTGGGCAATTGCACAGTTGCAAGTCAAATAAGAGCTGATAACTTGCATAAGCTGAGAATTCTGACATGAGTGTCCCTACTCCGGCTCAACCCGGCCAAGACCAAGTGGCTGTTCTTACCAGCATCTCGGCTTTCAGTGGATGTACCATCTTTGGTCATGGGGGGAGAGGTGTTGCCCCCTGTGGATAGGGCGTCCTCCTGGATTCACAGCTCAGTTTGGAGGAGCAGGTGGGAGCTGTGGCCAGGGGGGCCTTTGCCCAGGTTTGGCTGGTTTGCCAGCTCCGCCCTTACCTGAGCCGAGATGCCCTTCGAACAGTCACTCATGCGCTCGTCACCTCCAGAATCGACTACTGCAACGCTCTCTACATGGGGCTGCCCTTGCAGACCACCCAGAGGTTGCAGCTGGTGCAGAATGCGGCTGCGTGGGCTGTGATGGGGGTGTCCCAGTACTCCCATGTTACACCCCTCCTGCGCGACTTGCATTGGTTGCCGGTTGCCTTCGGGTTAGCTTCAAGGTGCTAGTGATAACTTATAAAGCCCTAAATGGCTTTGGTCCAGGGTACTTGCAGGAACGCCTCCTGCCAGCATCACACTCCGATCGCCCTGTTCGCTCCCATAGGAGGGGCCTCCTTGGGATACCGTCGGTTAGCCATTGTCGCCTCGTGGTCCCCAGGGCTAGGGCCTTCTCTGTGGGAGCGCCCGCCCTCTGGAATCAGCTCCCCGTGGATCTCCGTTTGGCCCCTGATCCCCTCTCCTTCCGCCGGGACCTGAAGACTTGGCTATTTCAACAGGCCGGCCTGGAATGACTTGGGAGGGGATTTTTAACTGGGGGTGTTGTCTTAGATGGTTTTAAATTTTACTTGAATTTTAATTGTTAGGCTTGTATCTGGTTTAATTTCTTTTTAGGTAAATTTGTAATGGGTTTTATATTGTTAGCCGCCCTGAGTCCCTAGGGAGAGAGGGCGGCATACAAGTCTAATTAATTAAATTACTTTTGCATAAACATCATAGTGGTTGCATTATCTCAGAATTTTCTCTGTGGTCATAAAAAACCTTCTCAAGATTTTGAGAAATAATAGCTTTATCATATCCTACCAATCTCAAAACCCCCCCAAAGAAGATAGGAGTTGATTACACTGTGCTGTGGTGATGCAGTGGTTAGAATGCAGTATTTCAGGCTACTTCTGCTGATCACCAGCTGCCAGCAGTTTGGCAGTTTGGGTCTCACCAGGCTCAAGGTTGACTCAGGCTTCCATCTTTCTGAAGTCAGTAAAATGAGGACCCAGATTGTTGGGGGCAATATTCTGACTCTGTAAAACCACTTAGAGGAGGCTGTAAAGCACTGTGAAGCAGTATATAAGTAAGTGATATTGCTAAGTGATATTGCTACTAGAAGAGCATAAAAAAATCTTAGATCTATAGCTGTCCAGAGTTACCCTGTGGTAAGACGGGTATCCAATACATTTGATAAACAAGCAAACAAACAAATAAACATAGTTAGACTAAAAAGTTAAAAAAAATTAAAGGCAATCAAAAAACTGTTTCCATACAGCTTCCAGGAAACCACATGGACATGTTTATGAAACTACAGGAGCTCAGGTTGACTTCTGAAAGCAGTGCAGGAACGAAAAGTTAACATAACTCATTTGTTCTTTCTGATCACTTTGGGAGAATGCATAACACAGCTATATGAAATCTAGAAAGTAAATGAATAAGCATGGCAGAACTGCAGTACCTATTCAGAATTACACAAATGTGCACACACTTTTCTTATCTTCATAAACTTATGAGGAACCCATAGCTTTGCAGCTCAGGATGAGATTTGAAAATCCCTGAAATGATGAATTTATGTCTAAATTCTAATAGGGCTTTAAATATTATGGAAACTTTCAGCATATCATCATATTGGTCATTAAACCTGAAACATTAAAAATGGACATTACAATTATTTTTCATCATTATTTCAGCTCACATATTACCTCTTGTGAGATCCTTCACTTCGGTGCAAACAGCTTTAGAATTGGTCAACTATGTTAGGGCGTAAATATAAATAAAACAGAATTGTTGCTAATATGCTGTAGGAAGTAATCTACTGTTGTCAGCAACACAATTCTTCTTTTCAGCTGTCTGGTTTAAGCTGGTTATCTGGCTGAGAGCTCTTACAACTAAAGGACAATCATTTTGGTCTTCAGTTATTTCGACTTGATACAAATCAAACAATTGCTAACAATTGCAGTTCTGGAAGGATGCTCTTCCTTCCAGAACTAGCTATGGTATTGTTGCAGAATAAGCTGTTATCTGGATATAATTATTGATTTTCTGAATGTATGCCACCCATAGTTTGCAGTGAATCGAGAAAAAGGAATCATTCAGAAGTACCTGCACTCGGAGTGCTAGGTGGATCATATTAATTGGCTGTCAAATTTGCCCATTATTGGAACATATACAGTACCTGATCTTCCATAGCGTACATAATATTGATTTTATATTTCTTCAGAAGGATCCTTCGTATTTTCTGAGCTTGGCTGTTTTTTTGTAGACATTTCCTTACCTAAACTAAGTAACATCATCAATGCTAGTAACTTACTTAGTTTGCATAAAGAAGCATCTGTAAGAAAACAACCAAACTCAGAGAGCACTAAGGACCCCTCATTTCAACCCTGAGCTACAAATATTCTCCTTTATTTATATTTGTTCAGTCTTCGTGAATCATTGAGACTCTATCTAGTGATACATTTCTCCATATGAAGGAAACAAGTATTAACAGATGTGTTTTAAACAAATATTAAAATGTATTTTAAGATACTGTACAAAAATTCCATACTACATTGATAATTGGGAAATGTATGCAAAAAATATGTACCAAGGAAAATAGTACACAAAAATGTATATAGAATCATTTGTATGTAGGCAGGTGTGCAGGAGCAAATGGAACAAGACTAAGTTGCAAACTCAGAAGCAACAGATTGAACTAATTGAGATACATGGATTTAATTGATCTATTCCTAAAACACCTTAACTGAAAAATGATCTTAAACTTATTTATAAAATATCATCTTCATAAGAAGTGTCAAATTAGGTCATTTGCTCTTGAAGGTCATGGAAATATTTTATTTAGAAGTATGGATGTAAGATTATTCTTACACCTCCTCTTACCATATAGCAATATGCTTCAGGCTAATCAGTAGATTAGCACTATAAGAGACTGCTATAAATAGTTTTTAATTTGGTTTTGCTATAGCATAGGTACATAATACCATATTTACTCCTAAGTGAGCCACACTTCATTATTCTAAAATTTAGTTATCTCCACTTGAAACAATAGTTAAAATGGAGAAAGACATTGTTATTTGTAGTATACTGTATTTGAATGTAAGTCATTTTGGACTTTCAGGTGCAAGTACATTTTTTTTCTACTCAGCTTTAATGTTTATTCATTTGAAATCAAATAATTGAAATTTATCACAAAATGTGTGTGGATGTCCTGCTTTTTCTTATTCAATTAAATCCATAGGAAATTTTCAGGAAGGACTTTTCTCAGTTTTCTCAGAAGAACTCAGCCAGTTAAGACTGGGATGTATACTGTGTATACTTAGAATACTACAGAATCAATAGAAGAGAATATTTGTAGTTTAGGGTTGAATGTGGTGCTCTCGGAGCTTACTGGTTTTCTTGCAGATGTTTCATTAACTAGGTAACATCATCAGTGCATTGAAGACTGAAAGACAAAACATCTGCAAGAAAACCACCAAGCTGAGAGAGTACCAAGGAACCCATACTATAGAATGATGGAAAATGGACAATAGAACCTATAACTCTTACAATAGTATTCTCAACTGTCACTGAAACACCACCAATATTAAAGCTGAAAAATCCTATCATCCTGAAAAAATAAAGTAGAAAAGTAGATGCCTCCTTCATGAGGAGGCAGGGAAAAAAGACGACAAATTTTGGCACAGCTTTAGTAAATAGAATCTTTACATGTACCTTAGTTATAGTAGGAGAAAGGAGGATTTTGATTTTACCACACTGTGTTCCTAATCTTAGGCAGATCCACACTTAGCCTATTCCAGGAGGAGCCATCCACTACTTCCTTCCACTTACAAAAGCACCATGCATCTGATTTTCCACCTTCTATTCAAAACAGAGAGGAAGGGGTCAAGCTATTTTCCAAGGCACCTGAAGGCCAGACAAGGAATAATGGATGGAAACTGATCAAGGAGAGATTCAACCTAGAAATAAGGAGAAAATTTCTGACAGTGAGAATAATCAACCAATGGAACAGAAGTTGCCTTCGGAAGTTGTGGGAGCTTCATCACTGGAGGCTTTCAAGAAGAGATTGGACTGCCATTTGTCAGAAATGGTGTAGGATCTCCTGCTTGAGCAGGGGGTTGGATTAGATGACCTACAAAGTCTCTTCCAACTCTGTTTAATCTAATCTAATCTAATCTAGTTTTTTTCTGATCCATGCTATTTTAAGACCTTCAGAATGAATGGACTCCAATGCTTCATTGCATTTTGATAGAGATCTGATTGGTTACAATGTCTGGCATTCTAGTTCTCTTCAGGGGCTTGTAAGAGCCATGAACAGCCTTCCTATCATGGTCTATTGGGCCCTTTTCTTCTGTCCTGGTTGGCAGTTGCCATTTTAAAAAAATAATCTTGCAGTTGATCTAACAATAGTTGATTAAGCCAATGAGCTATCCTCATAACTAGAAACTCATGCCATATTTAGCCTCTTTATACCTTCCAATAATGCCCTGTTTGGATTTCTGTCAAATTTGCCCCTGACCATAGTGCAGCAAAACTTTCTTTTCATTCCCTTTTTTAAAATGGAGCTAATAATCTAGTGTTTGGTATAAAACCTCATGGGTGTAGGATGGTAGATACAAACAAAAAACCAAAACAAAACAAAAAACAACAACCATCTTTTCCTTTCCCCTTGCTTTGATTGTTGCACATAATAGGCTTACTAATTCTGGCAAGCAGGTGCATAACAGAAATTCATAGCGTGTTACATTTTAAACTTTATTTCATTTTATTATGCTAAACTAATCAACAAAGACAAGTAGAAATAAATACAACAGTCTTAAGGGAGCAACCTCAAACCTTCACTGATAAGCATAACAAGGGGTGGGGAATAGAAGAAGAAAAAAGGGAGGAAATCTTCAGTGAAAACTGTTATTATCACCATCTTCTTCCAAAAGGCAATTGGACTTCCTTGGTTTCCCTGAAAACATTTCACTTCTAGAGTTGAAAAACTTCTTGGATGAGAAGCAGATCTTTTTCAAAGGGAAAAAACTGTTTGGGACATCCGTGACCCGGATGATTGAGAATCTCCATTTTTTTTCCTGTCTTTTTAGACATTTCTTTGATCTTCATCCCTGAAACACAGCTGTTGGGGGGTCTGTGAACAATTTTGCACGGAAAAAGAAAATCTCCCTAAAAGGCTAAAACCCGGTCTAGCCCCTTTGTGTAGCACAGACTGTGCACGCAATGAAGTTTTTGCTCTTTATTGGCATAGATAGAATCAATTTTCTTATTCGCCCCACTACTCTAGATACTCATTAATCTGTTGTTTCTCAGAAACCCATTTTTTTACTGATTCCACAGTAAAGGAACTGGATTCGGTCTGCTCTTTGCTCTTATCCCTCTTCCAGCTTGTTACCAGATCAAAACACTTTTCTTTCTCCTTTGGGATTTTGTTTTTGTGTATTTTCCCTGATTGGAAGTGGCAACAAGAAGCTATTTAAACACAGCTCCATCTGTCAAAGTCGAGTCCTACAGGTAGAGTGTCATGTTTGATTTTTATATTATCATTTGTTAGGCAGTCAGCAAGGACTTTGCAAATGGTTTACATTCAAATAGTTTTCTTTCACTTGTAGTTCCTTCATAAAGAGGCCCATTCCTATGTGGAGCCTTAGCTTACTTTTTCCTAATTCACACGCTTCCTCACTCAGGGCAACCAATACATAGGGTTGATAGGCCACAGCCATTTGACCATGTGAAAGTGGATGCTCCAGTATTTGACCTGGCAGAAATTGCATTCTCCTTTTTGCTGATCTCCATTTAGTCTCAATAAGCAGGGCAGTGATTGATAAATCACAGTTTTAATGCATGACAAATAAAGGGAAATGATTGGTGGATTCCTCTGGCTTCATTTCCCCTCCCATTGATCAACACCTGCAGTGGGAAAAACAACCACCCTTCTTTGACCCTAATCTGTGGTCAGATATTAAGGCCTGGATAAATGTAGCAGGTATTTAGAACATCAAGCTGCCCAATTAACAGGAAGCAGGTATTATTTCTCAGCTGGGCTATTTCTGAACAAAAGTCTAATTGCTCTTCTGAAAAAGTACTAAACTCGTGTCCAAAAATAGCTTTGGTCCAGGGCAGGGTGAGTGAGGAAGGGAATCTAGTGAAGCAGGAGAGGCTGATTGCTAACAAAGGCTGCAAGAAATACCCTGTTTCCCTGAAAATAAGACCCATCCAGAAAATAAGCCCTAGCATGATTTTTCAGGATGCTCGTAATATAAGCCCTACCCCAAACATAAGCCCCAGTTAAGATTGGCAGCCAGACAAATGCATTTAGTACCATATTTTCCCCAAGATAGGACCTAACCTGAAAATAAGCCCTAATGCGGCTTTTGGAGCAAAAATTGATATAAGACCCAGTCTTATTTTGGGGAAAACACAGGTAGCAGTGCTGTCATAAATGTCTGTGACTCACATGCCCATGAAGAGTCTAAAAGGACAAGAATATGTAGAAAACAATAAAACAATATGAAACAATATAAAAGGAAACTAATAAAAACACTAGAAACCCTTCTTCATGGAAAACCTGTAATGGAAAAATGGAAAACTTGTAGAACCAACTCTCTTTCCGAGTTGCTATGACAGAAGGGGAGGAGGAATGTCTACAACGGTCAACAATGGCCAATATTTGACCTGAGCAGGTCCCAACTGTTGATCAGTTAAATGTCTATGGAGATTTTCAGTCATCCAGGTCATGGTTGTCCCAAAGGTGCTTTTTCAAGAGGCAACTGGACTTTCTGTTTTTTTTTTAAATTAGTTTTATATGCCGCCCTTCTCTGAAGACTCAGGGCGGCTTACAATTTTTGGGATACAACCCAGTGTGCTCGGCAATAGCCTTCATTCCATTGTATATGCCTGCTTATTACTAAGCGGCATTTTTACAAAGTCAGCTTATTGCCCCCAACAATCTTGGGTCCTCAATTTACCTACCCCAAGAGGATGGAAGGCTGAGTCAACCTTGAGCCTGGTGGGATTCGAGCCTGCAATAATTGCAGGCAGCTGGAACTTAAGTGCTAGGCATTTAGCAGCCTGCACCACCAAGGCCCTTTTTTCTTTGAAGATGTTTTGCTTTTCATCCAAGAAGCGTCAGAGAGCTGAAAAAGCTTCTTGGATGAGAAGTGAAATGTCTTTAAAGAAAAACCAGAAAGTCCAGTTGCCTCTTGAAAAAGCACTTTTGGGACATAATGATCAGTTACATTATCAGTGGAGTGATCAACATTCACCAAAAGGTACCATAACTCTAGTTGGGAAAGGACTGAAGGAATCCTTTCATATAGTCTAAAACTGTCACTGGAAACATTCCTACCATCATTACAAAGGGTAGGAGCTGGGAACTCATTCCATACATTAACTTACTTTATTATATATTACTGCTTTAATGTACCCTTCAAGACTGCTTAAAATACCACAGGCACAATAGTCTAATGAATACAATAAAAATAAGAGGGGGGAGAGAGAGAGAGAGACTGAAAGAGAAAAATATGAGCCAGAATAAAATTAAAATTATCCCACACTCAGATAACATAATCAGAGTTGGAAGGGACCTTGTAGGTCTTCTAGTCCAACCCCATCCCAAGCAGGAGACCCAACACCATTTCTGACAGATGGGAGTCCAATTTCTTCTTCAAAGTCTCAAGTGATGGCGCTCCCACAACTTCTGAGGGCAACACCATTGGTTGATTGTTCTCACTGTCCCTCCACAAGGTAAAAGCATCACTGCCTGGTGTCAGAAAGACCTTTGAGGGGGATCAGATAATTTGTTTTGTGCCAAAAGTGTCCAGGAATCAAAACCCTCATCTTGATTTGCAAAGTGTAACTGCCTGGTAAACAGCCTTTGGCAACGGAATAGGCATAAAATGTTTACATTAAGCTGTCATTGAGCTGCAGTTGGTTCTGAATGGAGAATCTAAATAAAAAAGAATCAGGAATTAGTTATTGTGTTTCGCTTAGGCTTTAATTATCCTTCCCAATAAAGCTATTAATGACAGTCTTGGCCTCTTTCACACGCAAGTGATGTATGATTTGAAATCAGCGCTGCCTTTCCATGTTCCCATAATGTCTTGGGACTTCCGCCTCTCTTGGAAAATCCGGCCAATTAATCACCTGTTAAAAATTCAGCCTCTCTCCAAAGGAAATGCTGCAATGACATTTTCACCCTTTTACAGTGCTTTATATGAAGAAGTGCCATGCTTCATCCCACCTTCTACCTTGAAAGTATTAAGGCACTAACTTTATTCCCATGCTTCACTGTGAAACTATGTGATCAGGCTTAGTTTTTGGGAGGGAAATAAGGGAAAAAAATTGTGCCTCTGCCTACCAGCATCCATTGGTATTCATCTGTCTGTGTGAGAGAGTTGAGGCTTGTTTGGAAACTGAAGCAGTATTTGCTGTGTGAGCAAGAAGGAGACTGGGCGTGGCTTAACTCAACGATTCTGAAGTAAAGCTGGTTGCTGCTGTGAAACTAAAACAAACTGAACGTCCTCTCCTCTGCTTGTGTTTTGCATTTGGAACAGATTTCTTTTCAGGTGGGGAGGGGGAGTAGAACGCCTTAGCATCAGAGCGTGTTAATGATAATAATATACGAAATACTAATGCTCTGATTATCATTTCAAAAAATCCTTCCTTACTGAGCATCTAGAAGCCAAGAGGAACGTATGTGCCAAATTTCAAGTTTATAAGCTTTACGGTTCTGGAGATTTTGTGATGATGCGTGAGTGTTATTTCGCTTTTATATATATAGATTGCAGATTCCAGAGGGCCTTGACTTTCTTTCTGCAGAAACTTCCTGGGCTATGGATCAGCCCAATCTGTCCCCAGTGCCTTCCCATCAAACGCAAAATATAACAGCACTATCTCAAGCACCCAGTACAAAATTTAAAGCAGTTGGCATTTCAATGAACAGGAAGCCTTGTGACAAAAGATCATTCCTACAGGTTTCACCAGCTCCCTTTGGGTCTGCTCTGATCCTATGCCAAATACCCAAGGACATATTTGGGAGAACCTAACAGCTTCCAGATCTTTGACCTAAGTTTTAGTCATGCCCACCAAGTCAACTGTCTAGACTACAATCAAATAATGGGTGATAGAACTCCTGCTATTGGCCTGGTTCTGAGTAGCAGCACTTACAGGTCAAAGATAGCTCTGAGAATGAGATAGTTGGTCCCTAAAATAGAATTGAACTTATTTTCCATCTTACAATCAACCTGCCATAGCAGAATGCCACCATGCCTGTAGCTATTAGAAAAAATTACTCAAAATGATTACTATTAAATCATTTCATCATCACAATTCACAAGGGATTTTGAAAACAAGAGAAAAATGACTGGGGATATTTTGGAGCGGGAGGGGAGGGGGAGAGATAGATAGATAGATAGATAGATAGATAGATAGATAGATAGATGGTAGATAGGCAATAATGTGGCCAAATTTCATCTGAGTGGGAGACCAACCAGAAGAGAAAACAAGCACAAGATGGTAATCTCTTTTCCTTACCAAATATAGTATGCAAATATGACATTGTAATTATGATTTCCCCAAGGTCATACTTTCATCTCCCTGCAATTAACCAATAACCCTGATTCTTCTACCATGGTGATATTATCAGAAAATATTCCAAAGCTCAGGGCCCTAAAATGCAAAGCAGGATTGGATCATCATCCCCAATAGCAACGCTAAAGGAACAGCCTTCAAGTGTAACTGAAAATGCTGCTTTCTAATGTCGCTCTTTGCCTTAAACAGTGAGATTCTGGTTTTGAGTCTTCACTCGCTTTGCACTCCATCAAGCACAGAACAATATGGAAGTTTTTTTTTTATAGTCAGTACTCTAGCTGGGCTGTCCATGGATCAGTGGTGGGATTCAGCCAGTTTGCACCAGTTTGGGAGAACTGGCTGTTAACTTTCTGAGCAGTTTGGTGAACTAGTTGTTGGAAGAAATCATTAGGGAAGAGAACCGGTTGTTAAATTATTTGAATCCCACCACTGCCATGGATGTATACGTTACAACCAAACAGCTGGGGAAAAAGGTGCATTTTAATTTTGCCCATCTGTATGTGCTTAATTTCTTCAAGGAAATGTAAAATAGTCTAATTTGGTTGGATATTGTGGGATGTGAGACCTGTCAGATGGATGGATGGGTGGATTAACCATTTTAGCACATATTTATTGCTTTTAATTTTCACATTTCAACTTAAATACATTTCGCACCATTCAATTAAGCACAGCACAGTTTGTATGTTGTCGCCATGTCACTTTTTATGAAAACAAAATATGCAGGAAAAGATGCTTTCCCTCTCCAATGACATACTAAAGAGGTGGGTGGAGAAAGAGAGAGAGAGAGAGAGAGAGAGAGAGAGAGGGATGAAGCTTGACACAGTTTCATAAGAACCAGTTAACAGAAACCCATCTACAAAGTAATATATAATCTTTCTACCGCATCTTCATCTTGTCAGATGCTGACACACAACCATCACTCTGCTGCTTGTGTCTGCTCAGACATAACAGCTCAGTGTTATTAAGCTACTCTTTTTCTTTGGAGGGGGGAAAATTACATTGATTCATTTTTTTAAAATTGCATTTATATGCCACCCTTCTCTGAAGACGCAGGGCGGCTTACAATTTTTTGGGATACAACCCAATGCGCTAAGCAATAGCTTTCATTCCATTGTATATGCCTGCTTATTACTAAGCAGCATTTTTACAAGGTCAGCTAATTGCCCCCAACAATCTTGGGTCCTCAATTTACCTACCCCGAGAGGATGGAAGGCTGAGTCAACCTTGAGCCTGGTGGGATTCGAGCCTACAGTAATTGTAGACAGCTGGATCTTAAGTGCAGGCATTTAACAGCCTGGCCACCAAGGCCCTTTTTGGTTCACATCTTTCAGTTCTCAAATTGTTCAATAGCCAGACTAATGACAGAGAACTTTTCTTGGAAATAATTAGATTTCAGGCTGTTTTAAAATTGCCTAGAGATTTCCCATTACTTATGGCAGTGATGGCAAACCTTTTCGGCACCAAGTGCCCAACTAGAATACACGCCCACATGCACCAGAGTGCCAGAAACCCAAAGACCACCGGCGGTGTGCAGGTGCACATGCGTGCACTGGCCAGCTAGTCTTCAGGTTTTCGGTGTGGTCTTTGTGTGCGCCAGAGCACTGGAAACCAGAAGACCAGCTGGCCAGTGCCCATGCACGCACTGGCCAGCTGCTCTTTGGGTTTGTGGCGTGCACATGCACACTGGCCAGCTGGTCTATGTGGGCATCTGTGTGCTGGAAACTGGAAGACCAGTGGCATGTGTGTCCATAGAGAGGGCACGTGTGCCATAGGTTCACCACCATTGACCTATGGGATTCCCCTCCATCCCATTTATTGCCAGAAAATGGTGCACTTATTCCTTCCCCTCCTTTCAGTTGATTTCATTTCTGTGATAACCTTGATAATATAGAAGAGCCAGATCCTTTTCTCTGAGCATGAGGGTATAGGATAGAAACTGCCATAATGGTCAAATGCAAAAGACTAGGTTCATACACTGAGGTTCAATTAAGCTAATTCATAGGCTAAAAGCCTATGCATAGCAATCTTCTCAATTAACAGCCAGTACTTTGTTAGAGTTAGATAAGAGTCAGCAGCACTCAGAGGGGATTGGATTTAGTTCGCTGGTGGCTATGTAGGGATTCTAAGCTGACCCCCCTTTTCACTCCGTCCTCAGGTTCTGACATTCCTTTTTCCACAATAATGAAACTAAGTTTCCTCCACAGGAATGCACTGTGCAAGTTTGTTATAGAGCAGGAATGTCAAACTGGCGGCCCATGGGATGGATGCATCACATGCAGGCCATGCTCACCCAGCTCTGCAAAGGAGAAAACCATTGGCAATATGTCACGTGACAGCAACGTGACGCCGTGAATTTGACACCCATGTTATAGAGCAGGGGTGTCAAGCTCAATTTCATTGAGGGCTGCATCAGGGTTGTGTTTGGCCATGGGGTGGGGGGGGTGGCGGGTGGGTGTGGCCAGCTCGACATCATTTGTGCTGCGGGTGGGTGGGTGCCAGTGGTGGCCCAAATGCTCTGCCAGTGAAAACGGGCTTCTGAGCTCCATTTTCGGCTGCAACAGCCTTCTGAAATCCTCTGCCAGTGAAAATCAAGCTTGGGAGGGCTGCCTGCATCCCTCGCAAGCTCTGTTTTGGCTGTGATGGCCTCCTGCAACCCTCTACCAGTGAAAATGGAGCTCTTTTCAGGCTGGCTGCAGAGTCACCTGCTGTAGGGTCTCCCACCAGGCTGGATCGGCCTTTCCCTGTATTATAGAGGAACCCAGTCTCCCCATGGTCCAGGCAAGCTGACCAAACCAGTAAAAGTTTGGATTATATGCAGACCCATGCATCTAGACTCATCAATAGCCAGGTCTAAGAAATCTCTATGATCAATAGAGAGCTGCTTTTCTGGCTTGCTTTCTTACTGACAGGGAATCATGGAACATTTTCTATCCTTTCCACAGGCGGAGGATGGACCTTGAGTTACCTATATAAGAACCCAAAAACCTGAATGGTGGCTGCTGAAAAAAGAATCTATGATGCAGAGTAGAGATCTGGTGGATAGACTGAACTTGTTGACCAACCCGGCTGTGACCCTCCTTTGGGGGAGGATGGTTTTTAATATATTTTATTGTATTGTTATGTCTTATATGGGCTTGTTAGTTTAATGTCTTTTTAAATATTTATTGTTCTGAGTTTTTAGTTGTGAGCCAACCTCAAAGTCTTGGAGATGGGGCTGCGAACAAGTATATAATAAATAAATAAATATAAACTTCAATTCCAAAGCATTGGCTCTTTTAGTCAGAGATGGTGGGAGTTCTGGTCATATCTTCATTGATATCATGGTCCAACTCAAGATCAGCCTTGTCATCGCAAGTCTTTTAGCAGCTTAATGGCTCAGTAGCTTCTTCCTCATTATCCTTCAAGGTGCAACAATTTGAAGATGCGCAGCAGAAGATGCTGGGAGAGACTAACAAACCACCTGCTGTTCTTCTTTTAATTGCAGTCTCATTTAGGAGTAAGATAGAGACCTATTTCAAATATATATGAGCCACCCGAGCAATAATTGTTCCACAAAGAGCCAGTCTGTGCAATTTTTACTACATAGGTCAAGTCTTTTTAGCGCTCTCTCTCTCTCTCTCTCTCTCTCTCTCTCTCTCTCCCTCCCTCCCTCCCTCTCTCTCTCTCCCTCTCTCTATCTCTCTCCCCTCTCTCCCCTTTAATGGAACCCTGAGAATAACTGTTAGAGGTGATCTTTTGAAACTGTTCCACAGCCTGGTGACAAATGTCTCAGCAGAAATAATGTGTTCCAAAAAGACAAAGCTTTGCATGGTCCCAAATATGCCTCATTGAAATTCCAACAATAAAAGCTAAAATTGAGCTAGTGTGGCTGTTTTATGAAATGTAACGCTAGCTGGAGTGTTCCAAAATTAAGCACATATATTTGCCTTTCGTGGAGTGATGGCATCCTGAAATAAGGGATAATCTTTAAAATAAAGAGCTGCCTAGAAACACTTCCATGACACCCAACCAAATAAGGCTCTGGTGTGAAAGCTTTGCAGCATAAAATCAACTACTTTCAGGTCACAAAAATCTATTAAATGGAGCTATGAGTATACAGAAGCCCATTATATGGGATTTTAAATGACTGCACTTCTGTATATGCTTTCTTGGGAATTTTACTGCACTCAGTGGGACATGGTTTTAATACAGCATTTATAGGATTTTATGGAATGTATGAAATGGAGGAATGTATTGAAAAATGGAGGAAATACAAAATAAACTGTAAAGGATGCGCACAGGAATTTAAAAAAGGTGCACAAGTAGTTTTTCCCATTTGAACTACCAATGAAAGGTCAACATCCAGTAAGAGAACAAAGGATTCTACCTAAAGGATTGATATTGCTAAGAGCTTGGTTATTTGCTTGCAGACATTTCATTACCCAACTAGGTAACAAATTACTTAGTTGGGTAATGGAACATCTGCAAGAAAACAGCCAGGCTCAGAGAGCACCAAGGACCCCATAGTTCAACCCTGAGTTACAAATACTGTGTTCTCTTCCGTTAGCATTGTAAATGGATGTCAGAGACATACATTAGGACCACGGAGAGCAATTTATGGCTCAAATTTCAGGATTCACATAAATATAGTTCATGTCTTACAACCACAATTGAGGCCAAAATTTCTGTTCCTAAGTGGGAGAGTTGTTAAGTGAGTTTTGTCCCATTTTACGTCCTTTCTTGCCCCTGTTGTTAAGTGAACCACTGCAGTTGTTAAGTTAGTCACATGGTTGTTAAGTGAATCCAACTTTCCCATTGACCTTGCTTGTCAGAAGGTCGCAAAAGCGGATCACATGACCCCGGGACACTGCAACCATCACAATTATGAATCAGTTGTCCTGCATCAGAATTTTGATCATGTGACCCTGGGGATGCTGCAATGGCCGTAAGTGTGAAAAAATAGTCATAAATCACTTTTTTTCCAGGTCGTTGTAACTTTGAACAGTCACTAAATGAATGATTATAAGTCAAGGGCTACCTCTGATATGCTGAGCTAAAATCCTAGTGGCTAATCTGTGGGTTTCCAGGTGTTGCACAAACCTAGCCTATATACTTAATTGAACAGAATAGAATTCTTTATTGGCCAAGTGTGATTGGACACACAAGGAATTTGTCTTGCTGCAAATGCTCTCAATGTACACAAAAGAAGAGATACATTCGTCAAGAGTCAAGAATCATCAGATACAACACTTAATAATAGTCATAGGGTACAATAATCAATCAAATCATGCTAGGAAACAGTCAATAAAAATTGTTAGGATGCAAACAACAAGGTTACAGTCATACATTCACAAGTGGGAGTGGATGGGTGATAGGAGTGATGGGAGGATTAATAGTAATAGAAATGCAGACTTTGTAAATAGTTGGACAGTGTTGAGGGAATTATATGTTTAGCAGAGTGATGGCATTCAGGAAAAAACTGTCCTTGTGTCTAGTTGTTCTGGTGTGCAGTGCTCTATAGTGTCATTTTGAGGGTAGAAGTCGACAATTTATGTCCAGGATGTGAGGGGTCTGTAGATATTTTCACAGCCCTCTTTTTGACTCATGCAGTATACAGGTCCTCAATGGAAGGCAGGTTGGTAGCAACTGTTTTTTCTGCTACTTAGTAGAGTTCCATCTCCTCCAGACAGGAACAGAAAGTAACACCTGTTTTGCACAGCCCAAGGAAACACAACTACTTTGAAATGTTACAATCAGGTGTGTTCCTCCTTCCATCCTGCAAGCCCTCTTTGGAGATGGAATCTGCTACATAGCCCATTTAATTTATTATTTGATGTGTGTCATCTAGGCAATTGAGCTTATAAAATAAAGCATGATTCAGCTCCATGCAGGTAAATAAGACTTGTGGACAAGGCAGCATGTGTCCCAAGCAAAAGCATAATTTTGGTTTAAAATAAAGGCAAAATCCCAAATTTAATATGAGCTACAAAGCTGGAGGGCAAAACAAAGCCTGGCAATTTCTAATCCATCCTAATAGTTCAGTCTGGAACGGCTGGGTTCCTGACTTTGATGTACAGCACATTTCTGCTTTTTCCCTCAAAAGAAAACTTTTCCAATCAAATTCTTCACTTAACAGTGTTTTTTTCCCCTCTCAGGCACTCTACTTGATTCAATGGTTGCACCACTTGGCATATACTGTGAAATATTCAGAAATTTTCAAGTAATCTGTAAGTCAGAAATTCCTTGGGAAATCCACAAGCAATTTAAAAGATGGAGGAGGAGAATCAAAATTAGGTACATAAGGCAGCACATAGAGTTGTGTATCCCCTCAGTGTCTACTTGAAAAGCTGAAAATTGAAATCTTGCCCGTTTCTGAAATGATGCAATATGTGGAAAACTTCAACCATTAAAAATATTCAACTGCTGAGAAATAAAAGCATTATGTTTGAATTGTTTAAGATGAAAATAATACATTCCCTCCTAATCTTGCCCTCTTCCCAGTGCTGATTTAAAATATATGACTGCCATGCACATGTTCTTAGTGTTTTTAAGATTTTATTAAAAATAAAAACCAAAATTAAAAACAGGATGATGATTACGATGATGATACAGTATTAAAAAGTAAAACAAGATAAAAACATGAACAAATTAAAAAAAACACAATCACTTGGAATATTTTTTTAATTTTATTTGCTTGTTTGTCAAACATGTACAAGATAACAAGTGTAAGTATGAACATAAACAAGAACAAAGGGAGTAAATACAGATAAATGGGGACAGTAAGACAGGGATGTTAGGCATGCTGGTGCCATTATGAACACCCTTTAAGGACCTCTTAGGGATGGGGTGAGGTCCACGGTAGACAGTTTGAGGTTGAAGCTGTGAGGGCGTTCCAGGCACTGACCCACTCTGTTGCTAAAGTCGTATTTCTATAATTGAGTTTGGAGAGGTTTATCTTGAGTTTGTATCAGTTGTTTGCCTGTGTATTATTGTGATTGAGGCTGAAGAAGTCGTTGTCAGGTAAGACATTGTAACAGACAATTTTGTGTACTATGCTTAAATGGACCGCAAGCGGTGCAATTCTAGATTGTTCAGGCCCAAAATTTTGAGCCTGGAGGCATAAGGAATTCTATTGTGAGTGGAGGAGTGGACAATGTTTGTAACTCTCCAAGCTTTCTCTGATCTATGTTGTTTTTCAAAATGAATTAGTCAACATGGGGGACATCTGGAAGATCTAGATCTCAGCTAGAGAAGCTCATTGGCTGAGCAAGGGCCAGTTTCTCTCTTTCAGCAGAACCTGCCTCACAGGTTTGCTGTGGGGAACAAAATAGGAGGAAGGAACACTACATATGCTGCCTTGAATTCCTGAATGAGAGGAATGAATGAATAAAAATTCATTGAGATAATACAGTACTTTGCTATGTGGGCAATTTCAACAGGACTGGTTGCTTTTGGGAACTATCTAATAAAACTTAGGAATGTGAAGCTACTTTTCTTCATGGTATCATCAGATAAAGTGATAAAGTTACCAAAATGTGAGATCGTGGCAAGGCTGTTGACTTGCATGCCAATGTTAACTGCACTCAGGGCCTCAGGCTTAGGTAAAGGAAATACAAATTAGGAGACAGAAAATAATACAAATTGTCAAAAGAAAAAGTAAATCCCTATGAACATTGGAAGAACACATGTTCTACTGATTGCTAAATTGAGGGAAGGGACCTAACAGTCTACCCCCTTAGTCAAATGTGACAGAAAAGGAGAAAATTTAGGACTTGGTGATAACATTGCTTTGCTATCAGCTGATGATGGATCACACCAGAAATGGAATATAACTCTGAAGTAGTAGACATGATGTTGGAAACATGTAGAGTTAATGTTTAACACAAAACAGATATCAGACAGAATAATTTATCTTATTTCACTTGTTTCTCATAATACTTCAATGTTTCCTTTCTCTGCTCCATAACTACTAACTGTCTAGGTTAGTTTTATTAAGGAATTTTTGGGGTGGTGATGGTGGAAAGATAAATACATGGGAACTTTGTTCTCCTTAGCCCAATTCAATTTGCAGTAGCCCAGCTGAAACTTTGTCAAGAAGGTTGGGAGCTAAAAATGTGCAGACAGCAGGAACATACATGAAAGCTTCACTAATATTCCCCCATGCATGGTTTCTTTGTATATTTAGCATGATGTTCACTTATAGATAGACTCTACCAGATGAATCTATCTGGTAGAATATATAGGAGGAAAGCAGATACATATATTTATTTGATAAATGTATATCTGAACTTTTCCTCAGGAGTTCATAGTGCTACTTGCTTTTGCTTTTAAGATGCCTGCCCCAGAGTCATTCGCTGAGGGTCTGTGATTAGCATGATCTATCTGCTCCTAGTCCAGTAGTTTAATTAATAGCAATAGCAATAGCAATAAGACTTATATAATGCCCCATAGTGCTTTACACCACTCTATGAGTGGTTTACAATGCAAGCATTAATCACATATTGACCCTAACAATCTGGCTCCTCATTTTACTGACCTTGGAAGGAGAACGAAGCTGAAGACACCAGCCTGAAGATGACGGATGGGATTTCGTCGAAACGTTGCCAAGGTATTCTCAACCTTACACGGGACAAGACCCGAATACACCAAGACCTACATATATATATATATATATATATTCCTCATCTGAAAGGACTTTCACAATTAGATCTGGCAATCTTGCTGGCCTCAAAACTGAAGCAAGATCAGACTTGGTGAATACTGCCAGGGAACTACCATAGAATCACAGAACTGTAAATTAGGTTGGGAAATCAGAAAAACACCATGAAAAAGCGATGGTAAGCCATTTTTATATGGTTAGCAATACATAGTGTGAATATGTTCATGTAGTAGCTAGGAGTTAAGCTCAACTTGAAGGCTTTTAAAAACAAAACTAAAACCCAACAATAGTCCACTTTGAATAGCAACCTATCATGTAAGGTAGGATAATAGCAATTGTTCTAGAATGGCTACCACAAACATTAACTAGGCCTAAGAAATTTGGGCTGATTTCTATTAATTATTTATAGATCAGATTGGTCTAGATTCTAGAACATCAACTGGATGGATTAGACATTGAAAATTCTAAATAACCTTCTATTTGAACAGTTCAAGGCCTTGTTAATACGTTCTGGAATAATGTGCTTGAGCTATTCCATCGTGTTTGATCTTGTTTCTTGTAATGTACCATTCAAATGCGCTGAAAAGTTCAGGGTAATAATTTCACGTAATGTTTTATCAGAGCTACTAACTTTAGCCCTGACCTTCTATAGGAGCCCATTTTAAGGGGCCATTGTTAATATCTTTGTTATGAAAATAGTCTGTGGTTTGTTAAAAAGAAAAGATTTTCCCCACTCTGCTTTAATTAACACCTCCATTTAATATGCATATTCTATCTACCTTTTTTGTGTCTGTCTGTCTCTTTCTCATTTTCAGTATATAAATAGTTGCCTTGTGAAATAGGTAAATATATCAAAAGTGAGCTTCACAGGTTAGGTAGATGAACAAACTGAGTGATTGACAAACAAGTCACACAGTCCCAGCCATATGGTCCTTCACTGCCATGTGGCCATTATGTGTGTGAATATATAAGACAAAAAGGTTGACAGACCTCACGTAGTACCAGAGACCTGGCAGCATACATAAAAGGCAGACTTTTAAAGCTAAGCATTCGAAGTCTTCTCTGTGGATTGGGAAATCAGTCAGGGGTGCTTTCACTTGCATTCGCAAGAATTTTGTTAAAAAATTCTCTTGCCATTGTCACAGATGGACATTTTTTTTAAAGAACAAAATAAAATATTCACACATTCACACAGATATTACAAGGAATTGATGGGAAAGGAGGGAGTTTTAAGGACAGAAGGTTTTAAGAAGAAAAGAGGAAAGGTGTGTTTCATGCATACAGTATACATCTTCAGGATAAGGATGTATGGGCAGAATAAGAAAAGAGTAACCATGTGCTTATAAATCTAGGATCTGGCTTACAGAGAAATGACTGTCAGTCTATATTTTATATACTGTAGTGTCCTGTCTGTGGCCTGTATCCAAAGGGCACTCCTTCAAATTGAATCTAATGAATTAATGGACAAAGCCATTCAGTTTTCTTGTCCTAATGTAGAAGTGCTTGACTATTATCTTTTTGGGATTTCCCTTCAACTTCCCATGCCAGGAGAGAGAGAGGGAGAGGGAGAGGGAGGGAGGAAGAGAGGGAGGGAGAGATTTATCAGTGGCTACCTGCATTTTTATTTAACAAGGATAAAAACTTACATTGCAATGTAAATTTTAGAGAAATAAAAAAGAATACTTACCTCTCACAATGGGGATTTATTGTATACTATCGCTTTTTGTGGATAATTCACAAAGAGCAACTGTAAATAGTTGCTGCTTATATGTTAGAAATAACCACCTTATAACTGTTAAGTTTGCATGAAGAGTCAGACCGAGAGCTTCAGTGAAGAGTTTATTAAGTGACTACAGCTCGAATGGACCCGACTTGGCTGGGCTACGGCTGCTTCTTATAGCCAGCAGCCGTAGTTGCCAGCCAATCAGAGTGCAGGGTTTTCCCGCATTATTTAAACCAATCCTATTTGACATTTTACAAGAACAATTCAAACTAAACCAATGACATTCAAACCTACATACATAACACCCCTCCCACTAGGTTCAGTCCATACCAAACCCCAACCTATCTAATGTATTCTTTTAAATAGGTGGGGCTCTTGCGTGTGCGTTGAGACCTTTGTGGTTCAGAAGTTTAACATTCTCACCCAGTGAGAGAAATGTGTCTGCTGACATTTCCCCATTGGGACTTCCTGTGAAAGAAGACCTGTTTGATTGTTAGAATCTGGTCTCTCCCCAACCCATCTCCAGCCCAATGTCAGCACCCAAGTCAGGTAGTGATGTACAATCTTCCACTTCTAAGGATGGATTTTGGCATTGTGACAGGTTTTGGAATGGTTCCTGTCGTAATGGCTCGTTATTACACATGGGGTTGATTCTTGCTTGCTGATTTTCCTCCTGTTCCTCCCCTTCTAGAATTGACATCAGGTGAAGGAACTAGAGAGAACAAGTGCGATGTTCCTGAGAGAACCTGGATCTAAGTTGATCAATGTGCCTGCTCCAGAGGTCATCTTCTGTTGCATCCTGTAAGAACGAGGGCCTGTGATCTGAGTTATCTCGGCAGGAATCCACAAAGGTTCACCTATAAGATTCTTAGCATAAACAGAATCACCCACACTGAATGTGCAAACTTTGGAAGTGGAATCTAGTGGAGCATTGGGTGCGTAAGTGGGATGAAGGCGGTCAGGGAAGACTAAGTTTCCTACCCATCAACAACTCTGCTGGGGATAAGTTATTAGATGGGTTAGGAGTGATGCTGAACACCAAGAAGTTTTTCAACTTTCTCAGTGATGTCCCCAGGACCCAGTTGCTGAAGCTTCTCCTTGGTAAGCGTGCCATGTGTTCAGCCGGCCGTTAGCCAGAAGGGTGCCCAGGGTAGTAAGGGCATGTCTGATATTAACCTGTTGTGCTGATATGATTCAAAAGATTCAAGGTTGGATGTAAATTGAGGGCCATTGTCAGAGACAAGAACATCAGGTAACCCGTGGGTTACAAAAAGTTTTGAGCTGTTTGATGACAGCATCAGTTGTGGTGATGTCATGAGGGATTACCTCATAGCCATTTGAATATGCATCTACTATAATAAGAAAGGTGTGCCCCTGGTAGGAAAGCAAGCAAAATCCTGGACCAAGGCCCCTAGGACATTCCATTCCTGTGTGGGAGAGGTGGTGCAGGCCTGACCTGACAGTTGGGACAAGATGCAACAATTTTCAACCATTTTGTCAATACCTGGCCTACCATACATAACTCCTGGCCAATCCCTTCATCCTTACAATACCAGGATGACCCTCATGTAACATTTCCAAAACCTCTCTTTGCAGTTCTGCAGGAATAACACCCTGTTACCCCACAAAATACATCCTCTTAATACAGATAATTCAGTTTGCCTGGACTTAAAAGGTTGGGCAAAGTGAGGTAATCTTGAAGAGGCCAACTTTCTTAATCAGCCTATAACAGGAGCCAACACAGTGTCTTTGGCATCTCTCTGGCAATTTCAGCAGCATGGGAAGCTTGGCAACAGTTTCTAGGAAAAAAGGTGTGTTTCAGGTTCAAAGTCCTCCTTGTGGTAAGGAAAGTGGGCAACGACTCAGTGCATCAACATGTCCAATGTCCTTGCCAAGCTTGTGGATAAGCTTGTATGAATAAGCAGCAAGAAATTCAGTCCACCTCAGCATTCTTGGTGACAGGATAGTAGGTGTAGGCTTGTCTCTCCACAATGCCTAACAAAGGTTTGTGATCTGTAACAATGGTAAATGTTCTCCCCATACAGATATTCATGAAATTTCTTAACAGCTGCAACAATTGCCAATGCCTCCTTATCCAATTGGCTGTAATTCCTCTCTGCCTGGTCAAAGTGCAAGTAAATGCAATAGGGGCTTCTCTCCCACTGGAAGCCTGTTGTCCAACCCCTCCCACACTCCAAAAGGGATGCATCACAAGTCAGAACAACAGACAAATTATCAGAAATTGTATCAGTACAGCATCAGCGTGATTAGTCTTTTCAAGTACTGTTAAATGGTGATTGTT